>BSBN01001332.1:19754500-20360000 GCA_027924645.1 Cunninghamia lanceolata | reverse complement strand
TTCATTAATGGAGATCTTACTCATACCTCTAATTCCGTGCAAGATTTGAAAGATAAATTGCAAATTGAGCTACATCAAAATCTATAAAACACTGTGTATATATATATACATCTATCTATATATATATATATATAAATAGATATATATATCGGCAAGACCTCAAGTTAGTTATACCGATCCATGGAAAACTTGTTAAAAAGGCTATCGACTTGAGAATAAGGATCGGGGAGAAGATTTCAAAAGTCATCGATGGGGAAAATGAGACCAATGACCTTTCGTCGGAGAGAGAGCTCCCAGTCACGCCGATCAATATAACTGAAGACTATCGGCAAATACTCTACAAGACCTCCCGACGATGTAGATCATACTGATAAGAAATTTTGGTAAGATTCTCACCGATCATCCAGTAGAACAGAGGAGACTAGTAGTCATCGGCAGGAGACAAGCATTGGAAAGAAAGATTAAAGAATCTTCGATACTCTAATGTCTCACTGATTGAAGAAAAGTGCTTCAGTGTAACTTACACCGATAAGTGTGAAGAATAAGAACCATCGGCGAGAACAAGTGAATTGGAACAAGGCTTATAAGTCTAACCAAAGTAATTCTCATGACGATATCAGTGACATGTTATGAAAGTCTTTCCGATCCAGGATAAAAAGGCTATCAGGGAGACGACTACGATCGGGAAAACCTAAATATGTTATCCCGATGACATAGATTACCCCGATGACAATGATAGTCACATTCATCGACGAGACTCTCACCAATAGCCATATTGGTGACACTTGAGAGATTGGGGAAGAATATTAATCACTCAGTGATGAAGAAAGTCCTACCGATGGTGAAGTCGGTAGAACTCTCACCAAGCATCCAGTGGAACCGAAAAGATTATGAAATGAGGTTTTATTGTTGTATGTTTCGTGCATTGTATGTATGTTTTATACATTTCAATATACATACAATGCGGAACTCAAGAAAGGTTGAAATTTGGTTAAAATGATGCATCATAACTTAAAGTATATCAGAAGATGCTTTGCACTTTATATACATCGTGGATATACCAGGATGCTTTGTATATTGAAATATGTAACATAACAATGTATATTGAAATGTATAACATAACAATGTACAACTTCAATATACAAGCTGATATACAAGAAGCTTTGTATATTGAAATGTATAACATAACAATGTACATCTTCGATATACCAGCCGATATACAGGAAGCTTGTGTAAAAATAATGTATGTTTCGTACATTGTATGTGTGGTTATACATTACATACATACGATGCGGAACTCAAGAAAGGTTGAGATTTGGTTAAAATGATGTATCATGACTAGATGCATTGCACTTTAAATCCAACGTGGAGCTGAAAAATAAGTAAATTGTGGTATATAAAATAAGTCCAAAGAGGTGATACAAAGGAGTTTGTATGTATTCGGCTTTGTATCTAAAAATCAGATACAAGTATGCATTTCGGAAGATACAATCCGAAAAGTGATGTGGGCTCCACCGAATGCATATCAGGATTGTATAAGTAATGATATACAAGCTGATATACAAGTAAGAAGGATGCAAATAAGAGATACAAACCAGATGCGAAAAGCAAGTTAAATCCTGAAAAGTCTTTGTATGTTCGGGGTGCTAGTATATTTATAATATACATACCCGATATACAAAGGAATAAAAGCATTGCTGGGGAAGACATGCTTTGTATGTGCGCTTGTACAAGATCACATACAAACAACAGTATACAAAGAAAATATACAAGAGAGGGTTTGTATAAGATGCTTTGTATGTGCGCTTATACAAGATAACATACAAACACCGATATACAAAGAAAATATACAAGAGAGGGTTTGTATAAGATGCTTTATATGTGTGCTTATACAAGATAACATACAAATGGCAATATACAAAGAAAATGTACAAGAGAAAATTATACAAAACCCGACATCATTGGAGATATAAATAACGGGTGGGGGCCACGTATGTATATTAGAGACGATTGTACCACACGATACATACAATGGAGGATCCCAAGAAATTCCAATTCGTTTCACAAATCCAATGAAGTCTGCGATTGTATAAAAGTGTATGCATGTGATATAAAAGGAGATACAAATGAATGCATACAAGTCTAGACCCAGATAGAATTTATTTGAAGTCTGTGCTTGTATATTGCGATGTATCTATACAAGATACAAAGACAAATGCATATGAGAAACAAATGAAATGTATATATAAAGGAAATATACAAGAGAATATACAAGTATGCAATTTGGAAGATACAATCCGAAAAGTGATGTGGGCTCCACCGTATGCATATCGGGCTTGTATAAATAACGATATACAAGCAGATATACAAGTAAGAAGGATGCAAAAAAATTGGATGCGAAAAGAAAGTTAAATCTTGAAAAGTCTTTGTATGCTCGAGTGCTTGTATATTTATAATATACATACCCATTATACAAAGGAATAAAAGCATCGCTGGGGAAGACATGCTTTGTATGTGCGCTTGTACAAGATTGCATACAAACGGTAGTATACAAAGAAAATATACAAGAGAGGTTTGTATAAAATGCTTTGTGTGTGCGTTTATACAAGATAATATACAAACGCCAATATACAAAGAAAATATACAAGAGAGGGTTTGTATAAGATGCTTTGTATGTGTGCTTATACAAGATAACATGCAAACGTCAATATACAAAGAAAATATACAAGAGAATATTATACAAAACCTGACATCATTGGAGATATAAATAATTTCAAAAATCTAATGAAGTCCGCAATTGTATAAAAGTGTATGCATGTGAAAAAAAAAAAGGAGACACAAATAGATACATACAAGACCAGACCTAGATAGAAATTCTGAGAACTTTATTTGAAGTCCGTGCTTGTATATTGCGATGTATCTATACAAGATACAAAGACAAATGCATATGAGAAACAAAGGAAATGTATATACAAGGGGTAAGCGTGTGATATAACAAGGTGGTACAAATGGATACATACAAGTCCAGACCCAATTAGAAGTTCGAGATTGTATATTGCAGTGTATGTATACAAGACGCAAAGACAGATGCATATGAGAAACAAAGGAAATGTATATACAAATGCACGATACACCAAAGATACCTATGTGGGCCCCATCTCCAATGGATATACAAGATTATGCAAACCTGGATTTGAATGACAGATTAAATAATGTGAACTGGGGTCTACTATTGTATATAAAACACATGCATTCAATATACAAGAAGGTGATACATATGCGGATTTGAAGGGGATTTCAATTCATTTCATAAAACTAATCGGGTCCACTCTTGTATACAGAAGAAAATGTATCCGATATACAAAAGATATGTATGCGATATACAAAAGGAGGATGCAGGAAAATCTTAATTGCTCTATTATACTCCCTTGTTGTCTAAAGGGTAGAAAATCTGAAGATGCTCAGAGTTTGTTCACCCTTCGTGGTATGTTATTAGACCAAGTGAAGAACTGATTGGCCTCAAAATAACTTTCCTCCAAAGTTTTAGATTGATTCTGATAATACTTCAGTGATGTTAGCTCTAGTAGATAGGTAGAGACCATCCACCCCTTTGTTGGCAAGAGAGTCTGCTTTACTATTACCCTCTCTGTAAGTGTGATTCAATATGCACCTCCTTAAAGAAGAAATGATGTCGAGGGCATTAGCCAACAAGGAATTCAGTCTCCAATTAGGCATGTTCCCTTTCTGTAAGCCATTAATAACGATCGCAGAGTCTCCTCCGACCTCTAATTTTTCAATTTTCATGTCTTTGCAGATTCTCAGACCTTCAATCAGGGAAGTTAATTTTGTTGTATTATTTGTTGTTTCTCCTAGGGGTTTGGCTAAGGTTGCCATTTCTCTAGATTCAGAATTGTGGATTACACAACCTATTCCTGTGACTCCCAGGTTGCCCCTAGATGCCCCGTCAAAATTTAGCTTGAACCACCCTTCTTTAGGAGGTTGCCACTTACATTCCTTTCTCTTGTTGGTGGAGTTGTGGTTGCCTGGTCCCACAAAGGAGGGAAGTTTTAGTCCTGCTCATCTCCCCCGCATCTTTTCATCCCAGTGCGTCATTGTGGATTCTTTTTTGGAGTTATTTAGAATCCTACTATTGACTAATTCTATTATAGCGGCCTCAATTTTAATGATTAGCTAACCAAAATTCATTTTCCTATCTTTAAAGATTCTTCTGTTTCTTTCTTTCCATAGCTCCCAAACCATGATCGAAGGGGAAATTATCCATAGCATATGGTAGATGCTTTGTTTGCGAGTCTTAGACCATCATTGGAAAAGTTTCAAAATGTTATTAGGCATGGCAGTAATCCATCCCATCTTATTACTTAGCCAATTCCAACATTTATTAGAAAATTGACAATTGAGGAGAATATGGTCTGCTATTTCTTGATCCTCTTCACAAAGGGGACATCTGCTAGGCCCCTCATATCCCATCTTGGTGAACCTATCCACCGTTAGGATTTTTTTCTGCAAGGGCATCCAGGCAAATAGTCCAGCCTTTGGGAGACAATTCTTATCCCAACACAGTCTCAGTGGTAACTCTGATTTTGGTCTTAGTTGATGTCTGATTAAAGTTTTGTAACCATCCTTGGTTTTATAATTTCCTGATTTAGCCCCATCCCAAACTAATCTGTCTAAGTCTCCTTTGAGAGATACCTTCCTTTTGTTAAGGATATCAAATAGTTTCTCTTTCTCATTATCTGGAATGTTCATATTATCCAGGGGTTTCCATTTCCACCCCCTATTCTCCTCATGATTACGAAAATCTATATAATCTTTAACAGATTTCCCCCAGTGTGATTCTAGTATCCTTTTGGCATTCTCTAAATTATCCAAGCTGCTTATCGCCTCATACCCACCCCATGAGTCGTCCCAAAAAAGTGCTTGGTTCCCATCACCTAAACACCAAGTCATTTTGTCCATTATGAGCTTCCTACAGTCCATCATAAAATTCCAGAGGTGAGATCCTTTAGGTGGGTTAGCCATTCTAAAAAGAAGTGCCGATTCCTCCCCTCTAAGATATTTGTTTCTAATAATTTTAACCCACTTTGAATCGGGTTGCTGATACATTTTCCATACAAGTTTAGCGCCTAAAGCCTGACTCTGTTCTCTGAAGTTTTTTAAGCCTAGGCCTCCTTCCTCTTTTGGTCTACAAATCTTGTCCCAAGCCACAAGTGCCATTTTCTTTTTATCCTCCAAACCTTGCCATAGGAAAGTTCTTAAAATTTTGTTGATTTCTTCCCGTTTTCCTACTGAAAGATTCATACAGGATAATTGGTAAATTGGGATAGTTGAGAGAACCGATTTTAACATTGTCACTTTGCCTGCTGAGGAGAGCCATTTGCCTTTCCAAGATTCTACTCTATTCCTGATCCTGGAAGTAATATGGTCCCAAAGATCATTGATCTTATTGCTTTTACCCAACGGTATACCTATATATTTACAAGGCATTTCCCCTTTTTTTAAAAGATAGGATTCTACATATTTCTTTTTCAGTTTTAGGATCCGTGTTGAAAAAATAAATTACTGATTTATCAGCATTTACCTCCTATCCAGAGGCCCTACAATAAGAGTCCAGGATATCTTTGAATGCCCTAGCTTCTTCTATGCACCCTTTACCGAAGAGCATAGTGTCATCTACAAACTGTTGATGTGTTGTAGGATCGACACCGGAAGTGATTTTGATTCCTTGGATCTTTCCTTCTTCCCTAGCCTTGGTGATCATTCTTCCTAATACATCTGCCATTATAATAAAGAGAAAAGGGGAAATAGGGTCCCCTTGTCTCAATCCTCTTGAAATGCTAAAAAAACCTTCCGGGGTTCCATTGATTAATACTAAGATCTTGGGATTAGAAATACATGCATAAATGAGGTTTATCCATTGTTTATTAAAACCAAAAGCCTCTAGGGTTTTGTAGAGGAAACGTCAGTCTACCTTATCATAGGCTTTACTTGTATCTAGTTTAATTAACATGCTAGGTTTTTTGTTTTATTGTATGGTATGAATGGCTTCTTGGGCTGTAATAACTCCATCAAATATAGATCTACCCAAAACAAACCTTGTTTGTTCATCACTAATGATGTCTGGAAGCACTGCCTGAATCCTATTAGCCGAGGTTTTAGTGAGGATTTTATAAATAGTATTACACAGAGATATAGGCTGCAGATCCCCTAGACTTTCTGGTTTCTCCTTTTTTGGAATAAGTGTAAGGAAAGTATTATTTACCTCTTTGAGAATACTTCCCGAATTTCTTACCCCTTCTAGTGCTTCGACTACTTCGTCTCCTATGAAGTGCCATCATTTCTAGAAGAAGAAGGCTGGGAAACCATCGGGACCAGGAGCTTTATCTGGTTGTATTTAAGAGATTGCCAGCTCTACCTCAGTTTTGGTGAATTTACCATTAAGAGCTTTGTTTTGATCCTCTAAAATAATCCTTGGGATATCTTCCAGAATGGCTTGTTGGTACATGCAATTTGATCCCTCCTGATTATTAAGAATATTTTCAAAGTACTTAACTATTTCACGTGCAATTTGTTGAGGATCTTTGATCCAGTCATTATTCGCATTTTTAATTTTGAGGATTCTGTTTATGTTTCTGCGTGCTTTGGTGCTGTTATGAAAGAACTTAGTGTTCTTGTCTCCCTCTTCCAGCCAAGTTTCTCTTGACTTTTGATGCCAAAAGATTTCCTCTTTGGCTAGGATATCTTCATATTCATTTTTTAGCTATTTTTCTTTTGAAAATGTTTTAGCGTCCATTCCTCTGGTAATCATGATTCTGTTTAGGTTTTCCAATTCTTCTTCTCGCTTAGTTTTTGCTTTAAAGATATTACCAAAGTTAGTTTTATTCTAGATTAGAAGCTTACATTTAATAGTTTTCAGTTTGGATACTAAACAAAAAAGCTTAGATCCAGATATTCTAGTTTCTTTCCACCACTGCTCAATAAGGGTAATAAGGTTGTTATCTTTGATCCACATTTGTTCAAATTTAAAGTAGTAGCATTTGGGTTGGTAGTCTTATGAGATACTCAGCTGCACTGGGTAGTGATCAGAGCTCGAGTATGGTGAGATCTCTGCCGTCAGAATATAAGGGAATTGGGCCCAATTACCTCTTAACAATAATCTATCAAGTTTTTTTGCAATATTGCTAAATCCTTCTCTTCTGTTGTTCCATGTAAAACCTTCCTGTACAGTTTTCATTTCCAATAAATTGTTCTTCTGAACCCAATCTTTAAAGTCTTTCGCTGCTGTAGATAACCTAACAAGACCTCCCATTTTTTCTTTAGGATCCAATATTGCATTGAAGTCTCCCCCCAGAATACATACTTGATCTTGTAAAGTTCCCAATAATTGTTCTATTTCTGTCCACACTGCTCTCTTATCCTGGTTCTGAGGAGGACCATAAATGTTGAGAAGAAAAAAGTGTAGGTTGCTTCTGATGCTTTTGACGAACCCCACCATCTAGTTCTTCTTGCAACTTAATACTGTAAATGGAACCACCCTAGGGTCCCAAATTACCCCTATGCCTCCCGAAGCACCCTCAGCTGGAACTCCAACTAGCTCCCATATTCCTAACTTCTTGTTTAGAGTGTCAATCTCTTCTTTATTTAGTTTAGTTTCTTGGATCATTAGTATATTTGGTTTTGTGTTGATTATACAGAATTTTATGATACACTGTTTGTTAGGGGCATTGAGACCCCTAACATTCCAAGTGTGGACTCTCATGGTGCTAGGGGAAGGCACTTCCCCTTCCCTAGAAGGTACTTCCCCTTCCCTACATAGAACAGTGTGGTGATCTTAGTTTGACTAGTAGCCTTGCCTTCCTTCTCTCTTAGCTCCAATAGTGATTTCCTACCCCTTTTCTTATTACTTTTGGCACAGTCTGGGGTATCCCTACTGAAATCGGTTATGGCAATTCCCAACCTCAGATCTGCTTCATCCACTTCTCTATCTCCCTGATCTTTTGGATCCTCTTTCTTTCTATCCTGCCTTTCCTCTTCTTCTTCAAGTTCTATAATCTTGGTGATGATTTTTCCCTTCTCTTTGTTAACTTCCTCGATTACCACTTCCTCTAATGCCTTATCGAAGATCTCATTGTAGATTTCTTCTATAATCGAATGGCTGAGCTTGTCTGTGGATTTCTTTTGATTCTCAGAGTCTTTATATTTTTCTTCTGTTTCAAAAGTGTTTGGAACCCATTCTGGGGTTTCTAAAACCTCTAGGTTTATACTTCCTTCTATTGCTGTGGGGTTATTATCTCTGGCAGCTTCTAAAGGAACTTCCCCCTCCTGGACAGTTCCATCCTCTCTTTGCCTAACTGTGGTTCATAATTTCGATTCGGGGGCTTAATTGCTATGATTATTTTTTTCCCTGAGCTGACCTGATCAGGATTCATGTTTTGTGTAGTAACCTTATTACTATGATTCAGGGTGTTTTCTTTCTTATTTTGGGAAGGTTTAGGGCTTCTCTTAGGCTGGGCTATTACCATACTCAGGTTCTGATTTTGCCTAGACAATTCCTTGTTACCACTGAGGTGCTCCTTAAGGGAAGAAGAGCTATTCCTCTGATAGTCCACAATAAATCCACCTTTATTATCATTAAATCTGATGTCGACACCCCTAGGCTGAAAAATGAGGCGCACCTTAGCGGGCATTTTTAGAAATTTGTTGTTAGTGTTTCTAAGGATAGGTCCATGATGGAGCGCTGGCTTGATGCAATAATTGGCCAGGTTAGTATTAATTTCAAGAGGTTCAAGGTCTTTGGTGCTAATATCTAATTTTACTAATAGGAAAACATCTGAGTAAGATAAGAAATCCTTCTCCATTCCCATGAACTCCCCCAAGTGATTCCCTATCTCCCTCAAGATTTTACTATGGATGAGCTCGACCGGGAGATTCGGTAGCTTGACCCACCTAGCTACTTTAAGTTTCAGTTTACTAGGGTTGAAATTAGGTATCCAGTCTAAGTACTCAAAATTATGTCCTTTGTAAAACAAGCTTCTACTGTTTAAAATTTCTTTTTTAGGTTTGCACTCTTGCAGACAATGAATATAAATTCTTCATAAGTGATAGTGATACTTACCTAGTCTTTGTAGAGGGTTTGGACCCATTCTGTAATTTCCTTCATAGGCTGCCCTATCCCACACCATCGAATATAAAAACCGTGGGTTCTACAATGCATCCCCAGATCATCTGTGTAGATATTTTTGACATTGATTGATACTTTCTTTTCCATGGCCTCAGAATTTTTATGATATATTGAACTTATTTTTGGTCTTGACCCAGGGGTTCTAGGGTTTGCCTGTTCACGGAGTGTTGCCTGGTCTAAGCCCTTCCAAAGAGTATTAGGAGCCGAGTTGCTAAATTTAGGGTTTTTAGAGATTTGCCAATGGTGGGGTGCTCTGAAATTCGACATGCTGCCTGGGGTCCGGTTTTGAAAAACCCTCCGCGTATCCTTGTCTTGGATAGGAAGGATAGGAAATAGCAGGGGGTTGTCGAGCACTTTGACTTTTTTCCTGGCCTAGAGTGGTGCGATTTGCTCCAGTTACAAATGCTAGGGTTGCTGAGGTTATTGGGATAGCCCACAGTCCTACCACCTTGGCTTGAGCTGTTACTCTTGCTGTTGCCTCTGCCCTAACTCCCCTCTGCTGCCTCCTACTCTTCACAGTTTGCCAACCCTGTTTGCCCTAAGGATGCGGAGGGGGAGCCTCGCCCCCATAGAAAACCTTCTTCTTCCCTTGTATAATGCTGCAAGGGTGCTCTGCCCTTGATTCATTTCTTACATTCTTAATAATATTGCTTTGTCGCTGACTACTTGCTCTTTTTCACATTTTGTTCTATTCAAGATAATTGTTTATATGCTTATTACTATTGATTGTATCAAATCAATTAAAAGTTTTTTTATCTTTTGTTTAATTAAATTTTTAATGATAATTAGTTGATAGGCTTTTATATGTGAGCATTATAGTACTCAGAATTGTCTCACGCTGTAAAACAAATTAACGTCAAAAAATTTTCTAAACTTGTCAGTTGTTCTTATCGGCATATTCCTTGAACCTCCTATGGGTGCAAGTGCCAGTAAATATACAGGAGAGGACCTAATACTTTCACACCCTAAATTCATGCACCCTAAGCTTCTAAACATTACATCAAATTTTCATGAAAAATTTACATATATACATAAGTAATATAAAAGTTTAAAGCTATTGTTTCAACTTCTGAGTAGTAACATCAATTGTGAGATGAGTTGTTATGTGCACATAGGTCCTTAAGTAGTCATTTCAAAGAATTAACTAAAACCTTTGCATAGACATCTCAATAATTATGTGTTATAACCACCAAAAAAGTTCCACAACTCCTCTAATTACTATTATTATATGTCTATATATGTATTTAAACATGAAAATAAAAAAAATATTGTTTCACCTAGATAATTTAAAATACTGTAATAAAAGTTTCTAAGGCCATGTTATTGTTTTGTATTAGCATGGACCACACTCACAGAAATGCTAGTTTATATTATTTGAGATCTGCCTAAGTAATGCCTTATGTGCCCATTCTTAACCTAACTTCTAACCCCAATCATATTTTACACTAGGTCCTCTCTTCCTTCATAGTCACCATTGCATCCATCATTCTAGAAGGTCATTGAATCCTTTCCACTCAAGCTTAAGTGTTGACATCAGGGAGCTGTCGAACTTGCAAGTAGTGACTTGTCTCCCTTTTTTCTCCTTCCAATCGAGTATGAGGTCCATCATCCAATTTGTGATTGTTTTATTTTGCATTTGTTTGTTTCATCATTCGACCATGCAGTCGAACCATCAAGTAGGTGTTTGTTTCATCATTAGTGCAGGTGAATCATTCAACTCTTTGATTTTGTCTTTGTTTATTTCATCATTTTAAATTGTCAAGCGCCCCCCTTCATAGTTGTTGATGCAAACATTGTTGTTTGACATGCAGGTAACAATTTTGCACTGCCACCAATATTTGAAATGACAAGAATTTATGTCCAAACCCTGTCTACTCATGTACAGGGGTTGACATGTACATTTGTAAAAATTTATGTTTAATTATTATGTTTAAGGGTTTTAGATGTTGGTGTGAAAAGGGTCTATTCCCTAACTAGTTCCTTTGTAGGACCTATTCACACTTTATTGTTTAAGTTTACTTAGGGCATTCACTTGTTTTGTCTCAAGTCATAAGAATAAGATACTTGTCATATTTTTATGTGTTCTAGGTTTTTGTCTTTGTCTTTATAAGCAAGGCCTCTTATGTCTTCATTAAAATGATGGAGCATATTGAGCATTTTTGTATGCATTATTTTTATCTAGAAATATAGCATTATTTATTTTGCTACTCTCTTTGTGGAAGGTTGTTTTGGATTTGTAAATGATTATGGGCTTCTTGAGTTCTTTGTTTGAATCTTACATGGTATCAAAGCACATGTTTGTAAACCCCTTCTCTCTTTTTGAGAGATTTTGTCAAGAGCTTTCATACAATGCTTTGTGATCCAGATCTAATATCACAATTGAATTCAGAGCAACTGAGAAAGTTAAATTTGACTTTTGTTTCATCAAATTTTGATACACTCGATGTCAAATCTACACAGATTTAAAGTGCACACTTTTTTCTTCAGATTCGACAGGGAACTCAATTTTAATTTTTTTTGGTCAAAACAAATTGCACCATAATGTTCAAAGTGGCCAAAAACCTATAGATCCATATAAAATTTCTCCACTTTGAACAAAGTTGAAGAAAAGGCAAAAAAAAGTCTAAAGATGTCGTACGACCTCCCTGAGTTGTACTGTACAGATATAGGTCAAATATATTTTTAAAAAAGAAATCAAAGTGTTTTTCCTATCTTTAAAAACAAATTGTTGGGGCACAAGGGCTTTTACCTTGTCCCCTCCCCACGTGGCAAGGTACAAGTGGTACCTACTGTTATATCTAGGGCATACAACTGAGAGGAGGGGGGTGAATCAGTTGTGCAAAAACTTGCTTCTACTTGAAACACTTGATTCTTCTTTATTAGTTAACAACATATCAATTAACCATTCATGAAAGTAGAAAGCATAAACACCGGAGCAGATAAACATCAACACATTAGACACCAAGATTTTTGACGTGGAAAACCTGGTTAAGGGAAAAACCACGGGGTGATTAACCCAAGGATTATTCTCTGTTAGAAGAATAAGATAAAATGAATGGCACATGCCAATTAGGGCTCACTGCCCGAGCACACTGCTCACAAGGAGGCACACTGCCTACAAAGAGACACACTGTCTACAAGATCATAAGGATCACAACCTTGAACTGGAGAATGACATCTTCACCATGTCTGGATCAGTTCCATTTAAGCCCAAAACACTTCTGCTTTGTCTTTAGCTCTTTCGCTATACCACACTCATCTTCCACACAACCACACTCTGAAATGAACTCACAAACCTTTATTTATACAAGTCATCAGCTTAGGGACAATCGTCTAAGTCAACAATCAACCATAAGAACATCCACAAGATGAGTAACACATCCGGTCGGCCACCACAAGAACATTCGTGGGATGAACAACTCATCCGGTCAGCTAGTCAGAACAAGAACTTCATCCAGAGGCATATTTTCAATTCCGGGCTCTACAATCAATGCAAACCAACAACACAACCTCAACATGATCCAAGAACCTTCACAAGCTTTCCTAAATGACCAGGTACATCCACACTTCCTTTGCTCACTGGAATCTTTTCTCTTCCTCATCTAGAACTTCAAGAACACAGTCTATCGCCATTGTCATACTTCAAGAGGTGCTTCTGGACCTCCAAACCACATCCCAATCGAGATGACACAACACCAGGACATCCCAAGCACTTTGTCGAATCTGTAGAATAGGATAATGCACTTCCGGATCTCACCGGACCTTTTTGTAACACTCTGTCACTCTGGAGCATCTCCCGGAACCAGTTCCACTTGATCGATCACAACTTCTTCACATCTTTATGCGGACCTTTAAAATCTTAATTGGATCATCTCAAGACTCATATCTACAAACCCTTTAATCCGCATCCTCTTAGTCACAACCTATTGAGTACTTTTGCCTTCTCCTTATCACTGTTCTTCACTGTTCTAAATTGAGACTAATTTTCTCAATATCCTCAGCACACAGCTCATTCAATCCTTCTTGTCAAGGCAATATGAGTATGTTGACATCAATGACAACACTAGTTCACCTCATACTTGCAACAATCTCCCCCTTTGTCATTGATGGCAACATATGATGTGAAAAACCATCAAGACAAGAACTTCTCCTTTCTGTCACAGCTCCCCCTATCAACAACAACTCTTCACATGTCTTCTCTTCCTTTACTGCTCCTCCTTTGATCATCAACGACTTGTTTTTCACATGTCTTCTCTCCCCCTTTGACATCAATGGCAAAGGGCTCATACTTGCAATTCTAACACATCAGAATCATACCAGCTGCTCCCCCTTAGTAGCAGCGCCCCATCATCAATCCGGATCACAAGATATAACTGTGATATCCACCAGACTGATGCACATCAGTGCATCCTAGTTCATCACCGGAGGGGCCATGACCCCTAACTTCTCCCGGAGATACTCAAAAGAGTCCTTGGGAAGAGGTTTAGTAAAGATATCTGCAATCTGATCCTTGGAGGGTACATACTCCAATCTGACTTCTTCCTTGTTCACTTGTTCTCTCAAAAAGTGAAACTTGATAGATATGTGTTTAGTCTTAGAATGCAATACTGGATTCTTAGAAATATTAATTGCACTTGAATTATCACAAAAAATTGTGATAGGCTCCTCATATTCAACTTTTATGTCTCTTAGCATCTGCTTCATCCATAAGATTTGAGTGCAACTACCTGCTGCTACAATGTATTCTGCTTCAGTTGTAGACAGAGATATTGCATCTTGTTTCTTGCTTAGCCAAGAAACCAATCTTTCCCAAAAAGAATGCTCCACCACTGGTACTCTTCCGGTCATCCATAGCTCTTGCCCAATCTGCATCTGTATATGCATGGAGAGAGAAATCATGATCTCTAGGATACCACAAACCATACTCAACTGTCCCCTTTAGATATCCAAAGATTCTCTTGATTGCCATGATATGAGATTCTCTAGGATCAGCCTGAAATCTTGCCACAAGACCAACAGCCTGCATTATATCTAGTCTAGTCTGAGTGAGATACAACAATCCACCAATCATTGATCTAAAATTTGTCTGATCTGTCTTCGGAGAGTCATCATATTTTCTCAACTTACATCCGGTTGCCATAGGAGTGTTCATTGGCTTTGAATCTTCCATACCAAATTTTCTCAACAATTCTATCACATATTTGGTTTGAGAAATGAAGACCCCTTTCTTTGTTTGAATAATTTGCAGACCCAAGAAGAAATTCATTTCACCAAGCATAGACATTTCAAACTCACTTTTCATTTGATTTGCAAAAGTTTTGCACATACTATCTCTTCCTCCAAAAAAGATATCGTCCACAAACACTTCAATAATCAAAATGTTTTCATGATCAATTTTGAAATATAAGTTACTGTCAGCAGTACCTTTGTTGAATCCAATCTGCACAAGATGCTTATCCAACCTTTCATACCATGCTCTTGGGGCTTGCTTCAATCCATACAATGCTTTCTTCAACTTGCAGACCATATCATCATTTTCAGACAATTGAAATCCATCCGGTTGTTCAATGTAAACTTCTTCTAGATCACCATTTAGGAAGGCAGACTTGACATCCATCTGATATACCTTGAAGTCTTTGAAGGCAGCAAATGCAAGAAATAATCTGACTACTTCAATTCTTGCCACCGGAGCAAAGGTCTCTTCAAAATCAATTCCTTCTATTTGAGAGTAGCCTTTGCAGACCAATCTAGCTTTGTTTCTGATTACTTCACCAACTTCATTTAGTTTGTTTCGGAAGACCCATTTGGTTCCAATCACATTCTTGTCTCTAGGTCTAGGAACAAGATCCCAAGTATGATTTTTCTCAATTTGCATCAATTCTTCCTCCATTGCTTTGGTCCAGTTTTCATCATTGCAAGCTTCATTAACTGTCTTAGGTTTAATCTTTGAAATCAGACAGTATTCATTTGAGTCTTGAGCAATTCTTTTCCTTGTTTGTACCCCTTTACTTCTGTCACCTATGATCTGATCTTCAGAGTGATTTAGAGTTACATACCTTGGAACTTTGGGAGTTTCTTGCACTACTAATTCTTGATCAGGCTCATTCAGACAAACTTCTTCTTCTTGATTCACCGGATCAGTCTGGATCTGAATTTCAGAGGAGGATGGAGCTTCTTGCACCAGAGGATCATTCTGATCATCTTCATCATATTCATAGAATCTTGAGGGCTTCTCTATTCCTTCATCAACCTTCACATTTGTACTTTCTATCATCTTTCTCAATCTCTTATTGTAACACCGGTATGCTTTGCTTTGAGTGGAGTAACCCAAGAAAATTCCTTCATCACTTCTAGCATCAAACTTTCCTAAATCTTCATCTCTTTTGATATAACATTTGCTACCAAATACTCTGAAGTATCTCACAGTAGGAGTTACACCAAACCAAAGTTCATAAGGAGTCTTACCGGTGTTGCTTCTGATTTGAACTCGGTTAAGAGTGTAGACTGCAGTGCTGACAGCTTCTCTCCAAAACATCTGAGGAACATTTGCTTCCATCATCATTGTCCTGGAAGCTTCCTGGATGGTCTGGTTCTTTCTCTCAACTACTCCATTCTGCTGTGGAGTCCTAGGAGCAGACAGCTGTCTCTTTATGCCATGCTTCTCACAAAAGTCTATGAATTCATCGGATGCGAATTCACCACCTCTATCGGACCTTAGACACTTCAGTTTCAATCTGATTTGATTCTCTACCATAGCTTTGAAGATTTTGAACTTCTCAAGGGCTTTTGATTTCTCTTTTAGGAAGGTAACCCACATCATCCGGGAATGGTCATCAATTAGCAACATGAAATATCTATCACCTTGCATACTCTTGATTCTTGTCTGACCACAGAGATCAGTATGTACTAATTCCAACAATCCGATAGTGGACTGATCCTTGCTTTTGAAAGAGACTCTGCTTTGTTTGCCTAGCTGACATTCTTTGCATAAACTATATGTAGGTTTCACCAATTTAGGAAGATCTCTTACAGCCTGAGTATTGCTTATCTTGATGATGTTATCAAAATTCACATGGCACATCCTTCTATGCCATAACCAACTCTGATCAACTTGAACAAATAGACAACTTTTATTAGAACCAACTAGATGGAAAATATTACCTTTTGTTTGAGTACCGGATGCAATTTCAGTTTCAGAGTTTGTAAAGATTCTGCATCTTCCATTCTTAAACCGGAGATCATAGCCTTTGTCCACTAAATGACCAACATTGAGAAGATTGTGCTTCAATCCTTCAACATATAGTACATTACCAGTTTTGCTCTTTCCATCAAAAGAAATAGTTCCCCTACCTCTGATTCTGCAAGTAGAATTGCCACCAAACTTTACCATTCCTCCTTCATACTTTTCCAAATCTAAGAACTTGTTCTTGTCACCAGTCATATGGTGAGAGCATCCACTGTCAATAACCCAATCATCCTTTTCTTCAATTTGGGCAGCCAAAGCTCTTTCTACAACCTTATGATTGACAAATTCAGAGGATATTGAATCTTCTTCCTTGATGGCAATAAACACCCATTCATTTCCGGATTTGCTTCCTATTTCTGATTCATCATCTGTTACTCCTTCATTATCATCTTCTTCATGAACATAATAGCAGTTCTTTTGAAACCTTTGTCTGTTAGCATTTGACCTTATAGATCTTTCCGGACATATTGAAGCAAAATGACCAATCTTATTGCAATTGAAGCACTTAATGGGTAATTTTCCTTCATACTTACCGGATCCTCTTGGCAGTCTTTTTGCAATGAGGGCTTCGAGTTGAGCTATTTCTGCTTCTTCCTCTTCCATGTCTCTTCTTGCTTGATCATACCATGACATCTTCCTTGAAGAGTTTTCTCCCTGATCAAATCTATGTTTGCCTTTCACATAGGCACTGGCTTTGAAAGCAGATTCAGTCTTGGGGGGATCATCTCCAAACTTGGTCATTTCAAATGCAGCTAGTTTGCAAGCCAATTATTCTCTTGTGACAGTTGTGTGGGCTCTGAACTCATCAATGGCAGCAACCTTGATTTTGTAGGCAGCAGGAAGAGATCTAAGAATTTTGCAAACAATCTCATTTTCATCCAGAGTTCCACCAGCATTTCTAATTCCACATACCAGCTCATTCACTCTTGCCATAAAGGTAGTGATATTTTCATCATCTCTCATCTTCAATCTTTCAAATTTCCCTTTCAGACTTTGCAACCTTGCACTTTTGACAAACTCATCTCGTTCATACAGAAGTTCCAGTTTAGTCCAGATTTCATAAGCAATTGGTAGGTCAATAACATTTGAGAGATCTAAGTCATTCAATGCACTTAGAAGAGCTTCCTTGGTTCGCAAATTATTTTCAGCATCTGTGATTTCATTCAGAGTTGTCAGACCACCTTGTGGAGGAACATATGGTTTTGAGACCATGGCCAAGTATGTTTTTCCCATACACTCCAAGTGACATTTCATGCGACCTTTCCAGAGAGTGAAGTTGGTTCCATCAAACTTCGGACTATCCTTCTTGTATGACGACATCCTGGATCTCCTCAAGCGGTTAAGCTCCTTTTAGAGGAACTTGGCTCTGATACCAATTGTTAGATCTAGGGCATACAACTGAGAGGGGGGGTGAATCAGTTGTACAAAAACTTACTTCTACTTGAAACACTTGATTCTTCTTTATTAGTTAACAACATATCAATTAACCATTCATGAAAGTAGAAAGCATAAACACAGGAGCAGATAGACATCAACACATTAGACACCAAGATTTTTGACATGGAAAACTTGGTTAAGGGAAAAACCACGGGGTGATTAACCCAAGGATTATTCTCTGTTAGAAGAATAAGATAAAATGAATGGCACATGCCAATTAGGGCTCACTGCCCGAGCACACTGCTCACAAGGAGGCACACTGCCTACAAAGAGACACACTGTCTACAAGATCATAAGGATCACAACCTTGAACTGGAGAATGACATCTTCACCATGTCTGGATCAGTTCCATTTAAGCCCAAAACACTTCTGCTCTGTCTTTAGCTCTTTCGCTATACCACACTCATCTTCCACACAACCACACTCTGAAATGAACTCACAAACCTTTATTTATACAATTCATCAGCTTAGGGACAATCGTCTAAGTTGGCAATCAACCATAAGAACATCCGCAAGATGAGTAACACATCCGGTCGGCCACCACAAGAACATTCGTGGGATGAACAACTCATCCGGTCAGCTAGTCAGAACAAGAACTTCATCCGGAGGCATATTTTCAATTCCGGGCTCTACAATCAATGCGGACCAACAACACAACCTCAACACGATCCAAGAACCTTCAGAAGCTTTCCTGAATGACCAGGTACATCCGTACTTCCTCTGCTCACTAGAATCTTTTCTCTTCCTCATCCGAAACTTCAAGAACATAGTCTATCGCCACTGTCATACTGCAAGAGGTGCTTCCGGACCTCCAAACCACATACCAATTGAGATGACACAACACCAAGACATTCCAAACACTCTGTCCAATCCACATAATAGGATAATGCACTTCTGGATCTCACCAGACCTTTTTGTAACACTCTGTCACTCCGGAGCATCTCCCAGAACTGGTTCCACTTGATCGATCACAACTTCTTCACATCTTTATGCGGACCTCTGAAATCTTAACTGGATCATCTCAAGACTCATATCTACAAACCCTTTAATCCACATCCTCTGAGTCACAACCTATTGAGTACTTTTGCCTTCTCCTTATTACTGTTCTTCACTGTTCCAGATTGAGACTAATTTTCTCAATATCCTCAGCACACAGCTCATTCAATCCTTCTTGTCAAGGCAATATGAGTATGTTGACATCAATGACAACACTAGTTCACCTCATACTTGCAACACCTACTACCTACCATGACTTGTCATGGCAGGGATGGCAGGCGTACCAACCCTATCCATAGATTAGGTCATGGTAGGGGTGGAGGCCCCCTTAGGCCCCACCCTACATAGGGTTGGTGGGAGGTTTAAAACCCACTCTACCCAATACATATTTTTTAATAATGGCAATTTTTTTACAAAACATTTTTTAAAGTAAAAAAACTTCTACGCCCTGTACTATTTTGTGACCTGCCTTAGCCTATATGCCACTTTCTTGTTGCCTCCACCATTTTGGTGATTTTTTAGCGATGACACTATATTTGGCGACATCTAACTTCTCTTCTAGGTTTAGCTGCCCCTTCAATGTGATAGACCTATTTTATCTAGCAAACTTCTCTTTTTGATAATTTCTACAAAGTTAGCAACAATTTTTCCAAATTTAGCGAAGGTGATTTTTTTCCTAGTCTATCTCTCACCATTAGCAGTTTTATTTTTGAACCTGATCTTCAGAGGCTTCATTCTTGGCCATACAGAGGTATTTTTCATGTATTTTTGAAATGGGGTAGAGTTTCATAATCTTCATAGTGGTGTAGATGGTTTTCAATTTGTGCTTCTAACTTTTTTAGATTTTTATTTTCTTCATGATGTTGCCGAGTAATTCTCATTTTGAGAACTTTAACAAGCCCTATCTTGGGTGTACAAACTCCTTCTTGGGTCCTTTTTTTTAAAGTGCATCATTTTCTATGTACTTCACCATGGTGCCATCAATTTCCTCTCTTTCTATCAAAAAATATATTTCCAACAACAGAGGGGATCAACGTTGCTACAAGGCCCTCACCTCCAAGGGATCAACGCTTACAAGAAATCCCCATCCCCAGTATAGCCACTCAAGACCGTCACACAACGGATATGCTGGAAGGAGTGGCTATCCCTAAGCAGAAAAGGGGACCCATTACACCAATGAGGGGTGTAGTGAATAAGCTAGTGGAAACTTAGGCTAGAGCTATAGAGCCCACTAAGATGGAGCTCCTGTTTGTGTCAAATCAACCTCAAGGAGGCCCAGCATCTCCACATGCCACACTTCAGGCATATCTAGCAAGGTAGGTGGTGGATTATCAAGCTCCAACTAGAGGATAGGTTAGACAATTACAACATGGCCAATCATCTGAGCACATCATGTAGGTAAAATAGGAGCTGACTGAGGAAACCAGAGCATGAGAGCAATCCAGACCTAAAGAATTATAGTTGCCATTAAGTCAAGTAATTGACTTAACTAATGATGAGGTCATAAGGGTTGTGACCAATGATCCAATGGGTTCCTTGCTTGCTTACTCGATACCACCCCAACAAGAGCCTCATCAAGAAGTAATGCTCAAACATTGGAGACCATAAAGGATCCTAAAGCAGAAAACATATCTGACACAGATAGATCAGGATCACCTCAAGAGCCTTTAGGTCAAGGTCAACTAGATGACCTAGTCACAAGAATAACAATAGATTAGGAAGAGTTGGATCCATCCCAGCCAGAGGTAATAGATAAATCTGCTATGGAGATCTTATGTATTCAAGAGGAAGTTGCTTAGGATATTCCTACGGAGGGAGAAATTAGACAAACTAAAGTTCACTAGTAGGAAAAGGACCAGATGAGCAAGAGCAACAATCGGTGCCACATGAGGAACATGTTGTAGGAGTCAAGGACAACACTGAGAGGGGGGGTGAATCAGTGTTGTGTGGAATTTCTAATCTTTTTACAAACTTTAACTTGCAGAGTACAAGGAGAGAGAGCTATCATTGATTTCTCACATACATGTGCACATAACTGAGAATGAAAAACAAAAAACTCATGAGTAAAACATATATCCACAAAGAGAAGATCAAGACACGAGAATTGCACGAGTGGAAAACCCTCCAGGGGTAGAAAATCCACTCCAGAATTGTCTCACTGGCTTAACTAAAAAAAACATGCCTCACTGGCAATACAAATTGTCTCACTGACAAATATTAAGGTCACACTGACCTATAAGCCTCACTGGCAAACCGAATCACCAATAGAAGTTATAAACCAAATCAGAGGGATACTCTGTTTCCATTCAATTCTCAATTCCTTCACACCTGCATAACAATTCAACTGATTATCTCTGCATTACAAACCCAATATCATCTTATCATTATTCTTTTCTCTTCAAAAGGATTTATTGGAAAATGTCTTCATTTCACTGTTCAATTCCACTCTATTTTCCTCTATCAATGTGAAGCCAATTAATATGAAAAATCTCTCAACAATCTGCAAAATCATTTTCATATGACCTTTCATATTCTTCAAAAGAAAATCAATCCCATGTAACAAAGTTAATTTGACTTTGCATCTGAAATATATTATTCCATCTTTCTCAGTCTTGTTGAAGTACCTAGAAATTCTTTTCAAAAATTTCACATAGCAAAAATTACTATATTTCATTTTCTCTGCAAATGACCCTTCAGATTCTACATAAGATAATTCAGTGATTTTCAATATTACCACTGTCAAAAATAAAATCAATCTATTATAAAGAAAAACATTTCACAATAACCCTACAATCAATTGATCTTTCATTTTTATTTCTCTTCACACTCCTCATAATTTCATCTACAAGAAAATATTCCTCAGTCTTTTCATATTTCTATTTGCATTTTAAATTCTTCAATAAAATCTAATTAATGCTCTGAAAATAACTTCTGAGAACTTTTGATCTTTCAAACTCTTCATCTTCTCCTTCACATTCTTCATTTTCTTTTCAACAGAACTTCAAAAATAAATCTCCAAATAATCTCCTCAATCTGCCTTTAGAAAATCTTCAATATCAAAAAAAATATCATCTTAAAAAATGCTTCATAAATCTCCAAATAATCTCCTCAATCTGCCTTCAGAAAATCTTCAATATCAAAAAATATCATCTTAAAAAAATGCTTCATATCCCTGCAAAAAGCTTCTTCAAACCATATTGCCTTTGCATAAAAATTTTATGACCATTTGAAGAAAAATAAATCTCTCAATAAAAACAAAAAAAACTCTTTCCAATTTGGACACTCTGCCACGACAGATTAGAAAGTAATCCTTTTAAAATTTTTACAAAATCTCTTAAAAATATTTCTAAAACCTTAAAAAAAACCTCCTTGAATATTCTTTCTATTCGGGCTCAACAAAAATCTATAGACTGCAGTTAAAACACATATGACGTTTCAATAACCATCAAATGGGAAGCTCCGAAGAAGAGGGCTCAACTTTAAATTGGCGTCATCGATTTAGCCTTTCACGGTCGAGAAACTTTCAAACAAAGCCGTTGATCTATTTTTAGCGCCCATGTGCTCTCCACATCACCGATGATGCTAGTTTCGCTAGGCACAAGGGCCGGTTTCCACATGTTGCTCAACCCTTCCAATTAGTCACTAAAGTGACAGTCACCTTTGCAGCCGGTCAGCGATCAAATAGACACAAAGTGCTATGACAGGTTAGTCAATAAAGTTTTCTTCTTTAAATATAAAGAGAAACATTAAGTCCTAACCATAATGTATGATGAGAACATCAAAATGTATGATGAGAACATCATAGTGTATGATGAGAACCTCAAACTGTGCACAAGGTAGCTTCACTAAATATAGTCTAATTTTAACAGATCACTATTGAAGAAGATTCCATTGAATCAAACCATCTTAGAAAATCACTTGTAATGAACAATTAAACTAATCCATTAAAACTTTCAACTTAAAGGCTTCTTCCACTAAAACTCTCCATTCAAAAACTTCATGGCAGATCTTTATAACACCAAGGACATCAAGACTTGCCATAATAACTCATGGCATCTTGAAGCATGAAGCATGAAGAACAACTCAAAGCAAATATCTCAAACCCTTGTTCAAAACAAACATCATGAACATACCAACAAAAACCAGATATCCAAAAACAATAATCTCTGCATTGAAGAATAACCTGTTGGCAGTGAGTTAATTTACTAATGTTCTTGATCAAACTTCATGGATATGAGTATGTATCACTAAATGAATCAAGACCATGACACCAATATATATATATAATGCAAGTTGTTCAACACTTCAACTAACACACCACATCATATTCAACCTGATCTGTACTGGTCTTGTAAATCTGAAGCAAGTGAACTTTGTCAAGCTAAGATCAATCATTGTAACACCAATATGAACATGCATGTAACCCATTTGAGCTCCTATAAGATTAACATCCTGAAACACATCACTGACATCCTAATGTAACTCAAACTTGAGAATCTATTATCACTAACCTCAACTGAACTTGAAGCAACCTCTCTCAGATCAATGCACAACACCTTTTGTCATTAATACAGTATGAACACCAAACAATCTTTCATAAACACATCAAGAACACACTGCATGAAGATGAAGTATTACTGAGGTAAGAAACATACCATATGTCAACTCTCTTTAGATCAGGAATCATAACCTCCTTGTCATGTGATTCAAACAAGAACCTTGCCCTGATTTGAAACAACATTGCATAGTACAACTATGCCAACTGAGATCTTCTTTGAACAACAACTATGGTAACTCTTGCATTGCACCATCTCCTCCTGATATGAACACACTTTTGACATCAATGACAACCTGACACCATCAATCTCCCCCTTTGTCATTGATGGCAAAACCACCTAAAACAATTTATCTTTCTCCCCCTTTTTGACATCTGATGACAAAGTTTGAATTAACTCCCCCTGAAAACAACTCCACTAAAAGATGTTATAGCATGATTATAATCACATTGAATTATGAACACTTTGAAGGCATAAATTCCTATTATCTTGTTATCTTGAACCAAAAAATAGAACCACTTACCAAAAGATTTGATACCACTGAATGCAAATTTGCTAAACTTATCCTGAACATCAACATTTCAAACTTGAGAGCAAAAAGATGTCATGAAACTTACATCTAAAGCACAATACCACTGTCAATCACTCACAAGGGCAAACATCACTGCACAAGGAAGCACTATCCTGCTAGAAAGAAACATGTATGTCAACCTCAACATAATACCACTTCTTGATACAAATATGATGATGAAAACTTGGCATAACTCTACACTCAATTACCATCTCCTTTGATGAACTTAAACACTGTGCAAGGATGTCACAATCACATCTCAACATATGAAGACCACTCTTGTGAAAAACCTTCCCAAAAAATTTTCTTTAACTATCTCTGATTTAAGAATTTGATGAAATACAAGGCTCACTATTAATGTCATAAGCAACTACAAATTGCACATACCTTTCTGAATCATATTAATGAGAGAGAACATGTTAAATTATTATACCAATGATCACTTCTCAATGAACATTCATTTTGCAACCAAGAATGAGGATTATCCTGCTTGACATGAAAGGAATGAACATAATCTTGTTGTTCCTGCACATCTTTTGTCAAATTTGATCATATCTGAAACCTACTGCAATCAACAAAAACTCCTGTTTCTTGATTTTATCATTCAAATCAGCCCATCAAAATTGCACAACCTTCACCATCAAGCTCTTCCTGTAACACCACTTTGCAAAACCAAATCTAGGTGAGAGTTCCTTGAGAACATCTTAATAGAAGCATCATGACAACTTAATCATGTAAGTATCAAACAATATACAATAGGATCAATGTCACAACATCATCAAACTCTTTGTGCAGAGAGCTTTTGAACACTTTATATGATCCACTTAAACATGTCACCTACATATACTGAAACTCAAAAACATCAGAAACTTCATTTCAAACATTTCAGGCAATCATGATAAACAAAACAAGATCAACTGATCTCCTCTTGTAAATTCTTGGGGATAAAAGATAGAACAAGAACAACTCCCCCTCACATTATGCTATCTGTTATGCAACAGATGATGTAACTTGTGCAGGATGCACAAGTTTGGGATTTACCTTCTCATGACTCTGTTTTTGCTTCCACACTTTTACAGGTGCTTTCTTTTTCCAAACCTTTTCTCCCTCTTTCCATTTCAACTTTTTCAAATTAGGTGGAGCTTTCCTGCAACTATGAGCTTTATGACCAAGAGAGTTGCAATTATAACAAATTATGTTGTAATCATAACCAAATGATTGATAATATCTTTGAGCACTCATATTAAGCTTCCATGCAGATTCATTCATTCTATTCATTTTGCAGTTCCTTTGAATATGTCCAACATTATTGCACTTGTAACAAATAATATCAGTGTTCCTTCTGCAATTAACTGATTTATGCCCAAATTGATTACAAGTATAACAAAAACCATTAAATGAATAGTTATACCTGTACATGTATGCTTGTCTAACAGGAGCACTTCTTCTAAAATTTCTTCTTCTTTGATTATGCATTTTGTTTTCAATGGCAGTATTCAAATCAATCTTCTTTCTGCGAGTCTCTCTAACTTTTGAACATTCTCCTTCTTCAAATCCTAATCTAGTTGTGTCATTATGCTGCTTCTATTTGCCCAACAACACATGTAACTTGCTTGTGCTTTCTTCAAACTCCTGATACTTCTTAGATAAAGTCTTGAGATCATCATAATCTTTTCTGAGTTTGATAATTTCACCCTCTAGTTTTAGATTCTCACTCCTTCTAACTTCAAGGTCAGATATTGAGACATCAGCTATCCTCTTAGCTTCTTCAACTTCTGTCTTCAATCTAGCAATTAGTTTGTCAGAATCATCAATATATGTCCTTAAATTAATAATCTAACATCTAGCCTCTTCAAGATCTGTAGATACAATTTCAAGTTCTGAAAGTACATTATCTTTAGATTCTCTTTCTTGCTGCAACTGCATCATTAATTTATTGTTCTCCTTCTTATAATTCTTGAGCTCACTCAGAGCATATATGAGCTCTCCTTCCAAATCAATCTCACAATCTTGTTCATTATAATCCTGATCATAATCACTTGTGATGCTAGCTTCTTCTGAATTTGATTGGGATTGAACTTCAACTCCTTCATTTGAAAGTCTCTTTTCATTTCTACTTTCTTCACACACTAGAGTGTCCCCTTCTTTATCATTATCTTGATAAATTCTTTTCAATCTCCTCCACATATCATGAGCTGTAACACAATCCATAACTTTACAAATAACATCATTAGACAGAGCAGATAATATAGCCTTCTTTGCAATATCATTATATTCAAGAACTTCTTTGTTATTTGCAGAATTATCATTCTCAACTAACATTAAAACATCATATCCTAAGGAGGATAAATATACTTGCATTCTAACATACCAAACTGAAAAATTTGAACCATCAAACTGAGGAACATCTGAAACATTTTCTTCTAGGACAATATCAGATTCAACTTGGAGAACATCTTTATCAACTAACTTTATATCAACATCTGGATTTGATATGAATGATGTCTTCTGTGTCTTCTGACCAGAGTGATGCTTAAGATTTCTCATGTTCTTATTTCTCCTGCACTTACCCATTAAACTCCACACACAGGACCTACCCAAGCTGATTAAGCTTCAAAAGGGGAACCTAGCTCTGATACCAATTGTAGGAGTCAAGGACAACACTGAGAGGGGGGGTGGATCAGTGTTGTGTGAAATTTCTAATCTTTTTACAAACTTTAACTTGTAGAGTACAAGGAGAGAGAGCTATCATTGATTTCTCACATACATGTGCACATAACTGAGAATGAAAAACAAAAAACTCATGAGTAAAACATATATCCACAGAGAGAAGATCAAGACACAAGAATTGCATGAGTGGAAAACCCTCCAGGGGTAGAAAAACAACTCCAGAATTGCCTCACTGGCTTAACTAAAAAAAACATGCCTCACTGGCAATACAAATTGTCTCACTGACAAATATTAAGGTCACACTGACCTATAAGCCTCACTGGCTAATACAATGCCTCATTGGCAAATCGAATCACCAATAGAAGTTATAAACCAAATCAGAGGGATACTATGTTTCCATTCAATTCTCAATTCCTTCACACCTGCATAACCATTCAGCTGATTATCTCTGCATTACAAACCCAGTATCATCTTATCATTATTCTTTTCTCTTCAAAAGGATTTATTGGAAAATGTCTTCATTTCACTGTTCAATTCTACTCTATTTTCCTCTATCAATGTGAAGCCAATTAATATAAAAAATCTCTCAACAATCTGCAAAATCATTTTCCTATGACCTTTCATATTTTTCAAAAGAAAATCAATCCCGTGTAACAAAGTTAATTTGACTTTGCATCTGAAATATATTATTCCATCTTTCTCAGTCTTGTTGAAGCACCTGGAAATTCTTTTCAAAAACTTCACATAGCAAAAATTACTATATTTCATTTTCTCTGCAAATGACCCTTCAGATTCTACACAAGATAATTCAGTGATTTTCAATATTAACACTGTCAAAAATAAAATCAATCTGTTATAAAGAAAAACATTTCACAATAACCCTGCAATCAATTGATCTTTCATTTTTATTTCTCTTCACACTCCTCATAATTTCATCTGCAAGAAAATATTCCTCAGTCTTTACATATTTCTCTCTGCATTTTAAATTCTTCAATAAAATCTAATTAATGCTCTGAAAATAACTTCTGAGAACTTTTGATCTTGTCAAACTCTTCATCTTCTCCTTCACATTCTTCATTTTCTTTTCAACAGAACTTCAAAAATAAATCTCCAAATAATCTCCTCAATCTGCCTTCAGAAAATCTTCAATATAAAAAAAAAATATCATCTTAAAAAATGCTCCATAAATCTCCAAATAATCTCCTCAATCTGCCTTCAGAAAATCTTCAATATCAAAAAATATCATCTTAAAAAAATGCTTCATATCCCTGTAAAAAGCTTCTTCAAACCATATTGCCTTTGCATAAAAATTTTATGACCATTTGAAGAAAAATAAATCTCTCAATAAAAACAAAAAAAACTCTTTCCAATTTGGACACTCTGCCACGACAGATTAGAAAGTAATCCTTTTAGAAATTTTACAAAATCTCTTAAAAATATTTCTAAAACCTTAAAAAAAAAACTCCTTGAATATTCTTTCTATTCGGGCTCAACAAAAATCTATAGACTACAGTTAAAACACATATGACGTTTCAATAACCGTCAAATGGGAAGCTCCGAAGAAGAGGGCTCAACTTTAAATTGGCGTCATCGATTTAGCCTTTCACGCTCGAGAAACTTTCAAACAAAGCCGTTCATCTATTTTTAGCGCCCATGCGCTCTCCACATCACCGATGATGCCGGTTTCGCTAGGCACAAGGGCCGGTTTCCACATGTTGCTCGACCCTTCCAATTAGTCACTAAAGTGACAGTCACCTTTGCAGCTGGTCAGTGATCAAATAGACATAAAGTGCTGTGACAGGTTAGTCAATAAAGTTTTCTTCTTTAAATATAAAGAGAAACATTAAGTCCTAACCATAATGTATGATGAGAACATCAAAATGTATGATGAGAACATCATAGTGTATGATGAGAACCTCAAACTGTGCTCAAGGTAGCTTCACTAAATATAGTCTGATTTTAACATATCACTATTGAAGAAGATTCCATTGAATCAAACCATCTTAGAAAATCACTTGTAATGAACAATTAAACTAATCCATTAAAACTCTCAACTTAAAGGCTTCTTCCACTAAAACTCTCCATTCAAAAACTTCATGGCAGATCTTTATAACACCAAGGACATCAAGACTTACCATAATAACTCATGGTATCTTGAAGCATGAAGCATGAAGAACAACTCAAAGCAAATATCTCAAACCCTTGTTCAAAACAAACATCATGAACATACCAACAAAAACCAGATATCCAAAAACAATAATCCTTGCATTGAAGAATAGCCTATTGGCAGTGAGTTGATTTACTAATGTTCTTGATCAAACTTCATGGATATGAGTATGTATCACTAAATGAATCAAGACCATGACACCAATATATATATATATATATATATATATATATATAATGCAAGTTGTTCAACACTTCAACTAACACACCACATCATATTCAACCTGATCTGTACAGGTCTTGTAAATCTGAAGCAAGTGAACTTTGTCAAGCTAAGATCAATCATTGTAACACCAATATGAACATGCATGTAACCCATTTGAGCTCCTATAAGATTAACATCCTGAAACACATCACTGACATCTTGATGTAACTCAAACTTGAGAATCTATTATCACTGACCTCAACTGAACTTGAAGCAACCTCTCTCAGATCAATGCACAACACCTTTTGTCATTAATACAGTATGAACACCAAACAATCTTTCATAAACACATCAAGAACACACTGCATGAATATGAAGTATTATTGAGGTAAGCAACATACCATATGTCAACTCTCTTTAGATCAAGAATCATAACCTCCTTGTCAGGTGATTCAAACAAGAACCTTGCCCTGATTTGAAACAGCCTTGCATAGTACAACAACTATGCCAATTGAGATCTTCTTTGAACAACAACTATGGTAACTCTTGCATTGCACCATCTCCTCCTGATATGAACACACTTTTGACATCAATGACAACCTGACACCATCACATGTCCCATAAGATAAAGGAGATGAAGAAATGCATGATGCAGGTGAAAATCCTAAGATTCCTCAATAGGATGTTCATCATGAAGACATTCCCCAATAGGAGATTCCTCAAGAGATGTTACAACAAGAAGGGGGTCTAGATAAGGATATTGATATGACAATCAAGGATGCTCAAATTAAGCAATCGGGTCAGGAAGGACCAACACAGGCTATACCAGAATGGTTCTCATCCAAGGTAATGGAGCCTCCTGTCAACTTAATTCCTTTTGATTTTAAATCATTATTTTCTACAGAGGAATCCAAGCCTAGGAGCAAGGCAAGGGCGGTGTCTGCTATTAAAAGAGACACAACTAGTGTAGGATAGCACATTTAGCTATTCCTATAGTGTATAAGTTAAAGGGAGAGATCACAACTAGTGAGTATTAAATTACTACGCTAGACTTAGGACATGTAACTGCAGAGCAAGTAATTGAAGAGCTCAAAAGCAGTGTGGATGCAATAGCAGCTCAGATTCAGAAGGCTAAGCTGAAGAACAGAGAGTTGAAAGAGTGCAATGCCAAGCTTGAAGCATTTGTCAAAGGATTAGTAGCTCCAGGGACCCAAATTATAGAAGTTCCAACCTATCTAATGCTAGTAACTCAGGAAGAAATAAGTGACTTGGATGTGAAGAAGCATCAGGCCCAAGTAATGCATAATTGGTTTCAAAGGTTTATAAAAGATGGAGAATAAGTAATTCAGATTGCCTTATCCAATTGTGATGCTTTGGCATATATCAGGACTCAAACTGACATCCTAAAGAAAGAATGTGTGACAATGCTTGATCAGAATGGTCAAGACCTTAGTATTTTGAAGAATGTCTACAAGATAAATGATCAGGTGATGTTGAAGCACAAGATAGTGACACTTGAAACTATGCCCAAAATATCAATATGGATAAAGGATTTAATGTTTGAAGTGGATATCCTGAAGGTGTAACACCCCCGCCAAGGAACCCCATAGGACAACACTAACTAGGTCAAATAAATGGAACAATATTTTTATATTGATAACTATAAAATGCATAACATAACAAGATAACTAATCCTAGGTCTTCTAAGGTTCCTCAATTGCGCTACTCACAAAATAAAGCTACTAGAAACATTTCATTAACCACAAAAAATGAACATCACATTAATTGATATTATTTAGTTCCACATGTGACAACTGAAAATCAACATTAAAGATCATCTCCTAACTACTGTCACAATTGATGCATTATTTTACAGTACACATTACTAGATGAAGTTATCAATAATAATTACATCATTACAATAATTTCCATGTTGCTTTCCTCAGCACATGTGAGAGATTACAACAAGATACATTAAGAAATACAATCTGGTATACCACCAGTATACATTACAGGAAAGGATTTTTTTTTGCAAACTTGAACAGGAACTAGAGTCCACAACACAATGAACAGTCTCCAAGCTCATGAACATGAAGCAAGAATACCCAATAGAGAAAAAGCACCAACCTCCCGACCATGTGGAACCTTGAGGTCCACCCCATGTGCTAGGAGATAATACAAGGTCCCACATCCAATAGACAGTCAGGAAAACATTAGGTTAACATAAGCAAATGAGTTATACATGACACCAATCACCATATTGCCAATAATCCCCATCCCTTATACATTTTTTTCTGCACTTCCAGATGCACTCACAACAAAAAGAAGAAATTCAACTAGGGAGTGCTAGACTGCAATAGGGAGGAGTGTCATCACATAGGTTGTCAGGGGTTGTCCTGGTAGGGCTTCCTAGGCACCGGCTCCCATCCTGGGTTGTCCTAGCAGCCTCTTCCAATCCTCGGCCCCCATACCAACTCATGCGGAACCAACATACCTTTCATGAGGACAAGGTAATTGATCTTGCCATTCCAGGCCTTCTCATCTCATCTCAAGCCTAAACGAGCACTTGAACCATGACTGAGGCATACATTATCTTGATTAGTGAGAATTCTACCCATTTCCCCTAATTCATTACTAAGGTTATCACTGGATTAAGAAAGCCTCCAATGGGTTATCCTAGACACCACTTTGTGTTCTGGCCCCCATTGAGAGCCACTCCCCCTACTTGCAACAAGTAAACCCTATACAAGGCAAGGCATTGACCATCTTGCACGATTATCATTAACACATAAATCCATACACAAAGCAAGGCATTACTCATCTTGCACATTTATCACAAGTACACGAATTCATACAAGAATAGGAGGCAACATTCTAGCATTACATTTCACTCAACACACATGACCCACAACATAGCTAACCACCTTCAGGGTTACATAATCATGAGGGCCATACACATAATCACAATGCTCCTAGGCCTTTGGAACCCAACCTCTCAATAACACAAAACTTGATAGTATTTTTAACAATAGCACAAACATTTAATCCACCATTTATGACACATGGGTTAATACAAACAATTAATCCTAGAAAGTTAACAGTGTAAATTTCTAACTACACAGGTAGACATTGTTATTATTTAATCTATAACCATTCAATTCTCTATAATTGAATAGACTAATTCCTTTAATCCTATACACAAAGCAAGTAAATAGTAAACAGGAAAAGACAATTACCCATATACAATTTCCCCACAATAATTATTCTTTACAACTGCCATATAGAACTTAGTATTACCACGATATAATACATTACTGATTTATTTATAAAAACTCATAAACATATAATAAAAAATCAAGATAATCAAGACATTGTTGGATGGGCATGCAGAATCGTGATAACTACATGTCCCTAAACAAAACTGATTAATTAGACATAATGTAACGTGTCTATATTTAATTAATATATATATATATATATACATATATATATATATATATATATATATATATATATATATATATATATATATATATATATATATATATCCTATACACAAAGCAAGTAAATAGTAAACAGGAAAAGACAATTACCTATATACAATTTCCCCACAATAATTATTCTTTACAACTGCCATATAGAACTTAGTATTACTACGATATAATACATTACTGATTTATTTATAAAAACTCATAAACATATAATAAAAAATTAAGATAATCAAGACATTGTTGGATGGGCATGAGTGATAACTACATGTCCCTAAACAAAACTGATTAATTAGACATAATATAACGTGTCTATATTTATTTAATTTCTTTATAGAACTAGTTATATATATATATATATATACACACACACAAAGCAAGTAAATAGTAAACAGGAAAAGACAATTACCTATATAGAATTTCCCCACAATAATTATTCTTTACAACTGCCATATAGAACTTAGTATTACCACGATATAATACATTACTGATTTATTTATAAAAATTCATAAACATATAATAAAAAATCAAGATAATCAAGACATTGTTGGATGGGCATGCAGAATCGTGATAACTACATGTCCCTAAAGAAAACTGATTAATTAGACATAATGTAACTTGTCTATATTTAATTAATTTATTTATAGAACTAGTTATATATATATATATATATTAATTAGTTCAATATTGAGAAACTTTGGCATCCAGTGGGTCTGTAATTCTGATCTTTCGGAAGTTATTCACAGCTGGTATCTGACCTTTTCTCACCCTTAGCTTGTTGAGTTCTGGAATCAAACACTACCCTGTTTGAGCTGGAATTTGTGGAAAGAGTGCAATAATCAAATTTTCAGGAACACTACTAGAGATGCTTCTCAGGTTTTCCACACTTTTGTTAAGATGCTAATGGAAAGTGTTACTACCGCCCATATCCGTATAGCAGAGAAACCGTTGACTCATGAAGAAGAACAAATTGCGGCTAATTGGGAGCTTCTAAATTATATTCCTGCTTATAACAATTCCAAATTACTACAGAGGATGAATACTAGATGGAGCCCCCCGAATCCTAACTGGCTAAAACTTAACTTTGATGGGGCCTCTAAGGCAGATGGTAAAGCCAGTGGAGGAGGGATTATCAGAGATGACAAAGGGCGGATGGTTGCTGTCTATGCTGGCGGACTTGGCCGTCAAAGCAATAACTATGTTGAAGCTTCTGCCCTTCTTTGGGGGATTAAACTTGCTAGATCCCTTGGTATAAGGAATTTGAATATTTAGGGGGACTCTAAGATGGTCATTAATGCTGTTAACAACGTGTCGACTGCTGGAATCAAGTTGAAAGATATTATAATTAGTGATATTCAGATCCTCCTGCAGAAGCTTCCCAGGGTGGACATTTCACATATCTACTGTGAGGGCAATGGTGTTGTAGATGCTTGTGCTGATCTTGGCCAAAAGTTTTCAAATTGGCGTTGTTGGCGCCAAATTGATCAAATTCCTTTAAATATTAGGGAACTCATTCTAACGGAATGAGTCAGATTCTTTAGAAAGACAGCTCATGTCGTCAGTTCTTTTTGAGGGTGCTGACATGCCTCTTGGAGCACGTGTTTTGTTGTACTTTCTTAATTATCACCTTCGCTTCATTACGCCCCTTTGATAAGGCTAGTCGACTGCTTGATCATTATGGTATGTGTCGTGATATTATGATTAAGCATGGGAGAAATAAGCGCAAGGTGATCCTCCTTTATGATAATACGTGCTGTTTTATCACCATTCTCATTAGTCTTGATTTTGGGATTAATGTTGCCGTAAATACTCCCGGGGAGAATTGGGGTTTTTGTGCTCTGCTCTGTATTTCCAACATGGGTGGCAACAGAATTCATACCGAACCAGTTTCTTGCTGCAAATTCAAAGACAACCTGGTGGTTTGGCATTACTATAAAGAGGGAGGGATTAGTCCCTATTTGGAGCAGCTCAACGGGTATAACGAAAAATTATCAAAACAGTTTGCTAGGTCTTGGCAGAACCGTCGTGTTTCTGTGGGGGGCATTAGTTTTGAGATCTCTGAGGGGGTGATTGCTATGGCCACTGGTATGTCTACTCAGGGAATCAAATTGCAAAGGAAAACTAAAATTGCGGACCTTTCCAGTCAAAAGCTCTTTCTTGGAGAAGGTGAAGAGTTAGTCCCCTACTAGCAGGGCTTTGATAGAGCCAAGCTGCCCGAGCCTTGGGATGGTGTGTGTTTCCTTCTCATGAAGTACTTCACCCTGGAGGGGTGCTTCACCAGGTTTTACAACTACCATCTCCCTCTTTTGAACCATTTTAGGTGCAATGCTCAGATTAGCTTTCCTTTTTATCTGCTTTCTTCTCTGGAACATTCTGTCCTTAGGGTTCATGCTAAATTAGCTAAGAAACCTGGTAAAAAACCTATTCCCCTTGATCAAGGCCTTATTATCTGCCTTTATAACTTCCATCTTGCCCTTGAGCCATCTAAAGCCATTTCTACCAACAGTGGGGAATCTAACCCTAATGATACTGTTGTTGTGGAAGAAACAAGCCCTTCCCCTGCCCCTACTAAGGCAAAAGAAGTTTCCTTCTCCACTCATGAGGAAATTCCCATAGATACCCCAGGAACTACAGTGAGCACAAAGAGTAAGAAGAGGAAGACTCCTGCTGGTGAAGTGGGCACTGGGGGGACTATGGTGGAGACCCCAAAGAATCCCTATAGGTCCCTTGTTGGCCAAGGTAACAAGTCTTTTCGTCCACTAAAGCTATTAAAGAGGGTTTCTCCTCAGGAGTTAGGCGGTTGGGGAGAATTGCTGGCAAACCGTCTCCTAAAGCAAAACTTATTGACTACTCAGAAAGCGCTTCCGATGAATCTACCCAGGGTGCCGAGGTTAAAGATATGGATGTCCATGAAATCTCTGAAGATGCTAATGGGAAACAGGTGACTACAGATATGGGTGCTGCTGCTGATTCTGCAGAAAATGCTGGCAAAGTGGATGATATGTTTGTGGAAGAAGCAGAAGATAATATGGAAACTGATGCTGGCCTAGGTGCTAAGATTGTTGCTCTGAGGGCTCATATTAAAAATCTAGAACAAAACCTCTCCACTGTGCTCAGGAATTCTATTTTCCTTAATCTCTCTATGCTGCAGAATTTGGGGGCTGCTCCCCATGCTGACAATGATGAATTTGCTACGAAATTAGATGATATTATTAAAACTATGGCTAAATAAGGAGAGAAGCTGCCTCCTTAGTTTTTGTATTTACAGTGATGATACTTTGCCACTCTGTTTTAATTATCTTAGCTAATAGGTGCTGGTTATGCTGTTTATGCTGGGATAACTGTATTTGATGCTTCTGCTTTGAGGCATTTTTTGGGTTGGTTGCCTCTGTGGCCTTTCTATTTTTTGTAAGGGTTCGGCCCCTTGTTTAGCTGCCTTATAATATCAAAAACAACAACTTCAATGTGATGAAATCAATATAAAAGGTTAATATAATGTTTTTCTTTTTAAGAATAAAATATTCCCTAATCGAAACCCTAAATTAAAAATAAAATCACTAAATTAACAATTCAATCAATATATAAATTAACATATCAATTGATACCAATGGATATATTGAATGATAATGATTGATTTATAAATCAACAGATTATTGATCAATATTAAGTAATATTAATATTTCAATTGGTATTAATTAGTATATATATATATATATACATATATATATGTATATATAAATTAATTGATTTGATACCTAGATACTAAATTAAAAATAAAATCACTAAATTAACAATTCAATTAGTATATAAATTAACATATCAATTGATACCAATGGATATATTGAATGATAATGATTGATTTATAAATCAACAGATTATTGATCAATATTAAGTAATATTAATATTTCAATTGGTATTAATTAGTGTATATATATATATACATATATATATATATATGTATATATATATATATACATATATATATATATATATATGTATATATATGTATATATACATATATATACATATATATATGTATATGTATGTATATATATATATGTATATGTATATGTATGTATATATATATATATGTGTGTGTGTGTATATATATATATGTGTGTGTGTGTATATATATATATATATATATATATATATATATATATATATATATATATATATATATATATATATATACAATAGATTTGATACCTTAAATTAAATTAACAATTCCATTGATATGTTCAAGAAAAGTAAAATTAAATTAATACCTAGATCAAGGCATGAGATCAATTTTTTAGGATTAGTTCATTAAACTCTTAGATTAATGTTCAAGAAAATTCAGGGTGAATTTCCAATGACTAGAAGTAGGGTCAACATGCTACTATATAATGTTATGACATCCATGGATTCACACAATGGGTGTCATAACATCTACATTGCATGGTATGCTAAAGTTTATATTCATCAAAATAGGAAATGTATGATAAAAGTTGATGGTAACCCATTAAATTTTATCAAGTCATTAAAAGGGATATAATATAATCAATATATTAATATAGATATATTTCAATATTCAATACCTAAACCCTAAAGTATAATTGATTGATATTAATTGATATTAAGTAATTGATTGACCCATTTAATGGTGACATATCTACCTAATCCTTATATATCAATTGATATATTAATAAATTAACATATTGAATATCATACCAAAACCCTAAATACAATGGTTGCTGGATATACACAAAATGGATTTGCTAAATAGATTTCAGAATGCCTCAAAAGATGTCATTTTATGGAATACATTGATCGCAGGATACGCACAAAATGGATCTGTTGGAAAGGCTTTAGAAACTTTCAAGCAAATGCAATTGGCAGGCATAAAACCAACTCACAACCTTTGCTAGCATTCTCCTACCACGCAGGCCTTTGGCAGAAAGGGAGCTTTGGAACGAGTATGGACATCCATCGTAGCATAAAGGATAGAGGAAGTCTGTTAGATGCTGTAGTTGCAATGGCCCTGCTAGACATGTATGCAAAATGTAGAAGCCTACACAAGGCACGTGAGTTGTTTTGCTCCTCTTACATTTGTAAATTTGTTCAACTTTAAGGAGTTCTTAAGAAATTTGGTCTCATGGAATGTAATGATTGTAGGATAAACACAAAATATATTTGTTGAAAAGGCTTTAGGGATATTTACGCTAATGCAGTTGGCATGTGTAAAATTTAACTCTGCAACCTTCACTTCAAACATCTATATAGAATTACTACGATTGGCATGGAAGTTGAAGGCAGCAGTGCATTTTTTAAATTTAAGACATTTACTTATTGTTGTGGAAGAGACGGAACAAGAATTATTTCTTTGTCATCATAGTGAACAGTCAGTATTTGCCCTTCACTATTAGAGTTGGCAAATTTGGTTTAGTTTTCTGAAATTCATAATAGATCCTCAACACTCCAAGAAATTAGATGAATAAAACATCCTCTTGATTTACTTATCTCAACCTAGACTTGATTATTCATTAGTTTCATGTGATAAAAATTTGAAACCAAACAAGTATGTGGCAGCGTAAATAAACCCATAAAGAAGAGAATGTGATCTCACGAACAACAATGACGTTAATATATGTACAAAATGATGTGCTAGAACAAGGCATAAACATTCATCAAAATGGGTTTGAATGAAGGAGGTTTTCCCAATTATTGTATGTGAAAGTGTTCTGATAGACATGTATAGCAAATGTGGAAGCACGAACAAGTATAGTGATGAAATCATTCTGAAAGAAAGTTAGTTTTAACTAAAAATGCCATAAACCCTAACATTGTAAACTAGCCACTACCTATTTCTCAAAAAATGAATTAAGAAAGAATGGGGTGAGAAACAATAATTGCAATAAAGAACAAGATATTACAGACCATGAGTGCACCTTTGAAATTAGTACTAAATTATTCTTCCCTGGCACAACCTCCGATACCCAAAATCCAGAATCCTCCAATCTATTTTTTCATCAAATTTCCCTTATTTCTTTTCTACCTTTCTTCTCCGAAAAATCTTCCATTTTCTTTCCTCTTTTAAAAGATTTTGTTTTTGCCCAAAGCATCTTTGAAAGCATCCCCAAAGCAAATTAGATAATGCAATAAATTCCCCTCTAATAAATACATTTTTGGAGAGAACAAGAATGGGAAAACCAACCAACCAACTCCAATGAACTATGCTAATATTTAATTTATTAAGTCCATAGACAAAATAATTAAAATTTACTCATTTACCCAACATTAGCACATACCATTAATTAATTATTTACCTGAAAAAATATAACATATTATTATTATCATAATTATTATTGTTAATTTAACATTACAATTTACTTTTTTCTAACTATAATTATTTATATATATATTTATATATTTATCAAGGTATGCCTTCTTTCCTAGCAAATGATTTTAATACACAAATTGACCAAGGAATTTATTCAACAAATTAAACTAAATAAAATTAGATGCCAACATAATCACCTAACCATTAGCTAGGGTCAAAAATAGAACATCAAGAAACACTAATTAACCACTGACAAAACTGATAGGTTGAACTGAACATGACATGCATCCTCATCGAGGATGTTGACTTAGGGTGTGGAACCCTATGCTATCTCTAAAACAACTTATCCATTGGGTTTAAGGCACACTTAGTCCTGTCAATTTAGGTGGAGTCGATGCCTGGTACATGCAACCTGCATCACAAAGATGAAACATACATATGCATACTCACCTCATGGAAAAATAGTACGGACAATGACGGGGATGAAGACATTGTGTGGGCCTCACAAGTGAGGAACACGACTTCATCCCTCATCATACAGACACATCATGGAGAGATCAATATGACATGTACATAAAACATAAACGTATCCTCATCATCATACAGCATGGGTTATTCCATAATCATAATCACAACATAATAATCATCATAATAGTCAATTCTAACATACAACAATTGTGGTAAGATCAACATCATAATCGCCTAGAATGCAAGTTAATGTCAGAGCATATAAGTCATAAATTTCACAAAAATGATCATCAAGATCCCATACTAATTATCATACAAACTAACATAACCAAAATTAGGAATGTTATCAGCATGAGTACAACATATGTCAATGTATCCATAACATTATATCCGTCTACCATAATCATGGCATGGGAGGCATCACAGAAGGGATGTAGACATAAAGCTATTGACATAAGCAATAAGGCACATGAACTTCTAGTAGACGAGATGGAGATCCTAGAACTACTCGAGACCTTAATGGATAAAAAAAAATAATTATGAAGAGCAGACATCTATTGGAGTGTTCAAAGCTAGATTCGAGCCTATCTTAAAGAATCCAGTGGACCATTTTTTAGAGGTAACCATAGATCAGGTGATGGACTTATTTGTTAAGATAAGAGCATATAAAGAAAAGATAGACAACATGAATATTAAGCGAGTATCCATAGGTGACCAACTTCATATGCAAGATTATGTTAAGAATAGGGCACAAAAATTTGATAAGGAAGGGATAGATAAAACAATTAAGGAATATGACTTGTATAGCATCCTAGATTCCAGTGTTCTGATAAAATCTGATCATGAGTCTTTGGATACATAACAACTTAAAGTGCAGGGAAAGAAGAATATTCCAAATGATGGTATTCTGAAGATACTAAAGAATATACTAGTTGCCAACTGGCAACCGCATGCCTTGTTTTTTGACCATGGATGTTTTTGAAGGAAAGCTTGACCATTGTTGTATTGTAACTGATCTTGGCTCCTTGTTCTATGAAAGGACTTGGGTCATTTGTAAGTAGGGGGACTGAATTGATGAACTCTACTAAGCACTAAGTTTGTTGATTTGACAACTTTGTGACTTATTTTCATGGTTCTTTCTCATATCAGTGTACATTTGCATATCGTTTGAAAATATAATGGACATGAAGCTTAAGATTACAGTTCTATCATAAACCTTGAGTAATCTTTTGTTGATTTTAGTATGTAATATTGAATTGTTGCATTCTTTAGAAATGCATTCGACCGATTGTTTGTTGTTATCAAGTTTCCTAGAAGATTTGCACCTCTTATACGTAACTGTGAATATTTTTGGTGAAGTATGAGTATGTTTCCTTTATTTCATGATTATGTCTAGATATACATGTGGATTGCTGGTGAATTTTAGAATTCTTAGAAATCTTCCCTTTCTAACCTAATCTTTTGACTTTTATTTCACAAATTATGGTAAGAAATTGAAAATAATGATAAATTTAATGAAAATAATCATAAATATTGATGGGCTTCATGCTTTGAAGAAGATCTGTAGATGAATTCATAGTCAATGTGCAAAGATTAGTTCAATTAGAGATCATTTAAGAAGAATTGATCAAAGTTAGAATCCTTTTAGAAGAATTGATCGAAGTTAGAATCATTTTAGAAGAACTAATCATAATTTATCAAGTTCGTAATAATATACCCAAAACTTGGTTATTCATCTAAGAATTTGATGTAAATTGTGTTATGTCAGAAAATGTCTCCCAGGACTTTTCCCTCCTAGGTTTAGCTCCCAAGTCCCTTGTTTTGCATCATACATATTAATTTTGACGCTTGAAAGAAAATGGCCTGAAACCCATGTAACATGGGGCATGAAGGACATTGTGGCATTTGATCCTACCTTGGAAAAGGACCTGTGGACACTGGCGCTAGCACCTTTGTCCTACCCTATTTGGGGTAGGTCCTAAATTTGAATGTCAGTTTTGTGACCGTTAATTAGGTCCCATGACGACATCTTAAGTTTGAATTATGAAATTCTTAGTGAGAATGTGTTTAGTTGCATATATAAGCATTTTTAGGGTTTCATTTGCAAACTAGAAGATGATTGTGAACTTTTGGCTAACTTATGATTTTAGAGCATTCAATATATTTATTGTTGTAGAGTAGAGCATTGTTATTATATTTTTTATTGTAGATTTAGCATCATCTTGTCATGTGTTGAAGAGCCTTCATCTATGTGAGATCTACACCTTCGAGGTGATATCTATTTGTGTTTGAATCATTTATCAATTTGTTTTGGCCTCTATCTCACAGGGATACACACTCTTTATCTAACAATGATGTTAGGAAGACTTGAATGTCTCTTTAGGTCTTGACTGAGGCAAGCCTATAAAAAAGACAACCTCCAACCACTCTCCTTGTTATTGCAGGTTACAGATGTTGCATCTTGATGGAGTGGAGTTGCAGGGAATAGTAAGACAATGTGCAGATTCCAGATCCCTAAAGAAAAGGACTGCTTGGACTTGAGCACCCATACCAGTGTCCTCTAAGGTTGAAAATATAGAAATCATTTGAACAGTGACAATCGGCATCTGAAGATCTTTCAGCATCCTGAAAATCACCCTGCCTTGAACTCAGGCACTAGGACCAGTGTCCTCTGCATCTCATGGGATAGAAACATAAAGTATAGCGATCATCAGTGTTGGAAGGAGATTAGGATTCCACAAAGAAAGTTAGACCACATTGGACTTGGACGTTAATGCCAATGTCCCCGAGTATTTTGCATCCCAAACTTTGAAAAATGGTCATTTGTTAATCTTAGCCTACCACCTTAGTCTGCAAGCATTTGTTGGCATTCATCAATTTGCTTACTGTTTTGCATAATTATGGTTTTAAGGGTATTTGAGCATTAAATTGATACATTAATTAACAATCTATGAATTTACACATTGTTCCAAGTGATAGCCTAACCTGTAGGTGAATCCTCTTGCAAAAGTGTGATTCAACTCAATTTCAATATGTCCTTGAATGTTTGTAGTGAAAGAAGGATTTAGCACACATATATTGAATTGAAAAAACTTTTTTTTCTACTTAACATTTTAGTGAACCTGTGTTTATTTAAAGTTTGCACCTTGCTGAGTGTTGTACTCTAGATTTACATTTATTCATTTTATTGCATTTGAAAATTTACAAAAAAAATGAAAATTTTGAAAAATCTAAAAAAATTAGAATCTTAGGCTTGCATTTTGGCATAATTTGAATTAATTGGCATTTAATTTCTGTCATTTTCATTAGATCTGATTGTAATTGTAGAAATTCATCTTATTTTAATCACTTGCATTGCATTTTCATGCTTAATTTGTTAAAATTTGCTTGAAATTGTATATTTTTCATAAAAACCTACTTTTGCATTAGCTAGGTTTTGTAGTTAAAATCTTGTTTCATATTTTACTACCCTTTTTAAATAGTCATTTAGGACTTATTTCTAATTGTTTCATCATAGTGCCCTCTTTGCAAAAATTTATGTCTAGGGTTTGAAAACCTTGCATTTTCACTAGATTTGGCCTTGTCGTCTCTCTAGAATTCCATTATAGGTGTGTTGTGAAGGATATTATTGTAGTATTGGACTAATATTGAGCTTATTATTTGTTTCCCCTCATAAAATTCTTCACAACACCTCTTCTTTTAGTCATTTGCATTGAAAATTTGTGAAAAAGGTGAAAAATCAAGCATTTTGGGTCTTATACATATCTTGCTCCTTGCATTTGTTCTATTAGTTTATGCATTGAGTGTTATATGCTATTGTATGAGTCTTATAACCCACTACCCTAATATAAATATCCCTTTAAGAAGAAGTAGAAGACTCATGGCATCTAATGCTCCTAAAGAAAACAACATTCCGACCCCTGAAAATCCATTGAATACCTTCTTTACAAAAGGAGAGACACAAATTTTGTAAGATATCATACCTCCTACAACTACAATAGAAGATCAAATATTTCATGATGTTGAGGACACTATTGAGGTGGTAACTCATGTACCTAATTAGAAAATAAACAAACTTGATAAAGAGCTAGCCGATTTTCAAGCATTTGTGGAAAATGAAAGGATAACAAAAGAAGCTATACCTAGGATTCACAACATAAGAGAGTTGATAAAAGAAGGACAAGATGGTGTTAATTCAATTCAAGGTTTTAATGCATATAGTATATAATAATGTTATGCTGGTGACTGAATTTGTGAATGTTATTAATAATATGTTGTCACCGTCTCATACGCAAGTATTGGCACCTATACCGACTACGGGAATGTCTACATTTACATCAACTATTTTAACTACTAATGCAAATTCTTGTAGTAATGCTACCAATGGTATTGGAGTATCTAATGACACTAATTCACAAAATTACAAAGCTATGGGATTAAATTATCAGAACTTGGTGCACCTAAGGTGACCTCTTTTATGAATACTTACTCTCAACCACCTCTGTATCCCACTTATTCTCAACCACCTTCCACCTACAATTGATCTCAACCACCTTTCATTTCCACTCACAACCAATCCCCTCAAAATGTCATACACATGGCTTCTAATTCTCAAACTACATCTCCTAATGATGCCCTCTTAAACCAACTCTTGCAAGGCATGACTTCTTTACAACAAAAGGTGACAAGCTTGATGAATTATTCACAACCTAATATACCAATTTATAATAATTCTTGTAATCCCCTATCTTATGCAATCTTGAGAACTACTATGCCTGAGAAGTTTGAAACTCCTCGCTTTGAAAAATATGGTGGAAAAGGTGATACTAATACTCATGTGGTAGCATTCACGATTATGTGTAGTGATTTCTACTTTGAAGAGGACTTGTTAGCAAAAATTTTCCTGTGATCTCTCAAAGATACTGCTTTAGAATGGTTTTTCTCTCTACCTCCAAATTCAATATACTCTTTTTCGAAACTAGTTTATCAATTCTTACAAGATTTTCAAGCAAATATTGGACCTCAAGTCTCTTTGATTGATTTAGTTCATTACAAGCAATGTTTGAAAGAGAAGTTAATTGAGTTTATTAGTCAGTATCAAGCCCTTTGTGCACAAATTCAATATCAGATGAAGGATGAGGATGTTCAGAAAGTGTTTATTACAAATCTACAACCTAACATCCATGATAAGATTCTCTTGATGAAGTATAACTCTTTTCAACATCTATGTACCACCCTTTGTGATTATAAGCTTTTGTCTAGTCAGTATGAAAACCAAAACTCATTGGCTCAAGTTGGTCAATCCATGGGTGGACCTTCACAAAAAAAATTTAAGAGGAATAATAAGGTTTTCATCAAGGTTAATGGACAGAATTCAAAGAATTTTGCATGTGTCTGCTATCACTAATCTGAAGAGGACACTGTTTTAGAATAGACAACAACAATGACAGTTCACTCCAATATTTGAATCCTACCACTCTACATGAATCAAGATGTGAGTAATAACTTCTTGAAGCTTCCTCCGATTAAATTGTTGGATCCTAGTAGAATGCAAGGACCTTATTTTGATGCTAATGCTTTTTATCATTTCTTCGGCAACAAGGACATGATACTGAATGATGTATGTGTCTTAAACATGCAATACAAGACCTCATCGACTCGAATGTTATATAGGTATTTGGTGTGAATGATAATGGAAATAAGTCAGTTTCTCCTCCAAATCATAATTTATAGATTTTTACTAATCCCTTTCCTAAGCATATCGACAATAACATGATGGAACAAAACATAGTAGTAGAAGATGACTATCTAAACTACAAAAAGATTATTACTACAGTAGAAGTGGACAAGGAAAATACTAAAGTATTACCTTACCCGCGAAGAAATGGTATTTATGTTGTTGTTCCTCCTCTGTTATCCCTTCAAGGATCAAGAGATAACCACAATGCATTGGAAAGACAAATTGAACAACTAAAACAAGAGATTATGATAAAAGAAAAGATGGATATGGTGCATGATAGTCCTTCTCCATACGATAGATGAATTCAACAAAATAAGAAATTAAAATATCAAAAAAGAATGAGATGATTATCATCGGTAGGAAATAATAGTGGTTCTCCACCTCGTAAGCAACAAAAGATTTCATATATACAAGTATTTGATGAAAAAGCACCGCATGGACTTTCTGACAACAAAGAACACTCTAATAAGAACCACTCAAGCTTCACAAAAAAATTGATGGAGAATCTCTCTAAGATGCTCGCAAGTTCCAAATTTTAGTACGTAGGTAAGTATTTCTAACCCTTTACCTTTGTGTTATGTTTCCCCCGTGATGTGTTATGTGTTGTTTAGGTCTCCTTGGATTACCCTTGATACTCTTGTAAGGTCAAGGATACCGAGAGACCACCTCTATTGTGACCCTTCTTCTATTTGTATCATCATTCTTCTATATTATTCCTCTCCTCTATTTTCATTGTTGTGTGTTGTGTCCTAGGGGTATAGTGTTGTGGTTGGTGACCTGCGGGTACCTTCCTATGTGATAACCCTAGGGAATTTGTTTCTCCTCTCTTGATTTATTGTTTACCTTCCTCTAGTGGTTCTATCTAGCTAGAGGATGATGAAAAACAAATAAGACTGATATGGACCATGTGTCCCTTTAGCGAGTAAGAAAAAATAGACCTAGTCCATACATGACGACGGGGTTGATATATATACTATCCGATGCTTGGCTAGTAGAATCACTCCATGTGATATTTTGATGATGTCTTATTGCACTAACAAACCATAACAATACTACTGCTTCATGCATTTTGTTTATCTTGGGTCTCGCCTTGGTTGCACTCAGTTCTGAGATCTCTGTGGTATAGCCCCATGGTTATACTTGGGTTCCAAATGCGTAGTATAACCTTAGCTTTTGATGTGATGATGTTTATGCATTGCTTTGATCATGTGATGTGGTTATTATCTTATGGAACGATTTCTAACCTCTTGTCTTGCAAGAAATTATGTGTTTGTGGGAACACTCGTTGATTGTAAAGTGCATGTGACTTATGGGGGCATGGGCTTTGGGAAAGCTCTTGTTCGCTTGTGTGTTTTCTCTCCACCTTAACGCGCTTGATATCAGTACATGATATCAACCACCTTAAGTTGGAGGCATATATAAGGTAAGCTGTCTAATGGTTTTGATATTGATAAAGTGTGTTTGCATACATTGATCTATGGTGTATACTTCCTTTGCACTATAAGGCATCTCCATGATGTGGGTGGGGTTGTATACTTTTGAGCATGCTTCCTTTTCACTGTAAGGCATCTCCATGATGTGGGTGGGGTTGCATTTTAAAATCCCTCTGAGGAGGTGGGGATGGTGTATCTCTTGAGCTAGTGCACAGCCTTTTTATTCTAAAAGTCCTCCAAGTAGGCAGGGTTAGATCTGAAACTATCCTCCCTTAAGCATGTCTTTGGCGGTTGTTGTGGTGAAGCGCAATCATTAGGTGTGCCTGTAATGTGCATGAGATGGTGGTGAACCTAGCGATAGGTTCCTTCCATCGCTTGTTTGTCATGTTTTCTCTATGTCTTCCATGTGTGTGTATGGCATGTTTGTTCCCAAGCATAGTCCAAAGAGCATGGCGAAATGCCCCTCCTATTCTTTGGGACTTGTATGGTGTGTTTGTTCTCAAGTGTAGTCCAAAGAGTGTGACAAAATTCCCCTGCTACATTTTGAGATTTGTATTACGTGTCCATTGCCCCATATGTAGTCCAAAGAGCGTGGCAAAAGCCCCTCTTACATTTTGGGTGGTGTGCTGCATTTTTACTTTCTATATACTTGCATTTACATTCATTTATATATGAAAAAAATAAATAATCACTGCATTCATTATGTATAGTGTGTCTTCAATACTATGTTCTCCATGTTTTGCATGACTGTTACTATCTTCTCTGTGTTTTGGGTGCATGTTACTGTCTTCACTATGATTGGCATGTCTGTAATGTGTTTTCTCTAATGTCTACCTGAGACTAGGGGCTAGAAATAGACTCTCAATCTTTGTGTATGCATTAGCTTCAAGTGCTTGGCATGTTTGTTGTGTTTTGACTGTACTTTAATGCATGTATGGGCCTTGCATTTATACATACATTGGGGGCTAATGTTATGTCAGAAAATGTCTCCTTGGACTTTTCCCTCCTAGGTTTAGTTCTCAGGTCCCTTGTTTTGCATCATACATGTTAATTTTGACTTCCGAAAGAAAATGGCCTGAAACCCATGTCACGTGGGGCATGAAGGACACTGTGGCATCTGATCTTGCCTTGGAAAAGGACATGTGGACACGGGCACTAGTGCCCTTGTCCTGCCCTATTTCAGGTAGGTTCCAAATTTGAATGTCATTTTTGTGACTGTTAATTAGGTCCCGTACCGACATCTTAAGTTTGAATTACAAAATTCTTAGTTGGAATGTGTTTAGTTGCATATATAAGCATGTTTAGGGTTTCATTTGCAAACAAGAAGATGATTGTGAACTTTTGGCTAACTTATGATTTTAGAGCATTCAAGATATTCATTGTTGCAAAGCAAAGCATTGTTATTGTGTTTGTGATTACAAATTTAGCTTCATCTTCTCATGTGTTGAAAAGCCTTCATCTATGTGAGATCTACACCTCTAAGGTGATATCTATTTATGTTTGAATCATTTATCAATTTATTTTTGCCTCTATCCTGCAGGGATACACACTCTTTATCTGACAATGATGTTTGAAAGACTTGAATGTCTCTTTGGGGCTTGACTAAGGCAAGCCTCTAAACACCACAACCCCCAACCACTCTCCTTGTGATTACAGGTTATAGGTGTCACATCTTGATGGAGTGGTGTTGTAGGGAACAGTAATATAGTGTGCAGATTCCAGATCCCTGAAGAAAAGGACTGCTTGGACTCGAGTGCCAATGCCAGTGTCCTCTGAGGTTGAAAATACATAAATCATTTAGGCAGTGACAATCAGCATCTAAAGAGCTTCTGGCATCCTAAAAGTCACCCTGCCTTGGACTTGGACACTAGTGCCAGTGTCCTCCACATCTCATGGGATAGAAACAGAAAGTACAGTGATCATCAGTGTCAGAAGGAGATAAGGATTTCGCAAAGAAAACACCACATTGGACCTGGGCATTAGTGCTAGTCTCCCTAAGTATTCTGCATCCTGAACTTCAAAAAATGGTCAGTTGTTAATCTTGACCTACTACCTTAGTCTGCAAGCATTTGTCGTGATTCATCAATTTGCTTACTATTTTGCATAATTACAGTTTTAAGGGTATTTGAGCATTAAATTGATACATTAATTGACAATCTCTAAATTTCCACATCATTCCAAGTAACAACCTTACCTATAGGTGAATCCTCTTGCAAAAGTGTGATTCAACTTGATTGATATGTCCTTGAATGTTTGTAGTGAAAGGAGGATTTATCCCACACATCCATTAAATTGAAAAAACCCTCTTTTCATATAAAACAAATTGGAAAGATATTATGCAGACTGAATTAAATATACAAAATGCTAGTGAATTATGACAGAATCTGGATGGACATGACTTGGAAGTACATAAGTCCCCAAAATGGAAAACAACAAATCACAACAAACCTTGAATGGTAATCAGACAGTCAAGACCTGACAATCAGAGACTTGAGACTTTAGATCTTTACAGATCATGTCATCTTTCAATATGAACAAAGGTTGGTTGTAAGAAATTGTATTCATGTACATGTGATTAAACAACATATCAATAGAAATGACACTAGAAGGAGGGGAAAGGATAGCTCCAGTCGGTTCAAAGATCCTGTTAATATTTCATGTCCTTAGTTAGTTTGCCATAAATATCCCTAGTACTTGAACATTTGATAGAGGCTTTGCAAAGATCTGGTCCAAAGCTTCAAAGTTCATTTTGAATTTTTAAGCTGGCTCTTCAGCTTGCTACAAGATCCTGATCTAGTGGTCCATTATGTGCATTACCCAGTGTGAGGCCAAGATCACGTTTAGTTAGTGTACAGTTAAGACCTAACAATCAGAGACTTGAGACTTCAGATCTTTACGGATCATGTTGTCTTTCAAGATGAATAGAGGTTGGTTATGATAACTTTTATTCGTGTGTATGTGATTAAATAACACATCAACAGAAATGGCACTAGAAGGAGGGCAAAGGATAACTCCAGTTGGTGTTCCTTCAAAGATCGTGTTAATATTTCACGTCCTTATCTAGTTTTCCATAAATATCCCTATTACTTGAACATTTGGCAGAGGTTTTACAAAGATCCGATCTAAAGCTTCAAAGTTCATCTTAAATTTTTGAGTTGGTTCGTCAGCCTGCTACAAGATCCTGATATAGTGGTCCATTCTGTGAATTACCTAGTGTGAGGCCAATATCACATTCAGTTAGTGTACATATGAGACCTCCAGTCCTTGCAACACTAGTAATCCTGGTATAGGTCTCAATGGCCTTCTTTAATGTTGAGTCACCCATTGCATTCGCATCTTATAATGATATGCCAAAGAATCCAAACAATTATGTCCATCAAGATGCAAAAGATCATCTTAGAACTTTCAAGGAAGCATGTTTTAGAGCTTGGATTCAACACAAAGATATAGTCTGCAAATTGTTTTTAAACACTCTTGGAGAGGAAGCATACTGCTGGTATGTTATTTTACCACAAAATTACATCATTACCTGGCAATTAATGGAACAAGCCTTTAAAGCCAGATTTAGAGTTCCAATCGACGCAACAACAATGTATCATCGGTTCATTGGGATCAAAAGAGGAGAAGATGAATTCATCACAACCTTCAATGACAGATTCCAGAGGGCATATTCTAGATTAACTGCCCCGTATAATATTCTAGAAGATGCAACTATGTTAGTGTATTACTCTACCCTAGATCCTTTGACCACGATGTTTGTAAGAAGAGTAAATCCTTGTGTTATGTCTCTATCCAGTGCATACCTAGAAGCAGTCAAAGTGAACACCAAAATGAGACAAGTAGGATATGGTCCTCTACTGAGTGTAGGACCTCCTGTTGTATCTAATCAAATACAATAGAAAAATGGAGCTCCAATGAACCCTCTGCTGGTTCCTCTGATTAATATTTTGCAACCTCAAGGGAACAACCAAATGGTCCTACATCATATACCTGCATTTGCTAAAGTTTGACCAAATGAGAATGGTAATTATTTCTTTCTCCCAGCTCAAGATAATGTGGTAGCGAAAGTTCAAGAAGAGAAAGAAGACATTAGAGAAATCACAACTCAATTGAAAAGATTGACCACTGAATTAGCTCAGTTGAGAAATTAGAGCTTTTATGCTCAGAATAATAGAGATACCTTGCAAAATATAGGATTTAATGCACCCTGAGCTTCAAGGGTCTAGAATACCAGACCAGACAATGGAAGCCTACCTTCACCTCTAGACAATCAGGTCCCTATAGAGCCCAAGCAGACAACTAGAGTTAACTTAGCTGAGGCTGCCTTGAATAATTAGTGTCGAATACATAATACTAGTGCTCATGCCGAATTGGATTGTCCACAATTTGGGATCGCTACTAGTATATTCCAAGAAGAAGTGCAAAATACTAAAAGGGAGACTAACTTCTCAGAAGAAAATGAGATTGTCCATCTTAGATATGAGTCTACCATGGTCTTGGAAAGTTTCATGTTTTTGGAAGAACAGGTGAACACAGTATATGAGAACTACACTCTTGCATGTGAAGAATCAACTTTAGAATTTGAAGCTTACACTCTCCCTTTTGAGAGTGACAATGAGCCAAAACAAGAAGTGGATGAAGTCCACGCTTTATAGTAGTTCCAGAGAAGACATAATTACAATCTGCGAAACAATAATAACTGACCGTCCATAGGGTAAAAGCAAAAACTTGTGTCACACTTTTATAAAGGAAACAACCAACACTGATCTAACTTTTTAACTTGAATCACTACAAAGTGACATATATGTTCCAAAATTTTAAAATGATGTAAACTAATAAAATGTAGATTTTTAGTGTATTTTATGTTTCTATTTTAAAAAAAAATTAAAAAATTATTTAAATGTAGCATTTTGTAAAATTGACACTATAATTTAGTTGCTGATAATATGTTGAAAAATAAGGTTGAATGGGATGTCACACTTTATATAGTAAATTTCATTTATTTTCCTTCTATATTTTTTTATGTATTCATAGCTCAAAACTTTAGTGCATGGATTATTTTCTTCCCCAATTTGATAAATATATATTTTTAAATAAATCTTGGAAGTTATATATAATGAAAACACAATTGTTTCAATGGAACGCCAACTTTTGTCTTCATTATTTATCCAAAATAGAAAAAAATTTATGTCATCTTGACAAGAAAACTCTCCTCTAGTGCATCATATTTTTTTCAAATTTTTTTGATAAACTTTACTATTTTCTCTTGAGAGGACAATCGACACCATATTTTGGTGTTGATGACCTACTTTTAGTAGAAATAAAAAATAAATTATAAACACTAATTGAAATGTTTATCTACAAAAGGTTATTTTTAGATTCTTTTAAAATGATTATTTGCATGAGTAGGAGTTGTTAGAGCATCAAGTTTTTCAAATAATTTAATTTATTTTGTAAATGAGCCCCAAAGTGATGCTACATATGTTTCTTGTAGATGGTTCCAATTGGAAAAGTTGTGGCCTAGATATAATTTAGCTAGAATGAATCCATATAGAACATAAGTTTCACCAAAATTGACTTTTAGTTGGAAATACTTAAATTCGTTTATGCTGATAAGTTGGCCCAAAGTGTGACACAACTTTGAATTTTTACCCGAGACCTTTAACCATCTCATATTGTTGAATAACCTCAATACTCCTTCGGATGTAGCAGCTAGCAATAATCTTGTACCTCCAAAGGAGAATCAACAACATTTCGCTCCAGCCTCGACTTTAACTAAAGGTATAACTAAACTCTCTAAATCAGACAAGTTGACTACTTACTTAGCAGAAGAGATTAAAAAGATCAAAATAAGCCTCTCCATATTTGAGCTAATTAAAACCCCGGTTATTAAAGGGCCTTTCTTAAGTCCCTAGAAGAACCTTCACCGAACGAAAGTATCCCTAGTAATGTCCATACTAGAGAACCTCCCAACAAAGATGTTTTACCCAAGCCTAAAGATAAAGGGTAAGTTCATGCCGCAGATGCACAACTGGCAGTTTATAAAGAGAAGACCGAGTCTCCTCCATTTCTCTTGACCTTAAGGATATTTGGAAAGAATTTACATAATTGTCTAGTGGATTCTGGAGCTTCCACCAATGTCATGCCATTGTCGATTTGCCAGGTCTTAGGTCTATCACCTGCCAAGTCCATGAAGAAAGTCACATAGTTAGACAAGTATGAAGTAAATGTTATAGGAGAACTGACTCACATTCATATGCAATTAGCTTCTGATCCTAGGGCTCAACACTTCATTGATATTTAGGTAGTAGATATCCCCGATACATATGGCATGCTACTGAGTAGAGATTCGTCTAAGATGCTAAATGGATATATGGCAACTGACTTTTCACACATGTGGTTACCATGGATAGGCATTCCAAATCAGATACACATAGAGGTTAAACCAAGAATGAAGAATATTATTACAGAATATCATTAGAATAATAAATTGTTATATATATACATAGAGCAAGGGGTATATCATGTTGTGCTCCTAGACATGTTAGAGTTGAAGAGGTGTGTGTGTATTTAGACATAGGAAAGTGATAGGGCAAATCAGATTACACTAGGAACTGATGTCTTGATAGAATCTGATCATGAGTGCTTAGATGAAGATGGAGAAAGTGGCCTGAGTGAGTTCAAAAAGAATCCATCTAGGGAAGCCCAAAGGTATAGACTACAAGGAATTTTGCTTAAAGAAACTCTATTAGAAGGATGGTGCAGGTTGGACAAGACTTCACATTCAGAGACTACGTGTGCCTTATGCATTGACCTAATCCATAGGAAGGAACACACATACTCAAGAAACAAACCAGATGTACAGAGTGAAATCCTAGATAAATTTGAATCAAATATTAACAAGGAAAGTTGTACAAGACCATATCAAGGTCTAGAGGTACCTAGAAATGAACTAGAAACATCTAGGTCTTATATGGATATCCAATCTGATGGCACTCAAGCGAGTAAAGGTTCAGATACTCTCATTCCTTTGAAATAGAAGATACAAGGACAATGTGAATGACAAAAGTTGAAAATTATTACAGAAGAGAATCCCTCAAATGTTAAGAACAAGAAAGGTCCTAACAAATGCCTTCAAAATGATGATCCATGGATATTAAAGTTTGACATATCTAAGTCTAGGTAGGGAGCGGGAGTTGGAATTGATTTGATAAGTCCGTAAGGAAAGTCATTCCTATCCACATACAAGCTACAATTTCATTGTACCAATAATATTGTAGAATATGAAGCGTTGATTCATGGTTTGCTTTTTGCACTGAAGAAGGTTAAAGTGCTACATGTGTTTCGAGACTCTGAACTAGTAGTCAAGCAAGTAAGGAAATAATATTCCTTTAACTATAAATGATTGTTTAGTTACAGACATCAAGTGTAGGATTTAATTGAAGGTTTTGATGCCTTCAACATCACCCACGTGCTAAGAAAACTCAATCATCGAGCTGGCACATTAGCTATAGCTGCGAGTACCTTGGAACCATTAACATTGTAAAGGATGAAAAAATTCTTAGTCAAGTTGGTGTCCATCCCCTCAGTACCATATAATGTTACTAATTTTCAATTTTTCGAAGACGATCAACATATCCTAGACTTCATCGCTAACTAACATGTCTTCGAAGCTCAAGTAATTGATGAGCAGGATCGAGAGGACTAGATGCGAGATGAAGAGTCGATCATCAATCTGTAGGACAATAAGATTCCCAAAGGGATGGTTGAACTTGAGTGATTGTTTGATTTGGATAACATGGTAAAACAAAAAGATCTACCCAAAGTTGATGGAGGAGAATATGAGCCTGTCAATGTGACTGAAAGACCATAAACTAAAAGGGTCTTGATTGGGAAGGTTTGTGTTAGGGTAAAATAGGATCAACAATAAATATGCAATAAACAACATCAAATACCCATAACTTAATAGAATAATGAAACTAAGAAAGATTGAATGAAATGAAGTAATGAATAACACAATGCAAACCTTCCTTGAATTGAAGCTTCTATTGTTGCCTATCAAGATTGTCCTTGTTTGAATGAAGTAGGCCCTCAGAGAGTGCAATCCTTTGCTGTTTTCAAGAATGTCGATAGTGAATGGCTGTGGTGATAAACATGCAATGAAGAGGAGCTTCAAAGCTTTGGGTGATCTCAAGCAAATTGTATTGGGGTGCCAAAGGCACGCTGGTGAATTTCTGCAGAGTAACAATACGAATAGCCTGGATGGATAGAATGGGAGGATGAGGTTTCTTTTATAGACTCAGAAGAATGAGGATCAACGGTTGAGAAGAAGTATGATGATCAATGGCTGAGAATGGTTGAGGAATGTGCAACCAGTAGGAATAGGACAAGTGTCCAACCTCCATCATGAAAGAGGGGATTTGACAAAATTGATTGGAGAGTTAACTCCATTGACTGATCAGTTAACAAACTTGTTTGATCAGTTAGAAGAATGGATTGAGGGATTGACTGAATTGATTGATCAGTTACCCGAATAGATTGAGGAGCTGACAGAATTGATTGGTTAGTTAACAGTTTTGATTGAGAAGTTAACTAATTTTTATTTAGAGAAGAAATAGGACATGTGGGTGAGGGAATATTAGGTAATTAAATATTTAAAATATTTAATTACATGTGCAATATGGTGAGGTGGACAAGGTGAGGTGGAAAGGTGAGGTGGATTTTTTGAAATTAGAACTTCGGATAGAGGGATTTATGAATAATTAAATAATTTAGGATTATTTAATTGTGTGAGACATTAGAAGAATTTAGGGAATTTTAATTAAATAAATTGGTTTTATTTAATTATGGAATAGTAAATTGATTAAATAAATTTAGAATATTTATTTAATTGATAGAAGAAGGGAATAAATATTTAGAATATTTATTTAGAATGATAGGAGAAATTTAGAAGGGAATAAATATTAAGAATATTTATTTAGAATGAATCGTGTCATTTTTAGGCGTATACATTTTGCCCCTCTTTGATGCAATGCAGTTTACAACGTTGCTTCAAAGAAATCGATAGTCTGATAGTGATACATGCCCCAGTTTGCCCCTAGTACAAGTTTAATGACGATAGGATGCCCCCTCGGGAGATTGGATGGGAAGCAGGTAGAAGGCTTGAGACGGACAATCTCACGAAGATGAAGGGGTGTAGGTTAGGTTTGAAGAAAAAGGATGCATTTTAAGGGAAATGAGAGGAAAACCGGAGAAAGAATGGGCGCGGGAAGTAGTCACAGTCACCGCCTAGCCAGATTTAGGGTTTGCAAGCTATAAATAGGAGCTAGGTCCACAAGGTAATTCATTTGTACAATTGTTTGATTTGGATTGGATTTGGAGAGCTTAGAGCAAACTTGGAGCAGCATGGTAGCTAGAGAAGCGGACATTCCACGTGAGGAGCACTGATTCGAGCGAGTCCGTCGATTTAGGCGGCCAGCAGCAGCAGGACCCCCGGTATGTGTTTCAAAAAATTTCCCCTAGGGTCGAGTTAGGGTGTCATAAATGCTAGGGAAAAATTAGGCAAACAGATGCGCCGAAGTGTAGAACGGCGCATATGCTGGCAAAACGGTGCATGTGTTGTTTTGCAATGCATATGTGGAATTTGGCAGCGCATGCATAAATGTTGCGCATTTGTGAATTTTGGTGGCGCATATGCAATTCTACGGTGCATCTGCCAAATGTAGCAGCGCATTTATAGAAGCTGCACATACATAGAATAGAATGGCACATTTGTGATTCTATGGCGCATATGCTGAATTTAGCGGCGCATTTGCCAGAAGTGGCACATGTGTCAAGAAATGGTGCTTTTACCACCTGTAGTGGTGCATTTGTTTTAGATAGCAGATTACTTAGCAAAATTGATTTGATTGGCATCCTGTTTGACACGTCAATCGATGAGCTATCTCTGAGATTGCAGGAATCTAGTCAAGAGATGTAGTGTGCTGTTTTGATCAATTTGAAATGCTAAGGTAGTTTGATATAGTTATGTAGATATGTTGAATATGGTATGTGCAATTTTAGATTGACGCCTTGCTTTGCGTGTGTGCAAGAGGATATACGGGATACACTTCAGTCTAGGGAGCAGTTCCCTATGCCTCTGCTGCAGAGATACATGCTGACAGAGATGGATAGAGAGGCACTCGGTGCCATGGGACTTGACTACGTATGCTTCATGCCCGAGGTTTGGGCGAACCGCGGATTGCTGACTGCTGCAGTGGAGAGATTCCACAGTGAGGATGGGACCTTCCACCTCCCTACTGGCGAGATGACCATCACCCTAGAGGATGTTTACAGGATTCTACATGTGCCCATTCAGGGTGACTTGGTGGAGTATGATTCACAGAGGGACGCAGGACTCGCTGAGTGCAGGCGAGTGTTCGATGACCCTAAGCTAGTTGGGCAGGTCATTCCCTAGCAGGACATCTATGACGGTTATGACTACTTCCCAGGTATTGTAGCAGGATTGATCAAAGGCGTAGTATGCCCCGACAGGAGATCGCATGGGTTCCCCATCGGATGGGATAGGATCATGGAGAGGATGATTACAGAGGGGACGTGATATGCATGGGGAGTTTGTATACTTGATCACTTGTATCATGATATGCATCAGGTAGTGTACCATCGGAGCACGAGTCTATCGGCTGGGGTATCACTGTTACAGTTCTAGCTATGGGAGCACATAACGGTTACTAGGCCAATATGTGTGTTTGCGAGACAGCGAGGGGAGCCATACAGTTATGGTTACGCAGGGGTGATTTCCCAGCATAGGCTGGGGAAGTTGGAGTATTGGAGGCATGCCTTGGATGGGGTAGATGTGGTCGTCTGGTGACCATATCTTGACTGTGAGCCATGGGATGATGAGGGAGATGAGCTACCCTACTGTTTTCAGAAAAGATGGCTGATAGGGCGGACCCACCACATATTGGAGAGACAGATCATTAGTAGAGTGCTGAGACAGTTCGACAGGAGGTAGGGCATGCCACATGGTCTAGCTTAGTTTGCCCAGATGCATGCGGAGAGGGTTAGATGGGGGCCAATGGCATCGTATGAGGAGGCCCTGGCAGAGTTCCGACAGACACCTTATGTTGCTTAGGACATGAGGATGAAGATTATGGATGCAGGTATGACACAGGATTATGAGGACTGTGTTACTGCACACCCTTTCCTGAGATACTCAGGGCCGGGGATGTTGGTGCCGCGGATAGATGAGGCAGATTCAGATGAGGAGGATCGAGTTGGTTAGAGGAGGACGAGAGGAGGTAGAGGAGGATGAGGTGGTGGTCGAGATGGGAGAGATGATGGGGATGACGAAGGTCAGCCCAGACAGAGGAGGAGAGTAGGGGAGGGACCCTCCCAGGCTGAGCAGGTAGTGCAGACACAGGCTACACAGTAGGTACCACAGCAACAGGTGCCACAGCAGGGACCACAGGTACAGATGCCACCACTTCAGTAGGTGCCACAGCCACAGGGGCCAGTGCAGTTAGATGTTTACGAGAGGGCCATAGCCAGCTTGAGAGGACAGGTGAGAGAGCTATGGGCATAGCTCTGGAGGGCGGATGGTCGGTGGGAGATTGACGCAGCAGTGATTGCAGGGTTGACCTAAGAGAGGGATATGGCAGACGCATGGGTACGCGCTATCCATGTAGAGTAGGACACTGTAGTGACAGCTGTGGGGACAGATGCATCTAGCACCTTTTTGGTCGGGCAGGTGCACCAGGCATAGGCACAGCTTGCCCAGGCGCAGACGCAGCTGGCACAGGTGCAGTACTACCAGGGCTTGTATCACAGGGCAGTGCCAGCGAGCCAGAGGGCTTCAAGCTTTAGGAGTTAGTCTTGAGCTTCCCAGAGAGCAGGTCCATCACGGTCAGGGGCCTCTGTGATGGGCCCACGGCAGCCAGGGGTTAGTGGAGGAGATCCTGGTGGGAGCAGTGGTTCCCAGCAGTAGGGATAGACTTGTACCACACTTGTATATATTGAGACATGTATCACCATCCCTCTGGGATGTTTTTATTGTATATGACATTGATTTAGAGATAGATGTTATGATATTGTACATTTGGTCCTCATTTTATGATGTGTATATATGATGATGCAGCTTGTGATTCGTTCTATATGTTATGAGGCTATGATTCCCTTCTATTGTATGATGCGATGCATGTGTCGACTTAGATATTCTATCTGATGCTATATGAGATGCTTATCTATTGTAGCTTTTGATATGATGCCATGTGATGTCTATGTGATCTAATACAGTTTTTAAAATGAGTTTTTGATCTGATATGTTTCAAATGTATGCAAATGCAACATGATGTCTGTATGATTATGCAACTTTTATGTGATGCACTTAGCTATGTTTTTTATTTCTTTGCTGTTGATACTATGTGATGATGATATATGGATGACCTAATGCATTTAATTGTGTATGCAACTAATTTAATCATGTTCATGACTATCTCAAATGTGATATGATATGCACCTATATGCTCTATTTTTGTGATGTCCAAATGTACTCTATCGACACAAAAATGACAGAATGATAGATAGAAGAATTGACTTGAAAGAATGACTTGATTAGAAAGACTTAGAAGTTTTATTTGATACTGTTACTCTGCATAGTTCAGGTATTGTTTATTGTATGGGATATGGATGCATGGAATTGTGTATGGATATATAATGGATGTTTTGCTTTTAGAGTGCTTTATTTCATCATTGGGCAATTTATTTTTGGTACTTTTTCTGAAATGTTGTAAGTTAATACAAGCATCTAGGTATAATTGAACCGAGATGACCTGAGTACTGCTTACATGGATTTTGATTTAGTAAGTTGATACAAGCATCTTGTCAAACTTGAATCTAGATGACCTGGTGTTATTTGCGTATCAACAGACAAGGATTGCCCCCATTCATGTTAGACCTTTTGGTGTCCTCGATGATCTTTTGCCGATCATGTCCTTAGACGAGGTGTCACACTACTAAAGTTTAATCTATAAACAACAAACAAAGAAAATAATCATGCCCCCATCATAGCATCTCTAGCTTTTGGCATCCTTGAGTAGCATAGAGAGACATGATAACAAAAATCAAGACTCTGTAACTTAACCATGGTTCCAATCCACAAAACATTCTTGCATTTAGATGTGTTTTTCTTGCCATAATTTAAATAGAATCAGTTAGAATGCCTTAGGTGTTTGTTTTCTTTTCCTTGGATAGGTTAAGATGTTCATAGTCAAGATTTCTGCTTGAAGCGTAGGTTCTGCTTGCATTTGCTTGTTTGGTGAGAATATTGCACAATCCTTATTGGGGAGACGGACCCTAAGGGACTGACCTAGTGCCTTGGGGGCTCATTGCTAAATGGCATTGCCTACGTGACGACATAGAGGCAATGTAGTTCGGGGTAAACCCTAACAGACCTAAGACCTAGGTGAGAGAAAGTGGAGATGGACTCAGATTGATAGAGGGACTAGATATGGGACAGATGGGACAAATGGAAGTCTCAGGGGCGCATTAGAATAATGGCCTTGCCTACGTGACGGCGCAGAGGCAACATAGTTCACGGACTTGGACCATGGACACTGATGAGGGACACTATGCCAGGCTCATATTGAGGAGACGGTATGGGATAGAACCTTGGTTGACAAGGCCACAAAAAGGGAGAGTATCAAGCCATGATAGGTAACTGTTAGGTGCTTATTATGGGACAGATATGGGTTAAATGGGAAACGAATGAAGGAAGAAAGGACTCAAGGTGATTGGATTCCCAAAGATGGAGAAGGCATTTTATCACAAGTAACACCTATTTGCCAGGTTTTCATCACTTGCTTTTATTTGCACGAGAAGCTAGAAAGTAAACATGACACCCGTTTGCCAAGTTTTCATCATGATACCTATCCAAGGCGCCTGTTTGCTAGGTTCTCACCAAAGGACAATTTTTTTGTACTTTTTAAATTTTTTTATTTTTTTTGCTTTTTTTTCCATTTTTGATTTTTTTTGGTATTTTTTTCTGATTTTTGATTTTTTGCTTTTTTTCTGATTTTTATTTTTTTGTATTTTGTGCCCCCCTTACATTGGGGTTCTCCTAGGTATAAAACTGGCGAAGATGCATGCTGTTGATTAGATCCTCGAACAACTCACCCTCTGATGTTGCCAACTGATATGCCCCTGATCCGTAAGCAGCTACAATCACATAGGGCCCAAGCCAGTTAGGTTCGAACTTGCCTTTCTTTTCTCTATCTTGTTGATTGCGAGGATTTTCTTTGAGAACAAGATCACCAACTTTAAAGATTCTTGGGCGAACTCTGTGGTTATAGCTTCTTGACATCATCTGTTGATATGCTTTGAGGTGAGCAAAGGCTTTCTGTTGCCTTTCTTCTAGCAGCTCTAGTTCTTGCAACCTGGAGACTCTGTATTCTTCATCTGATATGAGACCTTTCAACAACACCCTGAGAGATGGTAGTTTGACCTCTATGGGGAGGATAGCTTCTGAGCCATAGACAAGGGCGTAGGGTGTAGCACCTGTGGGAGTGCGTATACTAGTTTTGTAGGCCCACAGAGTGGGGTTAAGCTGGATATGCCAATCACGACCAGCGTCGTTGACTGTCTTCTTGAGAAGCTTCAAGATGGTGTTGTTAGATGCTTCAGCTTGACCGTTACCTTGGGGGTAGTATGGAGTGGAGAAATGGTGTTGGATTTTGAAATGCTCACAGAGTTCTTGGACATCCTAATTTTTGAATGGTTTTCTGTTATCCGTGATAATGGATGAAGGAATGTCATATCTGTAGATAATGTAATTCAGGATGAATGAGGAAATTTGCTTACCTGTGACGGTGGTGAGGGGAACGGCTTCAATCCACTTTGTGAATCACTCAGTGGCAGTTATGATGAATTTGTGGCCGTTGGATGAGGGTGGATGGATCTTTCCCACAAGGTAAAGTCCCCATTGGCAGAAGGGCCAAGGTGTCGTTAAAGGTCTCAACTCTTGAGCTAGTGCATGTATCAGGTTCCCATGTATTTGGCACTGCTTGCACTTCTTGACAAACTGGTATAAGTCCATTTCCATGTTTGGCCAATAATAACCCAAGCTCATGAGTTTCTTGGCTAAGGAAGGACCGCTAGAGTGTGTTCTGCAAATCCCTTCGTGTACGTCTTGCAAGGTGGTTATGGATTCTTCTCATTCTAAACAATGGAGCAAAGTAGCATCAAGACCACGTCAGTATAGGGTATCAGCTATGATGGTGTAGCGAGAGGTTTGGCATATAAAAGTTTGTCGTTGGTTAGAAGATAGGTCTGGTGGGAGGATGTTGTCCTTAAGGTAAGTGTAAATCTTACCGTACCAAGGTGAATCATATCCAACTAGAAGGCATATGGAATGGGTCTCAGGAAGATCATAAGCTAGTTGTCGGATAGTTTCCACTAAGAACTCGTACCGTGACTCATTCTTAGGTATTTCTAAAAGAGAGGCAATGGTTACCATTGCATCTACTATTTTGTTCTCGATCCTAGGTATCTGTTCAAAAGAGATGATCCCAAAGTGTTCCTTAAAGTCGTCGACCATCTGCTTGTATGGGATTAGCTTCTCATCTTTGGTTTGGTATTCATCGTTGACCTGATTGACTATTAGTTGAGAATCACCGTAGACATGTAGCTCTTGGATTTTCCACTCAGTTGCCATCTTGAGACCAATTACTAAGGCTTCATATTCCGCTATGTTGTTGGTGCATGGAAATAACAAACGGTAAGACTTCAGAATTGTGTCACCTTGAGGGGTTACAAACAAGATGCCTGCCCCTGATCCATGGTTTGTGTAAGACCCGTCGAAGTAGAGTTTCCAGGAAGATGTTGATACATTGAATAGGGATTCATCCAAAAACTCAAACTGCATTGGTGTGGTTTCTTGTAATGGTGCATCTGCTAGTTGATCAGCTATGATTTGTCCCTTGATAGCTTTTCTGTCTACATATTCAATGTCGTACTCACTTAGAAGCATTACCCATTTTGCTAGGCGACCTGTGAGAGCTGCTTTGCTGACGAGATACTTCAGTGGGTCTATTTTTGCAATGAGTTTAACTAGATGCGCAAGCATGTAATGTCAGAGTTTTTGTGAGGCAAAAACTATCGCAAGACAAGATCTTTCTATCTGTGAGTATTGCAACTCATAGCCCACTAAGGTTCGACTGATGTAGTAGACGGCTCTTTCTTTATTTTCATAATCTTGTTGTGCTAGGAGAGCCCCAAGAGCAGTAGGTGTAGCAGATATGTAGAGAATTAGTGGTTTCCCTTGGATGGGAGGCATGAGAATGGGTGGGTTCATAAGGTATTCTTTTAGTTTGTTGAATGCCTCTTCACACCGCTCGTCCCATCTAAATGGAATGTTCTTGTGCAGGAGATGATTGAATGGTTGGCACTTGTCAGCTAGCTGTGATATGAATCTATGGATTGCTTACAGCTTGCCTTGTAGTGATCTTAATTGAGTAAGAGTCTTGGGTGGTGGCATGTCCATGATAGCCTTGACCTTGGTAGGGTCCACCTCTATTCGATTGGCAGACACGATGAAGCCTAGTAGCTTGCCTGAAGTAACTTTGAACACACATTTCTTTGGGTTCAGCTTGACTTGGAATTGGTCTAATCTTCGAAAGACTTTTTCTAATACATCTAGGTGTGATTCCCTTGTGAGCGACTTTGCAAGGATATCATCGACATTGTCCTCCATTGTTACATGCATCATATCATGGAATATTATCGTCATAGCTCGTTGATATGTGGCTCTTGCATTTTTTAGCCCAAATGGCATGACATTCCAGCAGAAAGTGCCCCATGGACAAGTAAAAGCTATCTTGTGTTGGTCTTCTGGTGCTATTCTGATCTGATTGTATCTTGAGAATCCATCCATGAGGGATAGCATGGTATGTCCTGCTATCAAGTCGACTATGATATCTATATTTGGCAATGGAAAATCATCCTTGCAGCATGCTTTGTTTAGATCTCTAAAATCATTGCATATTCGAACTCTGCCATCAAGTTTGGACACTGGTACAATGTTGGATATCCATTCTGGATAGTCTATAGCTCTGATGAATCCAACATCTAGTAATTTCTTCAGTTCTTCTTTGACCAATAGTGCTATGTGCGGGTGCATCTATCTAAGCTTCTATTTTACTGGTTTTACTCCAGGATCCAATGGGAGATGGTGGAGAATCAAGTTTGGGTCTAGACCTGGCATGTCTACATAGGACCAAGTGAAGCTACCTCTCTTTTTCTTGAAGAATGGTACAAACCTGGTCTTTTCTGGTGGTGTAAGAGATTTAGCGAAGTGGATAATCTTAGGCTGTTCCTTTGTTCCAATATTAACAGGCTTTGTCAGTTCCACAACAATTTGTGACTTTTCCTGGTGCATATCATTAGGGAGGGTGTCAAGCCTTCCATCGTCAGGTGCCACAGTTAGGTTTTCACCTTCGGATGTGTCCTTTCTTTTTACTATTTTAGGATCTGACACTGCCGCAAGGTAGTTTTCACCGTCAGATCCAATTTTTACCTTGATATTTTTGCGACTAGAAGGCTTGGCACCCTCTCCAAAGTAAGCCACAGTATTAAGCTCAATAGCGAAACCAACTTTATGATCTGCTTTGGGTAGGTGGTCCCTAAGTTCCATATAGTCAATGTAGGCATCGTCGTTTTGGAACATATCTAGTTGGGGAGTTCCTCGCTGATCCCAGTCAATAAGCTTAGGATGCACAAGGGGGAGTGAGTCGGATGATAGACTTGATTCATTGATGGTGTGAATGGAAAAGTTAGGAGCATTGGTAGGGGTGGTACTTTCCTCCAAGTTGTTTATTGCGATGGAATTTAAACTTTCCTCGAAAGCCATAATCTCAGGGATGGGCAAATCAGACTCTAGTGGTTTGTTTAGTAGTGTTTGTCCCTCATGGTAGGGGCTAAAAGTTTGAATAGTATCAACCTCTTTATCATCATAAGAGTGTTCTATTAGCTCATCCCATTCGTACTCATTGGAATTAGTGTCGTTGTCCTCTTGAAGTGTTTGGATAGTTTCTACAAGACAAGCATTTTCTTTAGCCTTGCCCTTGCCTTTGTATCCTAGGCCACTTGTGTTTCTAGCCGATGAGGATGAAGAAGGTTGAATAGGTTCAATGATTCCTTCTTTCTGAGGCTGATGGGCCCTTGTCCTTCATATCCCATTCTGTGCAGGATAGTCTCGCCTCGCCCATAGAGTTCTGTTGGGAGTCTAGGCAGATCTTGCGGTGTGTTCTCTTCTTCAGTATAGAGCCATTGTAGGATATCTCTCTCCTCTGTTTCATTGGATAAGGTCCCCCATAACTAGGGAGTTGCGGGAGCTATAGGAGGAGCAGATGGCTTTGGAAAATGCTTGGGTTAGCCAAAAGATCTAGGAGACAAAGGCATCTTGGCAAGATTGTGGCTGTGCTCAATGGAGTATTCCCCCACTCCACTTTCTTTTATGGTAATTTTCTGCTCTTTGGGCTTTGATGAGGAGGCTTCAACGGTATGATCATACTGCGGGATAGGGGATACATATGCTCTGTTATTTGGTATGATGCATTCGGGTTTTGCAAGAAAAGAGTTGCAATGCTGATAGGGGTCAGGGTCGCCTTGAATGGTGACTTGTTTGCCATGGTGCGGGAACTTTATGCATTGATGATAAGTAGTGGGAATAGCTTTCATGGTGTGAATCCATGGTCTCCCTAGAAGAATATTGTAAGTGAGCTCCCTGTCCAAGACTTGACACACAACATCTTTGATTACGGATCCCACTTGTATGGGTAGGACTACTGTTCCCTTTGTAGTTCTTTCTTCCTCATCATACACTTTGATAGTAATTTTCTTCCTTGGATCAACTGCTTTTTCAGAGAACCCCAATGTAAAGACCAGTTTTAATGTGCAAATATTTAAACTGGCACCCCCATTAATGAGAACTCTCTTGATGCGGTGCTTGTGGATGAAGGTGATAATATGTAGAGGGGTGTTATGAGGTTGCGACACAGAAAGGTCATCTTGCTCGGTAAATGATATGGAGCTTGAGGATGTCAGATTACCTACCATGGTCTGAAACTTCTCTTGGGCCAAGTTAGTGGGGACAGTGGTTTCCACTAAGGCTTTCTCAAGGATCTCCTTATGGGAAGGAGATAGACGCAACAACTCCAAGATAGAAATGTGGGCTGGAGTTTTCTGTACTTGGTTGATGACATTGTACTGATGCAAGTTGGATGGAGAAGGTGACGACCTTGGAGGGGCAGTATTGAGCGTGACTTTACCACTGCGGGTAATTATACTACAACTAGTTCTATTAGGTCCCGATTGTTGGTTGGGCGTGATGACATTGATTTGCGAGATATGCTCAGAAATGCAATTTATGGTATAGTCAAATGGCACACTTGCATAGTTGGCATTACTAGTCCCACTATTCTAATTTGGCCTGTTGCAATTGTTGTTGTTGTTGTTGTTGTTATTATTATTGTTGTTATTGACGTTGTTGTTATTGCTGTTGTTGTTATTGTTGTTGTACGACCTGTTGTGATTTAGAAGTGGATCCTTGTAAGCCACATGAGTTTCATTAGAGGTATGTTGTTGGGTTCCTCCTTGATTTTGATCAAGCACATCTTGTATGACATTTTTGAGATGGATACAATTGTTGGTTGTATGCCCCCTTGCTCGATGATATTCACAATAGTCTGTGTCTTTCCAGTAGGGAGGTTTGACTATAGGCTCGTAATCACTTGTTGGCGGTCAAGAGATTTCATTGTTAGCCAACAAATTCCTTAATGCGGACTCTTGAGACTCACCCAACGGTGTGAACTTTCTCCTTGGATTTGAATTGAACCACAGTCTTGGCTCTCGAGAGAATGGTTTGTTGGGTGTACCATTGTTTGTTTCTCCTTTGAGAGTGAATATGGGTTGTTGCTTGGGAGTTGCCGCCTTGGCATCCACTACCCCATCGTTGACCACATTCTTATTCTTGGTCCAAAACTTTGATTTATCCATTGTGTAATTGGAGGTAGGTGTGTCCTTGTATATCTTGATTGCTCCTTTAGTGATCATAGCCTTTTCGATGAACAATCCCATTTCAATGACTTTTGAGAATGATGTAGGGCATTGTATCTGTATTTGATAGCTAAGATCAGTGTTTAGGTTATGGAAAAACATCTCCAATAGCTGCTTCTCTCGTAAGAACACTTACTTGCTAGTTGTCTCCATCATTGTAAGAAGGTGGCGAATGATTCGCCACTCTTTTGTTTGGTGTTGCATAGATCTAGCATAGATACCTCATACTCGATATTGTAAGAGAAGTGCGTGATAAATTTGTTGACTAGTTCATCAAAAGTTTTGATTCCCAGTGGAAGCCGTGAGAACCACTCCATAGCTTGGCTGCCTAGAGACCTAGGGAATAGTCTCATTAAATAAGTCTCGTCCTGAGCTACTTCCAAACATACTGCATTGAATTCCCTAATATGGTCTCTAGAGTCCCCTTTCCCTTTGTATTTGTCAAATTTAGGAACTTCAAATCGATAGGGAAATGGTTTCATGATCAAATTTTTGTCAAAGGGGTATGGTGCAATATCCTCCAAGGAGTAGTTTTTAGTGTTGGTACCCATTTTGAGATCCGACATTTCTTATTTTAGACTTTCGAGTTGTTTTCTCATTTCTTCCATAGGAGCATTTTGGTCCATGGGTTTCTTTCCTCTATCATTTGCATTTGGGTTTATGACACTGTTTCCCCTTTCGTGATCATTTTCTATGTTTTCCAGGGTTGAGCTTACATCAAAATTCGTGGGGAGTTTGATTCCAAGACTAGCAAGATGATAGAAATACTTATGAGGGTCCGCATGGAGCACCTTCTCTACTAAGCGTTGGAATTTTCTATCTTGGATGCTCTCTTCATATTCTTCATGAGAAATTTCTTCGTCACTATCATGTGGTGTGACGATGTAATTGGATGAGCTGGCCATTTCAAGTTGCTTTTTATACTGAGATCTGGTAAGAACCATGCAAGGTGATGTGGGATGAAGGGGACTGGGACTAGAAATTTTGGCAAGGTGCCGACGGAGACTGCTATGGATAGGATATCTAGGACGAGACTCGGACAAAGGACTTTTCGCTCAATGACTTCAAGTAAGACGGTTGACACAAGACGGTAGCCACTAGTAAGGGTACTCATTACCTGTCTTACTGTGTAGGGACCAGTCATGCAACAAGACTACTAGAAAAGTTCTGTGACCTACTAGGCTTACGTGAATCCACAAAGGATGAGAAAAAAAAGGACCTATGTCAAACTGATATGGAATAATCTGACTTTGGGACAAGAAAGGTTTGATAAAAGGTGAATGGGATGATTGACGAAAGAGAGACACTTGGATGAAATGGATGAAGATTGACTGCAAGGTAGAACCTGATCTCTGATTGTGAAGCTAGGCTGAAATGGGTACTCAAAACAGGTAAAATTTTTCCCTCAAAAATAGTGCAAGTATTCACTGTCGTGGATGCGCCGAAACAGATGCGCAACAGAAATCTACAGATGCGCAGGAAGTTGGTACATATGCGCTGTACTGGTAAAATATGAATGCATCGCAACAGTCAATAAATTCACAGAAAGTCTTAACAAATGCACCGCAGGTCGGTACAGATGCGCAGGAATAGAGGACGTATGCACCGCTCTGGCTTTTTTCAATGTTTTTGCAATTTTTGGAAATTTTTCTAATGTTTTTGGTATTTTTGGCTGGAAAAAGGTCTTCTTGATCTGATTTTATGAATTAACAGCAAGAAAACACAGCAAGCACAAAGAATATTTTATAGTTTTTCATTTTTTTTGTAATTTTTGACTCTTTTGGACTGAAAGAATAAGTACACCCTAAGCTGGATAGGACAATATCTATTGAATCCTCTAGCTGTGCATATTCTAAGCGTGTAGCTTTAGGATCTAGTAGCACTGGCTCTCCTCCATGACACACACTTCTCACGCATACTAGATCCGGGTTTCCTTAGGCTTGTACCCCCACCAAACCATAGGATTGTCCTGCTACCTCTACTAGGAATCACATGAATCAAGGCCGCTTCAAGGGCTCTGCCATTTGCATCAACAGATAGGGGTTTTTGGTATACTACACAGTAGGTTCTTAGTCAAGGCAACCGTTCGAGTGGTTACACATGTGGCGGCACTACTCTCAGTTATGGAGTCTCCCAGCCTCAAAGGGTTACACCTTAGAGGGTTTTGGGGGAGGTTGGCCGTTGGTGTAACACATCAACACTCATTGCAGGAGGTTTTCACCTCAAGTACATTTATTTTAAGTGGATTGGTAGGGCTTGGCTTTAGCTTGTTTCCACTCAGGGTCGTTCCCACTTGGACAAGCGTGCATCCAAGGGCAGGCCCCTCTAAAGGTTAAACAAATGGAATAACAAGTCTGGCACTCTGGTCACCCAGTAAAGGGGAGAGCATAAGCCTATTGTCATTCGTCAAGCACATAAGACACTGATTAATCCAACCTAGTTAAAAGTAGAAAAACTAAATGAGCTAATATTACTTGTGCACTCACACTGTTGTTAACTTTGAAGTGGTTAAAAAGATAGCATTGTTCATTACCATTTGTAAGATAGCAATAATCTAACTATGGAAGATAACATTATGCAGATATTGCAATGGTTCAATTACTCTCTTCCTAGTTAAGGCTATGTGGAATTTGTATGAACATTCATTTTACTGTCCTTTTATAAATTAAAGTGTGAGTTTAGTAAATGCAGCTAGATGAGTCTAAACCAGTGACCTAACCTACAAAAATAGATTAAGATGTTTACGTTAGCAAAAACCTTCTTAGAAACCTTAAAAATCAGTGCCTAATATAGAAGTGCAGCTTCAGTGATTAAATGCACAGAAATAATCAACAGAAGCACAGCTAAACAAATGCATCGTAACAGTACTCAAAAGCATAGTAAGAAAGAATAGATGCGCATGAATAACATATACGCCGCAGAAATGGGAATATGCGCCGTAACAGTGCTTAAAAGCACCATAAGATTATAAGTGCCGGAACAGAGGACAGAAGCACCGTGGAATTGTTCAAATGCACCAAATTAGCCTATGTGTTGCCTGTATAGAACCTGTCTTCAAAAAAGCTCAGATTTTGATGAGATAAAGGGGCAAGACCCCACGGTGGGTGCCAAAAATGTTAGGGTAAAATAGGATCAATAATGAATATGCAATAAACAACATCAAATACCCATAACTCAATAGAATAATGAAACTAAGAAAGATCGAATGAAATGAAGTAATGAATAACACAATGCAAACCTTCCTTGAATCGAAGCTTCTATTGTTGCCTATCAAGATTGTCCTTGTTTGTATGAAGAAGGCCCTCAGAGAGTGCACTCCTTTGTTGTTTTCAAGAATGTCGATAGTGAATGGCTGTGGTGATAAACGTGCAATGAAGAGGAGCTTCAAAGCTTTGGGTGATCTCAAGTAAATTGTATTGGGGTGCCAAAGGCGCGCTGGTGAATTTTTACAGAGTAACAATATGAATAGCCTGGATGGATAGAATGGGAGGATGAGGTTTCTTTTATAGACTCAGAAGAATGAGGATCAACAGTTGAGAAGAAGTATGATGATCAATGGCTAAGAATGGTTGAGGAATGTGCAACCAGTAGGAATAGGACAAGTGTCCAACCTCCATCATGAAAGAGGGGATTTGACAAATTGATTAGAGAGTTAACTCCATTGACTGATCAGTTAACAAACTTGTTTGATCAGTTAGAAGAATGGATTGAGGGATTGACTGAATTGATTGATCAGTTACCCGAATAGATTGAGGAGCTGACAGAATTGATTGGTTAGTTAACAATTTTGATTGAGAAGTTAACTAATTTTTATTTAGAGAAGAAATAGGACATGTGGGTGAGGGAATATTAGGTAATTAAATATTTAAAATATTTAATTATATGTGCAACATGGTGAGGTGGACAAGGTGAGGTGGAAAGGTGAGGTGGATTTTTTGAAATTAGAACTTCGGATAGAGGGATTTATGAATAATTAAATAATTTAGGATTATTTAATTGTGTGAGACATTAGAAGAATTTAGGGAATTTTAATTAAATAAATTGGTTTTATTTAATTATGGAATAGTAAATTGATTAAATAAATTTAGAATATTTATTTAATTGATAGAAGAAGGGAATAAATATTTAGAATGATAGGAGAAATTCAGAAGGGAATAAATATTAAGAATATTTATTTAGAATGAATTGTGTCATTTTTAGGTGTATACAGTTTGTAGTCAGGTAGAACAAGAAGGTATAAGACAAGCTTTGAAAGACTATATACATATAAATGCATGGACATATGATGAACTAAAAATGTATGACATGTCTATCACCACACATATTATCCCATTGAAGCCAGATGTAAATCTATTTAGACAAAAGAAAAGGCCAGTGAATGCCCTATTAGAACCTTTAACCTTTGATGAAGTTAAGAAGCTATTGGTAGCATGCATCATCTTCCATGTTAGACATTCCACATGGGTTGCTAATTTGGTTCCAGTAAGGAAGAAGAATGGAGATATCCGGTTGTGTGTGGACTTTCATAATCTTAACAGAGCATTTGAAAAGGATAACTATCCTCTCCCTTCATTGGATGAAGTACTTCAAATGGTTAACATATCCCAGATGATGTCCTTTCTAGATAGATTCTCAAGATATGATCAAGTCATGGTCGACAAGATCGATAGGTTGAAAACTACCTTCACAACCAAGTGGGGAATTTTTGCATATAGAAGGATGCCATTTGACCTGATCAACGTGGGAGCAACTTTTTAGTGTGCCGTGGACATCACTTTTAGAGGCTTAGTTGGCCAGTGTATTATTATTTACATGGATGACCTGACTATCCTTTCAAAATGTCGAGGAGATCATGTTGCTGATTTATGGAAAGTATTGCAAAGGTGTGAACAATATGGTATCTCCCTTAATCTGAAGAAATGTATTTTTGGGGTCACCACAAGAAAACTGTTGGGACACCTCATATCAAAGAACGAGATATCCATTGACCCAGATCGAGTCAATTCTATTGTGGAACTCCAATTGCTAGGCAGTAAGAAGGAACTAAAATCTTATTTTGGCAAGATAAACTTCATCAGAAAATTCATAATAGGTTTTTTTGAGATAGTGACACCTATTAATGCTATGTTGAAAAAATATGCCAAAATAGAGTGGATATTTGAAATAAAAGCTGCATTTGAAGACATCAAGAGAGAAATTGCCAATGCTCCTATTTTGAGTAGTCCTAATTACACAAAGGTGTTCTACATATATTTGTTTGCTTCTAATCATACATGTGCCGCTGTTTTGATGTAAAGAAATAATGCAAAGGAAAAAAATCCTATTGCTTTCATGAGTAGTACATTTAAAGATGCAGAGTTAAGATATCTTGACGTGGAATGACAAGCCTTGGCTTTTGTCAAAGCAGTTAAGAAATTTCAGCATTACATCCTCAGAAGTTGAGTGATCACTGTCGTACTTCATTCGATAGTCAAAATATTGTTGTTGTAGAATGAACCAGGGGAGAAATGAGATAAGTGGATTACCATTTTGCAAGAATATGATATGGATGTCACCCCAATGAAATTAGTCAGAGGATAGGATTTGATGTAGATGATTGCTGAAACAGATATTGACTTGGTTAGTTAGTAGTATGCGGTCAATTCAAGTGAACAAGAGGACTGGTACTCAAACGTCATGCACATCCTAATCATAGGTAGATGTCCATTGAATCTGAAAGCATCCCAAAGGAGAGTGCTAAGGATCAAAGCTCAAAATCATATGATTAAAGGGAAAATACTTTTCAAAAGGATTCATGAAGGCATATATCTACGATGCCTTAATTGACATGAAGCGACCAAAGTCTTACACGAGCTGCATGATAAATTTAGAACAACTCATGGATCACATCTAGCTAGACAACACAAAAAATTCTTAGAGTTGGATATTACTAGCCTACTATCTTCAAGGATACCACTAAACATATTAAACATTGTCATACTTGTCAAGTAGCCACTAATAGAGAGAGGTATGCAGCCCAACCATTGTAACCAATAATGGAGATGTCCCCATTCACACAATGGGGATTGGATTTTATCGAAGCTATTAATGCCTCATCATCAGTCGAACACAGTTATGTCCTAACAGTTATGGATTACTGCACTAGGTGGATTGAGGCCATGAGCAGTAAAGCATGTACATCTGATGTCGTGATCAAGTTTCTAGAGGATAATATCATCACTAGGTTTGGTGTCCTGTATGCACTGGTATGTGATAATGGACTTTTTTTTACTTCACTAAAGTTTTCTAATTGGGAATTTGAATACGGTATCACCCTAAAATTTTCATCTAATTACTAGCCCGAAGGAAATGGCATTGCTAAATCCACTAATAAGAATTTGCTAGATATCATTAAGAAGCTAGTGGAGAAAAATTCTAGAGAGTGGAATACCCCACTAAAATGCATTATGGGTTGATAGAACCCAAGTGAAGTCAGCTCTGGATAATTGCTCCTATCAGTTAGTTTATGGAGTGGACCGTATACTCCCCATAAATCTAAAAATCCCCATCTTATAGTTTGTCCATGAATATCTAGGTCTGGAAGACAAATTAAAAGTCAAGTTGTTACAACTTTTGCATTTAGAAGAAAAGAGGGATCATGCCATTGATCACTTCTCAAAACATCAAGCCATTGTTAAACATTGGTTTGACAAAAGAGCCAAAGTTAAGACATTCCATATATCTAACCTTGTGTTAACTTGGGAGAAAGCCCATGAAAGGAAAGGAGACCATGGAAATTTTGACAAACTATGGACATGTCCCTTTCAAATAGATAAAATTTTAGGTGACAACACCTACAAGTTGAAGACCTTGATTGGGAAAGATGTCCCATTTTTTGTCAATGGGCAATTCCTAAAACATTATTTCCAAGCCTGATCTTTTGAAAGTTAAACTCAAGCCTTGTATATATGTAAATAGTGTTTGTACAGTTGTTTGTTTGCCTTATGTTTCTTTTTATTGTTTGTTGAGTTCTTGTTTTGGTTAGGCATCTTAGGGGGCACCTTGCCACCTTTGAAAACAACAAAATTTTAGGACTTTAGGGAAGAATTTTAAACTCTCACATAGGTTTTGAATTCCATAGATATGGTTGTTTCAGTTCGTTTTGTGAAATCACATTCACCAATGACAACATAGGTTATCTAAGGAATCACACTGAAGAACACACTTAAAGTTCCTTGGATAGGTTGAAAGTACTAGTATTTGTATTAAGTGAAAAATCTAAAGGTTTGCCTTTGCTACCACTATAATTCCTAGCATAATAGCAGGTTCCATTACCTTGCAATCAATGAGTTAAAATGATATATCTTACATAGAAAGGAAAATATTGAAAATCAAAAGGAAAGATATTTATCCTTTAGGTTATCCAAATGACTCTACCAGGGCTATGGATGCATGACTGGCAGTAGGGCTCTATTTGGGGGAATTATAGTGATAACTTTGTCGGGGCTATGGATGCTTGGCTAGTAGCAAGGCTCTATCTAGGATCAGCTTAAAAGGTTAAATTAAACTATGTGGCTTAATTCTAACTATTTTTGCTTTCAACTTCTTTAGAAGGAAAGGAATGGATCAATTGCACACACTTCTATTCTTTCTCATAATTTGGTTTTATTGGTGAATATGATTTCATCTGACTTAGCTGGAACATTCATGTACAATGGAAGTTGGAAAGGCTCTATTGGAATTCACTCTACTTTCTTAAATTGGTTGAAATTTAGTAGTTTCTTTGGTGGCAAGTTGTTGTGTGGTCTCACAACACGCCCCATTTTGCCTGGACAAAATGGGGATCCAATTGCTTTTCTTTTTGTCTTTGTGTTTTCCACTTCGGGAGATAAGGGTAAAATGGATGTCCTCCCTCTAGGCCAAATTTAAGCTAAATTTCAAGTTGGGAATAGTCCCCTGTGGAAGCCACAAGTGGATAGAGGGTAAAATTATGATCAACTTTGCCTTTTGGATCAAGTCAATTCGTTGAAATGACCAAGTTATACTCATTTAAAATTCAATTCAACTGGATATTTTAGACAATGAGACATGGATATTGAAATACACAAATGTCCAATCCTAATTTCTAGTCCCAATATCAGGCCCCAAATGCATGACAACAATGTTTGGACCCAAAAAGAGAAATAAAATCATTGATTTGATATCCTACATGGCATCGAGAATGTTATATCCATATCCATATGTGGTCCAAAACTATCAAATTTGTTGTAGCGAGTTATGAAACTGTCTACCAGACAAGATATTTTAACGGGATATGATCAATCGAATAAATGTACTATCCATGTTCATATCCAGTGCTAGTTGTCAAACTTATCTTAACATACGAATAGTCTAGTACACTAGATATATTAGACTGGATATTTAGAACTGGATATTTTATAAATATCCATGTCCATATCCAGTTCCATATCCTATCTCGACCACTTAACCCATTGACTTTTCAATTGGATATTTCGCAATGGATATTTATAAAATGGACATTTTGACAAATGTCTTGACCTTCATGCTTAATTGAGATCTTGTCATTTGCTTCCCCGGTCAAAAGGGTTTGACCATGAAATTAATGACATCACCTGACCAAGTTCCCACCATGATTGTCCACCCGACCTCAGTCAAAGTCAAATGGATATATGCACTATATATTTTGAACTAGATATTGAGATTTGAACATACATCTAGTCTTGTCTTAAGTACCACATGGAGGATTGCTTTTGATTGTTGATGTTTTGGAATTTAAACTTGACTTTCTTTTGGCCAGCTACCAATTTGGCCAACAGCCAAGTAGTGATTGCTTACCAAACTGTAGTGGATATTTAATGTGCCTAGCAAATTTTAGCAAGATAAAAGAAAACCTTAATGCCTTATTGAATCACAAAGAATCCATTTGAGATTGAAGGAGCATAAGTGCAGATAATTATCTCCGAAGGAAAAATCACAGAAGGTTGATATGTGTTAGCTCGAGAGAATGGAATCCATTGCCTGGTAAAACCAAGGTGATATTCCCATAATCATGTATGAATATGAAAAACCCCCCTCTTAATTGACTGTTACGGTAATCATTGCTTATTGAGGATAAAATTCTTGCTACCAAAGGTAAAATTTTAAGGTAAATTTAGCATTACATTAGGATTAATAGTGATCATGGATCATTTGGTGAATTTAAATTAATTTACCCATTTCAGTTCCCCAATGCCCGAACTAACTATGGATACATGTATTACACAGGACAAGATGCATAAAAGACAAGATTGCCGCAATGAGGAATTCAAACCGCCGATGTCTTCTACTTCTGGGGGTGTGTGGAGAAAATATGGCTATGCAGTGGATACCCATTGTGGGAAAACAAATCTTGATGCTTTTAGAGAAAGGATCTAGGCTCATGAAGATGATGCTACTCTAAACAACATTGCATCAAATGGAATGTATCACGCAACTAGTTTTTTATACACTATTGAAGCCCTAGAGTTGGTGGTTGAATACTCCCAAAGATATAACCCAGTTGATAGGAAGTTTGAGCACCTTGGGCATGTTTATGTCAACTTTTCTACCAAGGGCATAACATAAGCATTTAGGTTTCCCAAGGGCTGAGATGTGGTCAAGACAGATGTGAATGACATGTCCACATAATATAATGCCAACCTTGCATACTACCAACAAATCATGTATACATCCTAGATGGAACCAACCACTGAGAAAAAGGTAGTGTCCAAAATGCCCCAGAACCTTTACAAGTTTGATTTCAACCTGGAGGTGCAGCACATGATAGCCCTAGGGTGCTACCACAATAATGGGTTACACTTTCTGGGACATCCTGATTTTTTTTTAAATCAAATATTTTTAGAAAATATAATGATTTAAGCCTTGAAAGGTTCCATTTAAAGGATTTTAATTGAAGAGGGTTTGGTCAAACCCCCTTAGATTCAAACCCCCTTGGATAGAACCCCACTAGTTTTAAACCATACCTATAATGGAGTCTCCTCTACACCTATCAAAATGCTGATTAAAAACTGCTTTTGATTTACCTTTTGGGGGATCAAATGAATTCATTTAAAATTTATGTTTTATAAGTATGTAGTCCTTATTATAAGCTTCCCAAAAAGTATAATTTTAAATATATTTAATTTGATTATTATATTTATTTTTTATTTCTTGTGAATGTACATTTTTCACCGAACATCAAGTTCTCTATTCTACAAGCATGGAAAATTAGTAAATTAGTGAAAAAAATTCTAAAAAATATCTATGCCCTAGTGTTGATGATGATTGTTACTCATAACAACATGCATAAAAATTTGCACAACAAACCTTTATTATCTTGTAAAGTACGATCAGCTTAGGATAAGTTGATGACTCCAAGTCTCTGTTGATCAGGTCATGTTCATCTGACGTTACTCAGAGGTTGATATGACATGTTGTTTTCCATTTCAAGGGGTCTTACATTTGTCTAGATGATCAGTATTGCAATGTTTCCTATAAATTCACTCCATAGAGAGGTTAATTCTACTCTATTTTCAAAGATTGCTGAGATATTTGTAAGTTGGATCAATTCTTCTGATCATTGATCATTATGAACTTGTCCTTTCTTCTACACTGTAAATCTATTCAAAGGATGTGTCTATAAGTGGATATTTACATGTATTTCAAAGATATTTGTCTAAATTTGCATGATATTTATCAATTTGACTTGCTTTTACTCTAAATATGCTTTGTATTTTCAATTATCTACAAGATATCTGCATATTTCATGCTTTATTTGCTTTTGATTCTCTGTTATTTGCAATTATGGAGATGATCTGTTATGAAATTCAAAGAAATTTAAAAGAATGCTTCTACTTTTAGTGAATCTTTAGTCATTGAATCACATACATACAAGATACTTTCATGGAGAGAAGAAATCAAACCATAGGTCACCAGGATGTTCCACAACTAGATATGGTTGATGCTAACTTCAGAGGAACTAGGAAGGAAAACAATACATGCAGGCTGAAAAGCATTCCAAGGGATGCAGCTTATCAATGCATATATCCAGATTTCAAACACAGATTACTCAAGATTTATGATGATTTTGTAATCAAAATGGCTTCTCTTTCATTAGGTATGCATAACATGTACATTTACAACAACTTTGAAATGAGTCCTGAAATTTTCAGCAATCAAATTTCAATTAAGTTTCAAATGTTTAAAATATTGCACCCCTACACCTTTTATAGAATAAGGTGAGGAGGCAGTTACAATTGACCAACGGTCAGGATTTATCTATTAAGATCAATGGTTGACAATTACCCTATGACTTAGTAAACTTTTCCTTGTGGCACAAGTTGCCAGCTGGCAACCATCTGTATGACTCATTATTTATGAGTACCTTATGCATATGCTCTCTTGGTGATGTATCTTCATTCATTCCTCAGGTTCTTCTTCTTCATTTTCTTCTTCTTCATCACTCTCCTCATCTTCATCACTCTCAGCATCACTGTCACTTTGATATGCATCTTCTTGTATGTGGACATTTATTGCTGTCCTGATGTGTACATATGCTTGTACTATTTTATCCACCTCTCCCCAATCTTGGATTTTGGCTTTTGTTATGGCATACTTATGAGACTGGAACTTAGCCTTGAGAGCTTCCAGCTTACCTTTCCTGTTGCTCAAAGTCTCATTGTAGGTTTCTACTTTAACTTTTATCCTCATGATTTTATTCATTACTTCTTCTGTCAGGTGGGTGAGGGGATCATCTGCTACTGATTTAAAATTATCATGAAAAGCTTTAATAGAAAAGTCTGCATCCTGATTTTCAATTTTGCCATTTATTTATCCTTCTAGGGCCTCAAGGATCTCTACTTCATACGCCATCATGTTGTGCAGCTTTACACTTATATCCCTGAGCTTGCCGCTGCACTTCTTCAAGATACCACATTCAAACCTGATATACTCATACTATATGCCTATCAGCAGGGTAGTATTATTATTCAACACTTGATTACTTATCAAGACTTGTGGATCAATTCTCTTCATTTCACTTAAAGTAGTCAAGTCCTTTTCCAATTGGAATGACCTTTTTCCTGTATCATTTTACATTTTATTTACCTTTCTCTTTAAACTGCTCAAAGAATTCCATCTCTGTAGGGAGGTTCTCAAAACATCCTCATCCCCAGTGAGAGCTGACAACATCCATTTCTCCATGACCATTGCCTCATGTTTCATGAGGTCTAACTTGGTGACCTCTTCCTGTGATATGACAGTCAATGGGACTGCCAGAACAACTGTTGTATTATCAGGGTTAATGAACCCTTTTATGAAAGAATGTAACTGAGCAATGTGCTCCTTATGTATTTTATTTTTCTCTTTCTCCTTCTTCACCCTTTGGGTTAAAGAATCAATAATGTCCTTCCCTTCTTGACCTTCTTGCTCCTCATTGGAAAAACCCAAATTAAAAGTTGTGATTTGGAATTCCTCTAGGGTGATCTTGCCTTTCTCCTTTTCTACTATGGGAAGTGCCACCTGTGCAGTCCTTCTGCCTATAGCAGGATCTCTTTTTATGGCCAATGTCAATCTGGCCTTCCTCCTTGGCTTCATCATAGTCTCGGCGAACAAGGTAGAAACATCAAACTCTTGGATCTCTGACCCTTGTTCCATACCTATCTCCTTTTCCAGGCACTGAGGAACATCATCTACAGATCCTTGATGATCTTTGTCAACATCATGTCTGCCTTGTTCTCCTGTATCTGCTTCTATTCTTGGTGGAGAAGGTACCTTCTTAATTTCTTCCTCATGTATTTCTTCATGAGTGGGATCTTGTTGAAGTTCTTCCTACTAAGGGGCTTCCTTCTACAAAGGAGGATCCTGTGGAATTTCCACATTCTGATATTGTGCTTGATCTTGTACTCCCTCCTTTAGATTTTCATCCACTTTATTACTTTTCTCATCTAGTGGCATATTGACATCCACGGATGTCTGTGTATTTGGCCCTTGTGCATCACCCTAATCAAGGGTCATTTCTTGTTCTACACATGATGCACCGATATCTTGTGGCTTGTGGTCCTCCTAACTTAATTTATCTTCTATTCTTGAGGCATCTCCTGGATCTCCCTGGGTTTGAGCAGCAACAACACCTGATATATCTTTATCACCCCTACTCTTCTGTTGAACTTCTACTATTTTTGGTTCCGTGGGTATCTCATGTTGTTGCTGACCCATATCAAAAGCATTGCTATCCTTTTCTACCTGTTCAGCCACTTCAATCTTCTCTGATTCCTCGGGTGCACCTTTTTTATCTTTAGGGCTGACATCACCCCTATATGTTAAATATACAATAGCAGGGCTAGTCACCTGCTCAACCAAATTATCAAGTCCTATATGTTGGGCTGCCCTCTCTGGGCTACCTTGTTTTACTTCCTCTTTTGTTTGCTTTGTTTCCTCTAACACCAACATATGTGCTAATGGGGTTCCATGAGGAGTCATGCGAGTACTAGAAGTGAGAGTCTCCATTCATTGAGAGGCCACATTTTGAACGACAACATCATTAGATAAGTCTACAGTATCCTCTAAAGTGAAAGGACCACCCTGGCTTGCTTTGAAAACTTCTCTTGTTTGTTCCTCTGCCTTCTCAACTTTAAATTTTATTATCGTGGGAAGAGGAACATCATGTTGCAGTTCCTTCCTAAATGCTTCACCACTGGCTCCTCCCAATATAATAGGGTCAGCCCTAATATCTCCCCTCATTGTTGTTCTTTATTTCTTGGGGGGTGATGTCAGTGGCATTGCCCTCCTCTTCTTATTGACCACCATCAGGTCAACACCTACAGGTTCCTTATTTACCTTCTCTTCTTCCAAAGGGATGCCTTCTCCCACTTCTGGTTGCAAGGCCTGGCCCTCTTCCTGCACTTTCATAGTTTCAACAGTTGGCCTCAAAATTCTTTTAGTCTTTGGCTTTTCAATAGGAGGCTATGTAGATGATGCGGATGCTTGAGCTGATGTAGATTCACCACCAGCTGACATGGCCATCCTTTCTATTATCACCCCCTTCGATTCATCTTCACTTTTCTTACCCTTAGGGGGACCTTTCCTTTGTTTTTGTGTAGGCAACCTCTCCCTATTGGATTTTCTCTTTTCATTGAGGAAATCATCATATTCCTCATCAGATATTTCTTGCCTCTTCTTCTTGGCATCAACTGTATTCTTCAATTTGTTTATCTCTTCATCCACCCAAGCTTAGGTTAATTGGATCACCCCACCTGCCAGCTGATCCAGGGATATATCCTCCGGCTGTGTAAGATTCGAGGCTGATATGGTGTCACTGTACACCTTTTTGTCCTCATATTCATTGGACATGATCTTTCCATCATCTTTCCTCAACTACACTGGCACCGAAATGTAGTCAAAGGTTTTTATTTAATTCAAGGTGAGTCTCTGGTACTTCCTTCCCCTCACCTCAGCTTCATCATCATAGTCGGTCCAGAAGTCTTCCAGATGCTTCTAATGTATCTATTTTCCTAATATTTTCTGCATCCTGCCATAAGGATCATAAGATCTGGCTAAGGGAAATGGTTATAGGTACATCAATTTTAGCCCTCCCTTGACATGCTTTATGCTCTCTGAGTCTGAGCACATATACTAGACCATAGATATTGGGAATAACACTGGAGGTATCTTCTTTTGTGCCTTGTAGGCCTCAAGTATTGTAGACACCTGCCTGACAAATTCCATCAAGACAACCCCATCAGTAGGGTATCTTGGCAACATAAGAGGTTGTCCTTCAAATCCTTCTATCTTGATATATGAAAAGGTGGCAAACTGGATAAACCAGGCCCCATGCCTATAAACAACTTCTTGAGCTTCCATGCTTAGCCTTTTAGTCATATCCTCCTCCATGGTTCTAACCAGATGCATAGAGAATGCATCATTTACCAGTTTGTAGTCCAGGAGGTAATCTTTTCTTTGTAACTGGGGATAGTGATCCCATATGTGGGCATCATTAGCATCACCACTAGCCTTACCCACTATCTTCAAGGCATTAAAAGTTCCCTTGTATGTACATGAGTACACCACATATGAAGTCATGTAAAATAAACATGTCTGGCCTCCTAGGTTCCTCATTCCTTCATCTATTGCATCACTGATGATCTTTGCCCATAATGGCCCGTTGTCTGCATATAAGACCATCTGGATGATTCCAAACATCCAGCTCTCAAAATTTCCAGTATAAGGTTTACCTGTCATCCTGCTCAGCAGGGCAATCATATACTAGTACTCATCATCAAAATCAAACTTATATAAATGTACGGGTAATTTGGCTGAGGCAGCATAGGTACTGCTCTTTGACCTGCATTGGTAGATCCTCTTCCATGCATTCTTATTATTATTATATTTTGTTTCCAGCTTGAGTATGTCTACGCTGACTACCTTCTTCCCAACTAGCAGATTAAAAGTGGTGGTGATGCCCTTGATTGAGAAGTCTGCATATATTCTTCCATGTTTCTCCACCCATCTGGTTTCAGGGGCACATTCCACTACCAACTCTGGGGTATCCATGGCATATAGAGAACCAACTGCATGCCACATTCCTGAAACATATACCCCATCCAGAATGGGATTATCCTTATCATTATCTACTCTTGTTGACCATACTACCAGGTCCGTATCCCCTTGGTGTGTATCACCAATAACCTCATATTTAAACTACACCCCCTCGAGCTGGACAAACATAGGATTGAGAAACTTTGCATCAAACCTATTCCTTCTAAGATCTACCATGGCTTCCTACAATAAACATGATATGCTATACCGTACCGTATCCACATGCATTTCCATAACATCATGTACTTCTATATCATGCATACTCTGTCTATTATTCTTTACTTCATCATGATACGTATATTCACAAAACCAAACCACAAGAAAGAATGAATACTCTACCTGAACATGTAGAAAATGACAACAGGAGGGTTTTTAGTTACTTACCTGATAGTGCTTTCCTCCTGGGTTAGATTACTAATTACGGAAAAGGGTTGTAGAGGCTCAAGATCACCCGTTTCGTTACGTTGAAGGATCCAATCCGTTAAGAGGTAGCTGTATGAGGGTTTGACTTTGGAGCTCTGTAATTCTAATTTGTTTGCAAGGTAAATGAAAATAACCTTCAAATTTCACCTTTAAAGTAGGTCAATAGGACAAATTAGGGTGAAAATGCATTGTCTTTATCAAATCCATTGATCGTCTGCAAGGAATCGATGGATGCTACCAAGTGTTCAATTTGTATTTGTAATCGACATGAATTCATCTACCACATTTAATTACATTCAATGTCAGGAAATAGGGGTGATCTTCAAAAGATCAGGGGATACTCAAGATATGACCCCCTCTGGATAAAATGACCCCTGCCTTTGAGGGGCAAAACTGAATGCAAAAGGATCAGGTGATGTGGTCAATGTTGACCATGTATATATCAGGTCACGAAACTAAGCTCAGGGGATGTTCAAAATATGGCCCCGCAGATAAAATGACCCCCTTCTCGGAAACGATCAGGGTGACACACTGTGTCGGCGACATTGTTTTATCATTATGTTTTGCTGACGTCACCATCATGTTAAGGAATATGACAAATATTAGATATATACCTCCGCGGGGTAGAATGGAACAATGACATCATCATCAGAGTGATTTCATCATTCATTGGACTTGGATGATGCCACCATCATATTTGATATAGGGTGATATTTGTAAGATGACTGATATTAAGAATATGACCCCCCGCGAGATAACTGATGTCGTTTGACGGGTAGATATTGGCTCTTACTTAAAGTTGACATCCGCACATCGCGGATCAAGTGATTATCAAGTGATAATACAGTATCAGGGTGATGTTGTCTAAGATGACTAATGTTTGAAATATGACCCCCCTCTCTCGGGATATCAGGTTTGACCGAACTTCGACTCAACATAACTCTCTTCCCTTAGACAATTTTGGGGAGATCTAAAAGGTAAACCTTCTTGGAATTTTGTGCACTTTCCAATCATGAGGTTAATAGGGTGAACTATAGACTTTGGAAACTAACCTCATCATGGTGACAGATCCACCCTCTTAGAAGGCTAAATGCATGACTAATTTTACCAAACCACCCAAGGTAGAAAACAACAAGCCAAAGTAGCAAAAAAGGTTGGGTCCCTGTTTTGTCAAGGCAAAATGGGGTGTGTTGTGTAACCACACAACAACTTGCCACCAAAGAACATAACCAAATTCCAATGATTCAAGTGATGTGATCACATTCTAACATATTATTTTAACTTTTTCTAAGTATAAGTATTATAATCTTTCTAAATGATAAGGTTTTCATCATGGCAACAATGCTAGCAAAAGATCAGGTTTGTGCAGATGATTAATTATCCTCATCTTGAAAGTAAGTTGAAAACATGAGTAACTAATGTTAAGCTACATAGTTTGGGAACATCCCTCATAGCCAACCTAGATATAGCCTTGCTGCCAGCAGGTGTCTATAGCCCTGACAAGGTTATCTATACAATCCCCCTAAGTAGAGGCCCACTACCAGCAGACGTCTATAGCCCCGGTAGAGTTAGTTAGATGGCCTAATTTTATTCTTTTTAAATTTTCAATATTTACTCTTTCTGTTCATATGATGTCATCAGGTAAGCTTGATGTGTAAGGCATGGTCACTTGCTGATTTAGGTTGGAGATTACATTGGTAGTAAGGGAGTCCCTTTAGATTTTTCACCTAATACCTATACTTATGTGTTCCACAAACCCAAGGTTGTTAGGTGAGGCATTGTGAAAAAATCACTTTAGTTAAGAAAAGGCACCCCGATGAAAAGGATATCACAAACCTGATCACCAATACTTCTCAAAATGAGTCATAACCTATACAGGAATTTGTTCTCATCACTTGAATCTTAACAATTTGGTTGTTTTCTTAGGGTGATGAGTTGCATCATCTTGACTAACCAAAACAAAACTCAACAAGCAAGCAAACAAACAAACAAATCAAAATTGTACAAACAACTATACAATATGCACACTATGATACATTTGACTTCATGACACTATTTCAGGCTTGAAAATAATGCTTGAGGAACTGTCCATTAACTAGTAATGGGACATCCTCACCGGTTAAAGTCTTAAGCCTGTAGGTGTTATCTCCTAAGATTTCTGAAACTTGAAAGGGACCTATCCAAAATTTATCAAATTTACCATGATCTCCTTTCCTTTCATGTGCTTTGTCCCACATTAGGACTAAATCTAAAATTCTAAAAGCCATAACTCTGGCTCTTTTGTCAAACCAACGCTTGATAACAGCTTGATGTTTAGCAAATTGATCAATTGCTCTATTCCTTTTTTCTTCTACGTGCATTAACTGAAGCAACCTTACTTCTTGTTTGTTATCTATGCCTAGATATTCTTGTGCAATCTACAATGTGGGGATCTTTAGGTTAACAGGGAGGATGGGATCCGCCCCATATACTAGGAGAAAAGGAGAATTTCCTAATGCAGCCTTCATCCTGGTTCTATCTACCTACAATGCATACTTTAATAGGGTGTTCCACTCCCTTGGGTTCTTTTCTATCAACTTCTTTATGATATTCAATAAATTCTTGTTTGTAGATTCTGCTAATCCATTCCCTTGAGGATAGTAATTTAAAGAAAACTTCAAAATAATTCCATAGTCAAAAGCCCAACTTGACAATCTTATTGATGCAAAGGCAGATCCATTGTCACATACTAAAGCATAAGGGACTCCATACCTATTTACTATGTTTCTTTCCAAGAACTTGATCACATCCTCAGCATTGCATGTCTTACTACTGACAGCTTTAGTCCACTTGGTATAATAATCAGTAATAGTCAACACATACCTATGGCCTAAGGATGATGGAGGGCTGATAGGTCCTATGAAATCCATCCCCCATTGAGCAAATGGGCGCACCTCCATCACTGGTTGCAAGGGCTAAGAATCATATCTTTCTCTATTTACAACAACCTAACACATATGACAACATTTGATGTGTTCAGCAATATCTTTAAAAATAGTAGGCCAGTAATACCCTGCTATGAGGATAGCATGAGTGGTAGCTAAGTATGATCCATGTGCAGTTCCAAACTTGTCATGTAATTCTGTTAACACTTTGTCTGCTTCTTGCCTTTCTAGGCATGTAAGGTATATTCCTTCATAGTTCTTCTTGAAAAGGATTCCTCCTTTAATCATGTATTTTTGTAATCTTATCTTCAAGGCTCTCCTTTGTGAGGCCTGCAATCTTGAAGGACACCTTCCAATAATCAAGACATGCCTGATGTCTGAATACCATTCTCTAGTTTCTTTTGTATTTATGACATATTGCTGGCTCAGAATGTTAGGATCAATTTCAGATATCATCTGACTCAAGGCTTGTCCTCTCACTAATTTCATGGGTGTTATGTCCATATCATACTCTTGAAGGACAGTTATCCATTTGGCTCTCTTTTCACCTGGTTCACTTTGCATTAAAAGCATCTTCACTGCTGCATCTGGTACTACAGCGATCACTTTACTCTTCATGATGTAATATCTAAAATTCTTGACCACTCTGACCAGAGCAAGTGCTTGTCTTTCAACATCCATGTATTTGAGTTCTGCATCCCTGAAAGGACAACTCATGAAGGCTATAGGCTTTTTTTTTTTAGCCTCATTTCTTTGTGTTAGTACTGCTACAAATGTATGCTCTAAAGCAAACGAGTATATGTAAAAATCTTTGGTATAATCTAGACTGATTAGAATAGGAGCATTAGATATGGCTTTCTTGATATATTTAAAAGCTGCTCTAGCTTCAGGTGTACACTCAATTTTGGCATCCTTCTTGAGCATTGTATTCAATGGTTTGACAATTTCTGAAAAAACCAGTAATGAACTTTCTTACGAAATTGATCTTACCAAAATAGGATTTGAGCTCCTTCTTACTCCCAGGGAGCTGTATCTTCATGATTGATTCTACTCTCTTAGGGTCGATGATGATCCCATTCTCTGTTATCAGGTGACCTAATAACTTCCCTGTGGTTACCCCAAATATGCATTTCTTAGGGTTTAGGGATATTCCATAATGTTCACATTTCTTTAGTACTTTCCTGAGGTCTTCTACATGATTCCCTCTCTCTTTAGAGAAAACTGTCAAGTCATCCATGTATATGATGATGCATTTACCAATTAGCCCTCTGAAGGCTATATCCATTGCTCACTGGAAAGTGGTTCCAACATTTATCAATCCAAAAGGCATGCGCCTGTATGCGAATATTCCCCACTTAGTGGTGAATGCAGTATTCAATCTATCTAAATTGTCTACCATCACTTGGGTGTAACCTGAAAAACCATCCAAAAATGACATCATCTTTGCACCATTTACAATCTGCAAGACCTCATCCAGAGAAGGCAAAGGATAGTTATCCTTTTTAGAAGCTCTATTTAAATTTCTAAAGTCTACACACAACGTAATGTCACCATTCTTATTCCTTACTGGGACCAAGTTAGCCACCCATGTGGAATGCCTCATAGGAAATATGATTTTGGCATTAAGCAATTTCTTCACTTCCTAAAAAATGATGGTTTCTAGCAAAGCATTAACAGGTCTCTACTTCTGTCTAAAAGGCTTGACATCTGGCTTTAATGGTATAGTATGAGTGATGATTGATGTGTCATAAGTTTTCAACTCATCATATGTCCAGGCAATAACATGGATATAATCTTTAAGTGCTTGGGTTATCCCTAACATTTCTTCCTCTGTACACACCTTTCCAATCAGGACATTCCTTTTTTCTTCATCATGTCCTATGTTAACTTGTAAATACTCTCCTCCATCTACTTTAGAGAGATCTTTCTGTTTCAGCATGTTATCTAAATCAAATGCTCTTTCCAATTCTATCATTCCTTTGGGAATCTTGTTACTGGGCAACTCTACGATCTCTTCTTCTTCCCAGATATGATCTTCTACATTTCTTTCATCTATGATTTGTAAATCAAACACATCTCTATTGGATATGAAGTATAGAATGTGTTGGTCATCATCAAACACTTGAAGGTTAACTACATTGTCTGGTACAGAAGGTGCTGACAGTAATTCAACTAAAAATCTCTTCAAAGTAGATATGGACAATGGTTCCAGAGTACTTGCGGCTTGGGCCAAGGCATCTACCCTATGATTTTGTTCTCTAGGCACATGGGTGATGTTAAATGCATCAAAATCTTCTATCAGATCCCATACCCTATGTCTGTAATTAGATAACTTCTTGTAATTACAAGAATATATGCCTCTTACTTGTCTTACTACCAATTCTGAGTCTCCATAGACATGCAGAATCTTTACTTTCTTTCTGAGTGCAAACAATATCCCATGAATCAAGGCTTCGTATTCTATCACATTATTTGTGCATGGGAATTGCAATCTATATGCTGCTAAGTAGGATTTACTAGCTGGATCAATAAGGTCTATTCCTACTCCAGCCCCTTGTTTTGATTTAGATCCATCAAACCTAAGGATCCATGGCTTATCTTCAGTTAAAGGCTTGTCTGGGCCTTCTCTTTTCTTTTTAGCTCTGGTAGTTGCACCACTTGATAGCCACTTTAATTTTGGTGTTTCAATTTTCTCAAACTTCACCTTGTCTGGCTGTTGTAAAGTTGATATTCCTTCTTCAGTATTATCAGAAGGAAGATTTTTGTACAAGGAAAAATCTACCTTTTCAGAATATGCAAACATAATGAACAAGTAGTTTCTGAATGTGGTGCTTCATGTAACCTGCACCATCCCTCAATTAGGACATCCTATGGGGATCTTTGCTACTGTATCATCTTCTGAATTTGTTTTGATAAGAATTCCTCAAACTTGGACAAATTACTGTCTCCATCTTCATTAGATATTTCATAATCTGACTCAACCAAGCAATCGGTTCCTGGGGTGAGATTCTTGTTACTCTTAGGATTACTCTCACTACACACCAATATCTCTTCTATCATCTGAATAAGACCTTCATCATGACATGTGCTCTCTTCTGTTCCTACAAATGACAGGCAAAAATTAGTATCAATATCACTATCTGTAGAACTTAGCCCGGATGAAGATGACGATGCCTCACTGCATGCTTGTTCCAGTTCCATCATGTCTAAGCAAGCATCGCAGGTCTTTTCAGAATGTGCCTCATCGTGTAACCTACACCATCCTTCAATTAGAACATCATGAACATGCATCTTTAACAATTGGCAACTTTGCACCTCTTTGGACAAATGTAGTTCAAAATTCTTGAAGTGATCTACTTCTATCTCATTTTCAAAGCTACAATCAAACTCTAAAATTATTCTATCATTTTGAAGATTATCATTATGAATATGAACATCATACATGAGGATCTCCTCTATCTTGAAGGTCTGGGGTCTGATGGAATACACTCCGGGTTCAACATCTACATACATGATCTCATTGGTTTTATTGTATTCAATGATCATATGTTTCATGCGAGGTTCAACATCTATCCTTATTTGGTTAGGTATTCCTTTCCAAGGTAACCACATGTGGCTGAAATCAGTGGACATGTATCAATTGAGTGTTTTTGACCAATCCTTGCTGAGCAGCATCCCATAGGTATCAGGTATATCTACTACTTGAATATCAATGTCGTATTAGATTCTTGGATCTAACGCTAACTGCATATGAATGTGAGTTAATTCTCCTACTACGCTCACTTCTGTTTTATCTAACTGTGTTACTTTCTTCAGTGATTTAGCAGGATGCAACCCTAAGGCATTACATATGCACAGGGGCATTACATTAGTAGATGCTCCTGAATCTACTAAGCAATTATTCAAATTCTTACTGAACATCCTAATGGTAAGGAGAAAAGGAGGTGACTCAGTTTTATCTCTGTAAAGGGTCATGTGTGAAGTCTCTGTAGCTTGAACAGTGGCTGGAGTTTTTTGTTTAACATTAACATCCCTAATAGTATGATCTTTATTCCCAGTCAAACTTGAGGTATGATTATCTTCTTTTGGAGTAGGATCATCTAAGGATTTCATGAAGGCTTTTTTAATAGCTGGGGTTTTGAGTAGCTCTGACAATGATAAGCTGAACTTGATCTTTTTCATTTCATCTACTAAGTATGTGATCAATTTATTAGACTCAGGGGGCAGATTACTAGCTTTTGGTACTATATTTTGTGGTGCTAAGTACTGAGCATTAACTTTAGGAAATCTAGGGTTATTGCTTGCCTTAGGATCAGGAGGAGTGTTGAAATTATTTGGAGGCAAGGATGTAGTCAAAGGACTAGCAGGTCGGTTGGAGTTATTCTGTAGGTTGTAATTATGTCTACCCTGATACTGCTGTTGATAAGCATGTACTTCTTCATGTTCAACTGATGGATCATTTTCATCTTCAAATGGAAAAACATAATTGGTTTCAAAAGCCATGGCTGACTCTTCACATGCTAAGGTGTAATTCTCATGAGGTGACATTGTCTACTAATGAGGATGATTGATGAAACTTTCTAGTATAAGAGCAGAATCATATCCACAGGGGACAATTTCATTTCCTTCAACACAAGGTAGATTACCTGCAGTATTAGATACTTCAGTTTGGAATATACTAGCGGCTGTCCTAAATTGAGGACAGTCCAGCTCTGCATGAGCATTGGTATTATGTATCCTACACCAATTTGTAAGAGCTACCTCTGCCAGGTTCACTCTAGTGGTCTACTTAGGTTCACTAGGAGGCTGATTATCTAGGGGTGATGGTAGAGAACCATTGTTTGGCCTAGTGTTCCACACTCTAGGTTGTCTAGGGGGATTATTGTTACCATTGTTGTTATTGTATCCCCTATCAGGATAATTAGATCTATCATTGGCATATCCTCTATTCTGATTTGGTTGAGAATAGAAATTCTGACTCCTCAAATGAGTGATCTCAGTCGTGAGTTTCCTCAGTTGTGCTAATATCTCTTTAATTTATTCCTTTTCTTCCTTAACTTTGGCTACTACATTCTCTGTTTGAGGTTTAAAGAAGGAAGATCCATTGTTATTATTATTAGACTGTTCCACAACCTGAGGTACCTACGTATGTCCTAGATATTGCAGCATTTGACCATTTCCATTTGGAGGTGGCATGATACTGAGTGGAGGTATCTATAAAGGGCTTGGCATTACAGCTGGAGGTATCATGGCTCCATTAGTCTGTGGTTGAGTAGGATATGTAGGATAAACATGGAGTGTAGGAAATGCAATATTAGGTGTTGGAGCAGGAATCAATTGTTCACTGACTTTGACAGCTTCTTCAAAAGCTCCTGCCAAGGTTGTGACACCAGGATGTGTCCTCCTGGTAAACATAGAAATCAGGGGATCTAAGGCTGAGTAGTATATACTCCTAGCAGCTTCATCTATTACAGTATAGGGAGCAACTAGCTTTGAGAGCATCTTTTGGAATCTTGCATTGAAATTAGCGATAGGTTCTCCCTCAAATCTCTTGATTGTGGCAAACATATGATAATTCATTGAAGGATCTATAGGTATTTTGAATCTATCCTTAAAGGCTTTCTCCAAGGCAGCCCATGAACTGACTGAACCTTGACCAAGACTAATATACCAATTATATGCCTCTTCCCCTAAGGAAAATGGAAATAACCTACATACCACATCCTGATGTTCAATTCTAGCCCTACAACAAGCTTCCTTGAATGTTCTAATGTGATCATCAACATCCTGATATGGATGATATTTAGGACAAATCTTATCAGGATTTTTAGGTAAAGGATGATATGCAGTGAAAGTCAAAGGTGAATCTGCAGTAAAGAATGGCATTGTAACTGGTGGAGGTCAGACTAGAGGTGTGACAGGTCCTGTAGGTATTTGCAACCTGATAGGAGTTATTGGAGTGTGTTCTGGTGAAGCTCCTGATGCACTAGAACCATGAGAATGATGAATATCTATTGTTCTAGGTTTAAATCCCTAGATTGGAAATTCTTCAAAGAGTCCACTAGATCTAGACCTGGTATTTGGCCTGAGAGGCAAGATTTCTTGAATTTTAAGAAAATTTGGCTTGTTTACTGTAAAGATCAGCTAAAACACTCTAGCAAGGGCTACATTTATGATCAAAATCTGAAACTGACTAGATATTTGTGTAATATTTACAGAAATGATGCAAATATGAGGTGATATGAGACTTTTGAACACAAGCAATAGGACATCAGGTCTCTTAAGAAAATTACCTTAAAGCTTTTAGCAAAAAGACTTGAAACAGAGCTTACCTTTTGAATATCATAGTGATCAACCACAAAGCTTGAAATATTGAAAACTTTGAAACTGATAACTATACACAGACGCAAAACAACAAATCTTTATAGACGACATGAAATACAAAGCTGCGTGAGTGTTACCTTTTCTTCCGTGTCATCGAATAAGGTAAATCTACTGATGAAGGCCCTCCTTCTAGTGCCAATTTATGTTGTTGATGATTGTTAGTCATAACAACATGCATAAAAAATTGCACAACAAACCTTTATTATCTTGTAAAGTACGATCAACTTAGGATAAGTTGATGACTCCAAGTCCACGTTGATCAGGTCATGATCATCTGACGTTACTAAGAGGTTGATGTGACATGCTATTTTCCATTTCAAGGGGTCTTACATTTTTCTAGATGATCAGTATTGAACTGTTTCCTATAAATTCACTCCACAGAGAGGTTAATTCTACTCTATTTTCAAAGATTGCTGAGATATTTGTAAGTTTGATCATTTCTTCTGATCATTGATCATTATGAAATTGCCCTTTCTTCTACACTATAAATCTATTCAAAGGATGTGTCTATAAGTGGATATTTACATGTATTTCATGGATATTTGTTTGAATTTGCATGATATTTATCAATTTGACATGCTTTTACTCTAAATATGCTCTGTATTTTCAATTATCTACAGGATATCTGCATATTTCATGTTTTATTTGCTTTTGATTCTCTATTATTTGCAATTATGGAGATGATCTGTTATGAAATTCAAAGAAATTTAAAAGAATGCTTCTACTTTTAGTGAATCTTTAGTCATTGAATCACATACATACAAGATACTTTCATGTAGAGAAGAAATCAAACCATAGGTCACCAGGATGTTCCATAGCTAGATATGGTTGATGCTAACTTCAAAGGAGCTAGGAAGGAAAACAATACATGTAGGTTGAAAAGCACTCCAAGGGATGCAGCTAATCAATGCATATATCCAAATTTCAAACACATATTACTCAATATTTATGATGATTTTGTAATCAAAATGGCTTCTCTTTCATTAAGTATGCATAACATGTACATTTACAACAACTTTGAAATGAGTCTTGAAATTTTCAGAAATCAAATTTCAATTAAGTTTCGAATGTTTAAAATATTGCACCCCTACACCTTTTATAGAATAAGGTGAGGAGGCAGTTACAATTGACCAACAGTCTAGATTTATCTATTAACATCATAGGTTGACAATTACCCTATGACTTAGTCAACTTTTCCTCATGGCACAGGTTGCCAGTTGGCAACCATCTGTATGACTCATTATTTATGAGTACCTTATGCATATGCTCTCTTGGTGATTCATCTTCATTCATTCCTTAGGTTCTTCTTCTTCATTTTCTTCTTCTTCATCATTTTCCTGATCTTCATCACTCTCAGCATCGCTGTCACTTTGATATACATCTTCTTGTATGTGAATCTTTATTGCCGTCCTGATGTGTTCATATGCTTGTACTATTTTATCCACCTCTCCCCCATCTTAGATTCTGAATTTTGTTATGGCATGCTTATGAGACTGGAACTTAACCTTGAGAGCTTCCAGCTTACCTTTCCTATTGTTCAAAGTCTCATTGTAGGTTTCTACTTTGACTTTATCCTCATGATTTTATTCATTACTTCTTCTGTCAGGTGGGTGAGGGGATCATCTGCTACTGATTTAAAATTATCATGCAGAGCTTTAATAGCAAAGTTTGCATCCTAATTTTCAATTTTGCCCTCTATTTTTCCTTCTAGGGCCTCAAGGATCTCTGCTTCATACGCCTTCATGCTGTGCAACTTTACACTTATATCCCTGAGCTTGCCGTTGCACTTCTTCAAGATATCACATTCAAACCTGATATCCTCATACCATATGCCTATCAACAGGGTAGTATTATTATTCAACACTTGATTACTTATCAAGACTTGTGGATCAATTCTCTTCATTTCACTTAAAGAAGTTAGGTCCTTTTCCAATTGGAATGACCTTTTTCCTGTATCATTTTGCATTTTATTTACCTTTCTCTTTAAACTACTCAAAGAATTCCATCTCTGTAGGGAGGTTCTCAAAACATCCTCAGCCCTAGTGAGAGTTGACAGCATCCATTTCTTCATGACCATTGCCTCATGTTTCATGAGGTCTAACTTGGTGACCCCTTCCTATGATCAATTTGAACAAACAAACAACTTTTACCAGTAACAACCAAGTGGAAGATATTACCTTTAGTTTGAGTACCAAATGCAATCTCTGTTCTGGAACTTTCAAAGATCTTGCATATTCCATTCTTGAATCAGAGATCATAGCCTTTGTCCACCAACTATCCAACATTGAGAAGATTGTGCTTCAATCCTTCAACATACAGTACATTACCGGTTTTGTTCTTTCCATCAAAAGAAATAGTTCCTCTACCTCTAATTCTATGAACACAATTATCACCAAACTTTACCACTCCTCCTTCATACCTTTCCAAATCTATGAACTTGTTTTTGTCACCTGTCATATGGTGAGAGCACCCACTGTCAATGACCCAATCATCCTTTTCTTCAACTTGGGCAGCCAGAGCTCTTTCTACAACTTTATGATTGACAGATTCAGAGGGCATTGGATCTTCTTCCTTGATGGCAATGAACACCCAGTCACTTTTAGATTTGTCTCATGATTCTGATTCATCATTTGTTACTCCTTCATCATCTCCTTCATGAGCATAGTAACAATTCTTTTGGAACCTTGATTTGTTAGGATTTGGTCTTGAAAATCTCTCCAGACATCTTGAGGCAAAATGACCAATCTTGTTGTAGTTAAAACATTTAAAAGGCAATTTCCCTTCATACTTACCAGATCCTCTTGGTAGTCTTTTTGCAATAAGAGCTTCAAGGTGAGCAGTTTCAGCTTCTTCTTCTTCCAGGTCTTTTCTTGCTTTTTCATACCATGATAGTTTCCTTGAAGAGTTCTCTCCCGGATCAAACCTTTGTTTACCTTTTACAGAGGCACTGGCTTTGAATGCCGATTTAGTCTTTGGGGGTTCATCTCCAAACTTAGCCATTTCAAATGCAGCCAATTTACCATCTAGTTGATCTCTTGTGACAGTTGTATGGGCTTTGAATTCTTCAATGGCGGCAACCTTGATTTTATAAGAAGCAGGAAGGGATCTGAGAATTTTGCCAACAATCTCATCTTCATCCAAGACTCCACCAGCATTTCTAATTCCACAAACAATCTCATTTACTCTTGGCATAAAAGTAGTAATATTCTCATCATCTCTCATCTTCAAATTTTCAAATTTCCCTTTCAGACTTTGTAATCTCGCACATTTAACATACTTGTCTCCTTCATGCAGAAGTTCCAGTTTTTCCCAAATCTCAAAAGCAGTTGGTAGATCAACAACATTTGAAAGCTCTGAATCAGATAATGCGCTTAGAAGAGCCTCTATGGTCCACAGATTGTTTTCATCATCTGTGATTTTATTTTGGGTTTTCAGGCCACCTTGTGGAGGAGTATACTTGGTTGAAGCCATGTTCAAGTACAACATTCCCATACATTGCAAGTGACATTTCATGCGACTTTTCCAAAGATTAAAATTGGTTCCATCAAACTTCAGACTATCCTTCTTGTAGGATGACATCCTGGATCTCCTCAAGCGGTTAAGCTCCTTTTAGAGGAACTTGGCTCTGATACCAATGGTTAGATTCAGGGTAGACAACTGAGAGGAGGGGTGAATCAGTTGTCTAAAAATTTTCTTCCAATTTACACACTTAAATCCACTTTGTAATTCAGCAGCATAATAATAATTTAATCATGAAAACACAATGCATTAATCCAAGAGCAGAAACACATTAACACATGAGACACCAAGATTTTAACATGGAAAACCTGGTTAAGGGAAAAAACCATGGGTTGATTAACCCAAGATTGTATTCTCTATTAGAAGAATAGAAAGAACAAAAATGGCACATGCCAATTAGGGCTCACTACCCGAGCACACTGCTCACAAGAGGCTCACTGCATACAAGAGACACACTGTCTATAGAAGAATAAGTATCACATACTTGAACCGGTAAATAGCATCTTCACCATGCTTGAGTCAGTTCCATTTAAGCCTAAAACTTCTGCTCTGCCTTTCACTTCCTCCTCTCTACCACACACTCATCTCCACAAGACACACTTTGAAATGACCTCACAGATCCTTATTTATACAAGACATCAACTTAGGAATAATCATCTAAGTCAGCAAACATCAACAAGAACATTCGTAGGTTGGGTAACTCATCCGGTCGGCTAGTCTAAGGTAGAACACCTTCATTCGGAAGTAATTCTTCAAATGCAAACTTAAACTTTAATGCAGACCACCAACACGAACTGGACACGATCCAAAGGTCTCCACAAGCTTGCCTAAATCACCAAGAACATCCACACTTCATCTACTTACTGAAATCCTTCTCTTATTCATCCGAAACCTCAAGAACACAGTCTGTGATCACTGTCACAAAGGAATAGATGCTTACAGACCTTCAAACCACAAACCAATCAAATTGACACTTCACAAAGACTTCCTGAACACTCCACCAAATCTGCAGAACAGGACAATGTATTTTCGGATCTCACCGGACCTATCTTTACCACCCTGTCACCTCTGAACATGTGCCAGAACCAGTTTTACTTGAGTGGATACAAATTCTTCAGATCTTCATGCGGACCTCTAAAATCTTTACTGAATCACCTTAAGACACATATTTGCAAACCCTTTAAACCGTATCCTCTGATTCTCATATTAACTTGGACTTTTACCTTACTGTCTTCACTGTTCTTCACTATTCCTAATATGACCAATTTTCTCAATATCCTCAGCAAATAGATCATCCAATCCTTATCACTAATGCAACACGAGTATGTTGACATCAATGAAAACACCGGTTAGGCCCATACTTGCAACATTCATGCTGTGCAACTTTACACTTATATCCCTGAGCTTGCCGCTGCACTTCTTCAAGATATCACATTCAAACCTGATATCCTCATACCATATGCCTATTAGGAGGGTAGTATTATTATTCAACACTTGATTACTTATCAAGACTTGTGGATCAATTCTCTTCATTTCACTTAATGAAGTTAGGTCCTTTTCCAATTGGAATGACCTTTTTCCTGTATCATTTTGCATTTTATTTACCTTTCTCTTTAAACTGCTCAAAGAATTCCATCTCTGTAGGGAGGTTCTCAAAACATCCTGAGCCCCAGTGAGAGTTGATGGCATCCATTTCTTCATGACCATTGCCTCATGTTTCATGAGGTCTAACTTGGTGACCACTTCCTGTGATATGACAGTCAATGGTACTATCGGATCAACTATTGTAATATCAGGGTTAATCAACCCTTTTATGAAAGAATGTAACTGAACAATGTGCTCCTTATGCATTTTATTTCTCCTTCTTCACCCTTTGGGTTAAAGAATCAACAGTGTCCTTCCCTTCTTGACCTTACTAGTCCTCATTGGCAAAACCCAAATCAACAGTTGTGATTTGGAATTCCTCTAGGGTAATCTTGCCTTTCTCCTTTTCTACTATGGGAAGTGCCACCTGTGTAGTCCTTCTACCTGTAGCAGGATCTCTTTTTATGGCTGATGTCAATCTAGCCTTCCTCCTTGGCTTCATCATAGTCTCGGCGAATAGGGTAGAAACATCAAACTTTTGGATCTCTGACCCTTGTTCCATACCTATCTCCTTTTCTAGCCACTGAGGAACATCATCTCCAGATCCTTGATGATCTTTGTCAACATCATGTTTACCTTATTCTCCAGTATCTGCTTCTATTCTTGGTGGAGAAGGCACCTTCTTAATTTCTTCCTCATGTATTTCTTCATGAGGGGGATCTTGTTGAAGTTCTTCCTACTGAGCGGCTTCCTTCTACAAAGGAGGATCCTGTGGAATTTCCACATTCTGATCCTGTGCTTGATCTTGTACTCCCTCCTTTAGATTTTCATCCACTTTATTACTTTTCTCATCTAGTGGCATATTGACATCTGCGGATGTCTATGTATTTGGCCCTTGTGCATCACCCTGGTCAAGGGTCATTTCTTGTTCTACACTTGATGCACCGATATCCTGTGGCTTGGGGTCCTCTTGACCTGATTTATCTTCTATTCTTGAGGCATCTCTAGGATCTCCTTGGGTTTGAGCAGTAGCATCACCTGATATATCTTTATCACCTCCACTCTTCTATTGAACTTCTACTATTTTTGGTTCTGTGGGTATCTCATGCTGTTGTTGACCCATATCAGGAGCATTGCTATCCTTTTCTACCTATTTGACCACTTTAATCTTCTCTAATTCCTCAGGTGTACCTTTTTTTATCTTTAGGGATCACATCACCCCTATATGTTAAATCTACAATAGCAGGGCTAGTCACCTGCTCAACCAAATTATCAAGCCCTATCTGTTGGGCTGCCCTCTCTGGGCTACCTTGTTTTACTTCCACTTCTATTTGCTTTGTTTCCTCCAACACCAACATATGTGCTAATGGGGTTCCATGAGGAGTCATGCGAGTGCTAGAAGTGAGAGTCTCCATTCATTGAGAGGCCACATGCTGAACGACTTCAACATCAGATAAGTCTATGATATCCTGCAAAGAGAAAGGACCACCCTGACTTGCTTTGAAAACTTCTCTTATTTGTTCCTCTACCTTCTTAGTTTTAAATTTTATTATGGTGGGAAGAGGAACATTATGTTGCAGTTCCTTCCCGAATGCTTCACCACCGACTCCTCTCAATATAATAGGGTCAGCCCTAATACCCCCCCTCATTGTTGTTCTTTGTTTCTTGGGGGGTGACGTTAGCGAAATCACCCTCCTCTTCTTATTGACCACCATCAGGTCATCACCTGCAGGTTCGTTATTTACCTGCTCTTCTTCGAAAGGGATGCCTTCTCCCACTCCTTGTTGCAAGGCCTGGCTCTCTAGCTGCACTTTTGTAATTTCAATAGATGGTCTCAAAATCCTTTTAGTCTTTGGCTTTTCAATAGGAAGCTGTACAGATGATGCAGATGCCTGAGCTAACGTAGATGCACCTGCAGCTGACGTGGCCATCCTTTCTTTTATCACCCCCTTCAATTCATCTTCACTTTTCTTACCCTTAGGGGGACATTTCCTTTGTTTTTGTGTAGGCAACCTCTCCCCATTGGATTTTCTCTTTTCATTGAGGAAATCATTGTATTCCTCATCAGATATTTCTTGCCTCTTCTTCTTGGCATCAACTGTAAGGGAAACACCCCTTTTCTTTAATTTGTTTATCTCTTCATCTACCCAAGCTTGGGTTAACTAGATCACCCCACCTGTCAGCTGATCCAGGGATATATCCTCTGGCTATGTAAGATCCGTGGTTGATATGGTGTCATTGTACACCTTTTTGTCCTCATATTCATTGGACATGATCTTTCCATCATCTTTTGTCAGCTGCATTGGCACCGGGATGTAGTCAAAGGTTTTTATTTGATTCAAGGTGAGTCTTTGGTACTTCCTTCTCCTCACCTCAGCTTCATCATCACAGTCAGTTGAGAAGTCTTCCAGATGCTTCTGATGTATCGATTTTCCTAATATTTTTTCCATCCTGCCATAAGGATCATAAGATATGGCTAAGGGAAATGGCTGTAGATACATCAATTTTAGCCCTCCCATGACATGCTTTATGCTCTTTGAGTCTGAGAACATATACCAGCCCATAGATATTGGGAATAACACTGGAGGTATCTTCTTTTGTGCCTTGTAGGCCTCAAGTATTGTAGACACCCACCTGACAAATTTTGTCAAGACAATCCCATCAGTAGGGTATCTTGGCAACATAAGAGGTTGTCCTTCAAATCCTTCTATACTAATATATGAAAAGGTGGCAAACTAGATAAACTAGGCCCCATGCCTATACAAAACTTCTTGACCTTCCATGCTCAGCCTTTTAGTCCTATCCTCCTCCATGGTTCTAACCAGATGCATAGAGAATGCATCATTTACTAGTTTGTAGTCTAGGAGGTAAACATTTCTTTGTATCTGGGGATAGTGATCCCATATGTGGGCATCATCAGCATCACCACCAGCCTTACCCACTATCTTCAAGGCATCAAAAGTTCCCTTATATGCACATGAGTACACCACATAAAAAGTCATGTAAAATAAACATGTCTAGCCTCCCAGGTTCTTCATTCCTTCATCTAGTGCGTCACTGATGATCTTAGCCCATAATGGCCTATTGTCTACATATAAGACCATCTGGATGATTCCAAACATCCAGTTCTCAAAATTTCCAGCATGAGGTTTACCTGTCATCCTGCTCAGCAAAGCAATCATATACTGGTACTCATCATCAAAATCAAACTTATATAAATGTACGGGTAATTTGGCTGAGGCGGCATAGGTGCTGCTCTTTGTCCTCCATTGGTAGATCCTCTTCCTTGCATTCTTCTTATTATTATTATATTCTGTTTCTAGCTTGCGTAGGTCTATGCTCACTACCTTCTTCCCAACTGGAAAATAAAAAGTGGCGGTGATGCCCTTGATTGAGAAGTTTGCATATATTTTTCCATGTTTCTCCACCCTTCTGGTTTCAGGGTTATAATTCCTTGTACATTCCACTACCAGCTCTGGGGTATCCATGGCATACGGAAAACCAGCTGCATGCCACATTCCTGAAACATATACCCCATCCAGAATGGGATTATCCTTATCATGATCTACTCTTGTTGAGCATACTGCTAGGTCTGTATCCCCTTGGTGTGTATCACCAATAACCCTGTATTTAAATTGCACCCCCTCATGCTGGACAAACATAGGCTTGAGAAACTCTACATCAGACCTATTCCTTTTGAGATCTGCCATGGCTTCCTGCAATAAACATGATATGCTTTACCCTACCGTATCCACAACATCATGTACTTCTATATCATGCATACTCTGTCTATTATTCTTTACTTCATCATGATACGTATACTCACAAAACCAAACCACAAGAAAAAACAAATACTCTACTTGAACATGCAGAAAATGACAACAGGAGGGTTTTCAGTTACTTACCTGATAGTGATTTCCTCCTGGGTTAGATTACTGATTACGGAAAAGGATGTAGAGACTCAAGATCACCCATTTCGTTACGCTGAAGGATCCAATCCGTTAACAGGTAGCTATATGAGGGTTTTACTTTGGAGCTCTTTAACTCTCATTTTTTTGCAAGGTAAATGAAAATAACCTTCGAATTTCAACTTTAAAGTAGGTCAATAGGACAAATTAGGGTGAAAATGCGCTGTCTTGATCAAATCCGTTGATCATTTGCAAGGAATCCATGGATGCTGCCAAGTGTTCAATTTGTATTTATAATCGGCGAGAATTCATCTACTGCATTTAAGTACATTTAATGTTAGGAAATGGGGGGTGATCTTCGAAAGATTAGGGGATATTCAAAATATGACCCCCTCTAGATAAAATGACCCCCTGCCTTTGAGCGGCAAAACTGAATGCAAAAGGATCAGGTGATGTGGTCAATGTTGACCATGTATATATTGAGTCACGAAACTAAGATCAGGGGCTGTTCAAAATATTACCCCATAGATAAAATAACCCCCTTCTCAGAAAAGATCAGGGTGATGCACTGTGTCGGCGACATTGTTTTATCGTTATGTTTTACTGACATCACCGTCATGTTAAGGAATATGACAAATATTAGATATATACCTCCGCGGGTAGAATGGAACAATGACGTCATCATCAGAGTGATTTCTTCATTCATTGGACACGGATGATGTCACCGTCATGTTTGACATAGGGTGATGTATTTGAAGAGAGTGATATTCGTAAGATGACTGATATTAAGAATATGACCCCCCGCGAGATAACTGAGGTCGTTTGACAGGTAGATATTGGCTCTTACTTAAAGTTGACGTCCACACATCGTGGATCAAGTGATTATCAGGTGATAATACAGTATCGGGTTATCTTGTCTAAGATGACTGATGTTTGAAATATGACCCCCTCTCTCAGAATATCAAGTTTGACCTAACTTTGACTCAACATAACTCTCTTCCCTTAGATAATTTTGGGGTGATCTAAAAGGCAAACCTGCTTAGAATTTTGTACACTTTCCACTCATGAGGTTAATAGGGTGAACTACAGACTTTGGCAACTGACCTTATCATGATGACAGATCCACCCTCTTAGAAGGCTAAATGCATGACTAATTTTACCAAACCACCCAAGGCAGAAAACAACAAGCCAAAGCAGCAAAAAATGTTGGGTCCCTATTTTGTCAAGGCAAAATGGGGCATGTTGTGTAACCACACAACACCTAGGCATTGATGTCCTTATCTCAACAAAAAAATTAAATTTTGATGCAAACATAAAAAGTTATGTTTAATGGAATATGCCTATGTCTAAATTATAATTGGTTTGACTTCAAAACTTAATTAAAAAAAAATAACAAAACATTATAAAACCAAATGCATGCCCTATATATTGTTGTTACCAATGTAAATTCAAAAGAATCAAAATTTTATCCTTCGTAGAAAAGAAGTTATGTGCTACAGAATACACATCACTTTAAAAAATGTTGTTTACTAATAAAAACTAGTTATCAAAGGAGACGCAAAAAAGTTTACAATTTAACTCCAAATTTTTTTAAAAATATATATTTAGAATCTACAAACAAAATCTCACAAATCAGTAGTTCACATCATCTTCAAATTCCTAATGGTTTAGTGGCTATAGGTGTCAAAAAGTGAAGATTGAGTTCAAAATGTTGATTTCAATGTCAAGTTTGGCCAAAAAGTGTAACCCATTATTGTGGGATGAACCCCTGCTAAGTAGAATGGGAGGAAAAGTAGATTCTAGGACATTGGAGCCATGGATGTTTGGCTTGATCCATTTAGTAAAGGAGAAGGGGAAGATAATACATTGGGTGAGACTCATCAGCGACTCACTTCATGAAGGAATGATAACATGGAAGAAGAGAATACAAATGTTCTACATGACATCCTATGTGGTTTATGTGTGTGCATATACATCCTAGTTCAATAGATTGTAGATAGTCGGTAAACTAGGGCCCCAATCGACAAATCAATTGGTGTGGGAGTACTACCCATAGTTGGAAAGGAAACAATCCATCCAGCACTACAAGGATGTAAATGATTGTTTCATGATACATTTGGTTTAGCTGATGGAGGGAGATCGAGCTAAAAGGATCTCAAAAGAACCTCATGAAGTTAGACAACCACATGGATCCTGGTTCATCCAGTTCCTTACCTTTACCTATATCAAAATGGAGGGATTTGAAGTAATCCATTCATAATGCCATGATGTCCTACAGATAAGGTATTAGTTTTGGAGATCACACGATAGATTATACCTTGTTACGAGGCATATGTCACAAAGAATAAGAGAGGGAATATCAAGTTCCCAATAGATATCAACTACTTTACATGCCTGAACATTGATAATGCAAAATTATCTGAGGCTGAGTTGCACAAGTTGAATTTGTAATCATTACCTCTTGCAAGGAGTTTTGATCTATATCATAGGATGGAGAAGTATACAAAGATGAAATTAAAACACATCCCTCACATGGAATATTTCTGGGCTGACTGCATCGATGAGGAGGATGCGAGGAAAAGAGGATATCAGAGATTAACCCTTAATCAAATTAGGACCTTGGGATGTTTTGAGGTACCACCAAAAGTCAAATATGATGATGGCCAATTCTTAGATCCTGATTATGATGAGAAACAAGAGTACAAAGAAACTTTACCCCCTTCGGATTGGTCTCAACCTAAAGAGACATCCATTGGTGCCATCACCAAGAGGGTCATGGCCACCACTCAAAGGTGGGTTGAGAAGAAATTGAATGAGCTAAAGGCAAAGGGCATAGCTATCACCTATGACAAGAAGAGAAAGATGAAGGATAGAGAAGATCTAGAGTATAATGACTTTCTCATCCACAAGAGGAGAATAATGGAGGCTAAGCTGGCCAAGCCAGGGACTTCAGCATCAAGCGAAGCCCTAATAACTGAGGGAATCACCATTGCTACAAGGCCCTCACCTCCAAAGGATCAACACTTACAAGTAATCCCCATCCACAACACAACCACTCAAGAGCGTCACGCAATGGATATACTAGGAGTGGTTATCACTAAGCATAAAAGGGGACCTATTACACCAATGAGGGGCGTAGTGAATAAGCCAGTGGAAACTCAGGCTAGAGCTATAGAGCCCACTAATATGTAGCTCTTGTTTGTGTCAAATTAGCCTCAAGGAGGCTCACCATTGCCACACGCCACACTTTAGGCATATCTATCAAGGCAGGTGGAGGATTATCAAGCTTCAACTAGAGGAGAGGTAAGACAATTACAGCATGGCCAATCAACTCAGCACATCATGTAGGTAAAAGAGGAGTTGACTGGGGAAGCTAGAGCACGAGAGTAGTCCAACGCTAAAGAATTACAATTGCCATTAAGTTGAGTAATTGAATTAACTGATGATGAGGTCATAAGGGATGTGATCAATGATCTAGTGGGTTCCTTAAATACTCAACACCACCCCAACAAGAGCCTCATCAAGAACAAGTAATGAGAACTCCAGAGACCATAAAGGATCTTGAAGTAAAAAACATATCTGACACAGACAACTCAGAATCACCTCAAGAGCCTTTGGGTCAAGGTCAATTGGATGACCTGGTCACAAGAATAACGGTAGACGAGGAAGAAGTGGATCCATCCTGGCTAGAGGTAACAGATTAAACTATTGTGGAGATCCCAGATATTCAAGACGAAGTTGCTTAGGTTATTCCTACAGAGGGATAAATCAAAATAGTTGAAGAACTAGTAGGAAAAGGACTAGATGAGAAAGAGAAACAATCGGCACCACATGAGGAGCAGGTCCTACAAGATAAAGGAGATGAATAAATGCATAGTGCAGGTGAAAATCCTAAGATTTCTCAACAAGAGGTTCATTAAGAAGACATTCCCCAATAGGAGATTCCTCAAGTGGAGATGTTACAACAAGAAGGGGGTCTGAATAAGGATATTAATATGATAGTCAAGGATACCTAAATTGAGCAATCAGATCAGGAGGACCAACTTAGGATATACCGAAATGGTTGGCATCTGAGGTAATGGAGCCTCTTGTCAACCTAATTCCTTTTGATTTTAAAACATTATTTTCTACAGAGGAATCCAAGCCTAGGCACAAGGCAAGGGCAATGTCTGCTATTAAAAGAAACACAACTGGGCATAGGATATCACATTTAGCCATTCCTATAGTAGATAAGTTCAAGGGAGAAATCACAGCTAGTGAGTATCAAATCACTACCCTAGGCTTAGGACATGTAACTATAGAGAAAGAAATTGAAGAGCTAAAAAGTAGTGTGAACGCAATAGCATCTCGGATTCAGAAAGCTAAGATGAAGAACAGAGACTTGAAAGAGTGTAATGCCTATCTTGAAGCATTTGTCAAAGGATTAGTAGCTCTAGGGACCCAAATTATAGAAGTTCTAGCCAATCTAACATTGGTTAATGCATAATTGGTTTCAAAGGTTTATAAAAGATGGATAAGAGGTAATTTAGATTGCCTTATCCAATTAGGATGCTTTGACATATATCAGGACTCAAAATGACATCTTGAAGAAAGAATGTGTGACAAGGCTTGATCATAACGATCAAGACTTTAGTGTTTTGAAGAATGTCTGCAAGATAAATGATCAGGTGCTATTGAAGCACAAGATAATGACTATTGAAACTATGCCCAAAATATAAATTTGGATTTAAAGGATTTAAAGTTTGAAGTGGATATCCTGAAGGGATGTAGACATAAAGTTGTTGACATAAGCAATAAGGCACATGACCTCCTAGCGGACGGGATGGAGATCCTAGAAGAATTGTTCGGGACCTTAATGGATGAAAAGGAAACTTATGAAGAGAAGACATCCGTTGGAGTGTTCAAAGCTAGATTCGAGCCTCACTTAAAAAATCCAGTGGACCATTTTTCAGAGGCAACCATAGATCAGGTGATGGACATATCTGTTAAGATAAAAGCATATAAAGAAAAGATAGACAACATGACTAGTAAGCGGGTATCCATAGGTGACCAACTTCAGATGCAAGATTATACTAAGAATAGGGAACAACAATTTGATAAGGAAGAGATAGAGAAAATAGTTAAGGCATATGACTTGTATAAGAGCCTAGATTCTAGTGTCCTGATAGAATCTTATCATGGGTCTTCAGATACAAAATAGCTTAAAGTGTAGGGAAAGAAGAATATTTTGGATGATGGTATTTTGGAGATACTGAAGAATATACCAGTTGCCAACTAGCAACCATGTGCATTGTTTTTTGACCGTGGATGTTTTTGAAGGAAATCCTGACCATTGTTGTATTGTAACCAATTTCAGGTCCTTGTTCTATAAAATGACCTAGGTCATTTGCTATTAGGGGGAGTAAATTGATGAACTCTATTGAGCACTAAGTTTGTTGATTTGACAACTTTGTGAATTTCATGGTTCTTTCTCATATCAATGTACATTTGCATATCTTTTGAACATATAATGGACATGAAGCTACATATTACAATTCTATGGTAAACCTTGAGTAATCTTTTGTTTATTTTAGTACGTAATGTTGAATTGTTGCGTTCTTTAGAAGTGCATTCAATCGATTGCTTGTTGTTATCAAGTTTCCTTGAAGATTTTTATCTCTTATACATAACTGTGAATGTTTCTAGTGAATTATGAGTAGGTTTGCTTCATTTCATGATTATGTCTAGATATACATGTGGATTGTTGGTGAAATTTAGAATTCTTAGAGATCTTCCCTTTCTAGCCTGATCTTTTGACTTTGATTTCACAAATTATGGTGAGAAATTGCATATAATGATAAATTTAAACCAAATAATCGTAAATATTGATGAATTACATGCATTGAAGAAGATCTTTGGGTAAATTCATAGTCTATATGCAAAGATTTGTTCAAATGGAGGTCATTTTAGAAGAATTGATCAAAGTTAGAATCATTTCAAAAAAATTGATCAAAGTTAGAATCATTTTAGAAGAATTGGTCAAAGTTAGAATCATTTCAGGAGAACTAATCAAAGTTATATCAAGTTCATAATAATATACCCAAAATCTGGTTATTCATCTAAGAATTTGACATAAATTGAAAAGATATTATGCAGGCTAAATTGAATATACAAGATACTAGTGAATTATGATAGAATCTAGATGGACATGACTTGGAAGTACATAAGTCCCCAAAATGAAAACAACAAATCATAATAAACCCTAAGTGACAATCATACAGTTAAGATCTGACAATCAGAGACTTGAGACTTTAAATCTTTATAGATCATGTCATCTTTCAAGATGAATAGAGGTTGGTTGTGAGAACTTTTATTCATGTGCATGTGTTTAAACAACACATCAACAATAGGCACCTTGCGGAATGAAGCATTTAAGTGGTATAGAAAGACATGACCAAACAGTGATAAGGACTAGGATGAAATCAACAAACTATTGTTTGAGAATTTTGGAGTTATGGATATTCCTATAGAAGGGGTAAGAAAGATGAGAGATTTGATGCAATTGGACAAAGAATAAATTAAGGACTTGACAAAAGATTCAAGGAGATAAATAGGAAGTTAGAGGAACCACTGACTAAGAAGCAAAAGATAGAATGGTTCATTTCTAGAATAAGCCCTAAAATAAGATCCACCTTAGATGGAAGAACATTTGAAACATATGCGGAAGCAATGACACTAGCTTGTCGGATAGATTATCAATCTTGGCGTAGACAAGACAAGATGAAGGAAAACCTAGAAATGGAGAAGTTGAAATTGGAATTGGAGAAATTGAAGTTGAGACAAGAGATTTTGGCCAAGCAAGAGGAGAATACACAGAAGAAAAGACCTATATTTGGTGTTCATACTGTACAAGGGAAGGTCACTTGAGAAATGAATGCCCTAGAATAAATGGTGAAAGGCAAGCTGCTACAATTAACGTAGACATCAAAATGTTAAGTAGGGAAGAGGGGGATGAGATGCAAAGTATGTAAGTACACTAGATCAAACCCTCCTTTCACTATAACATTCAAGAACAAAACCAAGCCAAGTCACTATAAGATGGAAGAGGACTCATCTGGTGGTTTTTTGCTCTTATTTGCAGAGGAAAGATGTGATTCAACCAATCCTTTAATCAAACCCTAGGCCAATCAATGCACTAAACCCTAGAATTGAGATAATTAGCTTATAATAATGAAACAAAATACCAAATTACAGTCTGAAAGCACCAGGGTGATCGGTGAGATGTCCAAGCCCATTCCTTAAAAGTTGAAATGCCAGAAGACTCTAGAGCTAGCGTCTGAGTCTAGAAAGTTCTAATCTTCAAAAGCTCCAAACTGCAAAAATGTTGTAAATGATGCTCTGATGTTGAATTCAAGTTTTGTTTTTCCTGCTGGACACTAGGGCTAGTGACCTAGTCTACTAAGGGTGAATTTCCAAACTTTGTTTTTGGATCTTAAATCTTTATCTCTCAAACAACCTCCCTGTACCTTTACTTCTGTAATTCCTACACCTGTAACTTGTGCACAAGAAGAAAGGGGCGTAATAGGGTAGAGGCTAAAGATAATCCAAATGATGATGAAATGATTCAAACACAATGATGTCACCTTGGTGGTGAAGTCCTTAGGAGGATGAAGATTCTTCAACTCATAAGGATGTTGATGATGGTTTCAAATTTGCAACAAACACAATACTAACACAAGTCTGCCACAAACACAATGAATGCCTTGAATTTGACTTTGCACAATATCATAATCTTGCTATCATAAACCTTTCTTAAAATGAATTCAAACACTTGTTTATATATGTTGTCGACAAGGGAGGACCCATTTAAGAGTCCTACGCTAACATGCATTTGAGTTTACCTTGACCAATTAGGGTGGACTTGGGCGTGGGTGCCCAAGTCTCAAGGGGCCTTTTTAGTTGGGACTTACACTTTAAATGGGCGCCTAGTTCCCATTTGACACGGGTTTTTGGGGATTTCTCATTAGGATTGTTGGTGCCTCAAAATGATTTTCTAAATCCCCTAAAGATTAGCCAATTTCTTATACTTAGGGATTTCAGGTTAGTGGCCAACAAACAGGATTACAACAATGAGTTGAAAAATCCTCTCACTTTTAGTTTTGCAAGACCAAGGCGAGTGTACCCTTTACAACACCTAAAGGAATTTCAAAGATTTATTTATGATTTTGTATTAAGACAAAAGGTTCTCAATAACATTTTACCAAGGAAATGACTGATTCCATCTAGATTGGCTTAATCCTATGGTAATACAATTTAGACCATGATTGAGAATAATTATTTAGGCAATTAGGTTAAAATAGTGCCAACATATGATGAACTAATTTGTAATCCTTGTAAATGCACTCATTGGTAGTTTCTTACAACACCATTAACCTAGAAAATACAATATGCACAAGTCCTCTAATGATTTGCATCAGCTATAGATTTCACCTGAGGTTTAGCAAGATTTAGAATACTAGACTTCATGCATAAGGGTAGGGCAGAGATAAATTAGAAATAAATTATGGACACAACTAAAATGACTTTCAATTTTAAAAGGGGGCAGTGTTATACTTGACTTCTTTAGATCGGTGCTCAATCCCATGGGAATAGAGGCACACCTGGATCGAACCTCATAATGAAAAGGAAAACATAACTTTCAAATGAGTTCAACTAGCTTGGTTTCTTCCTTACAGAAACATTAAACTCTCAACTGCCCTCTTTCTCTCAAAATTAAATCCATTCTTAATTATCCAAAATATACTAAAATGTCCCAAATACTTGTCTTGAAAGCATGTTTACCTAGTATTTCTCAAATATTTAAGAAAAACATCATTAATGCATTTCCTTGAAATACAAACTAACATAGATCAAATGTAGAGAGTATAAAATGTACAACCAGAAACCCCTTGGATTCCTTGAAACAATCTTACATTAATGGAGACAGAGTATAACATTGATAGCAAAAGTATGGTCTTACATTGATTTATTGAAAAGATCTTCAAACCCATTAAAGAGAGTTACTCACAAGTAGACCTATCATTACATAAATTAGATACCAGAACTATTATAGCAAATTATAACCCCCATATTGACTCCCATCCTTCAAACCTGGTCTAAAAAGATGCTCTGGAACCAACCCCTTGTCAATGGCCCTGAATTCCTTCTTATAGAAATGAAGGAGTAACAAGATTCAGTCCAAGACACTTGTCACATTTACATTTGACAATTTTCATCATGACATGATATGGGTGCAACTACCTGTGGGAAGAATATCCCCAAATAGGACAAAGGCAGTTGCACGCACCAGCTCAAAACCACTAGAATCCAAAATATATTTGTAAATGCCATTGCAAACAGTTATTATTACATTAACAACAGTTATTATTATTATTTGCACAGGAAATACTGCCTTTGCAAATGTAACAAACCCCTTCTAATAATATTTGATCATGCTTGAGCGATCATGCAAGGCCAGGAAGTTGTCGGGGTCAAGCTTCAGCTTACCACCTCTGCATTTAATCTTTTTACAGTCTTGCTGAAGGCCCCTGACGCCTTCGATGATGGAAAGGAGCCCCTGCAAAGGCTGCCAAGTTAGCATTTGAAATTCCACGTGGATCACCACAATGGACTCTGCAGTGCCGCTCCATTCAGATGTGCATCCATCAAAATTACCCTAGCGGTATGAAAAAACTATCATGTGCATGGATATTCGATGTCTGGATATCCAAACCTTATAAAAATATCTAGACATGACCTTAATATGCAGACATTCTCCCAATGATTACAAATCTTGATGTTTGGATATTCATCTAATATCCATACTTTCTTGAATGTTCAGATCCTTCAATGTGAACATCTGGATGACATCACCCAAATCCTGCTCAAAAGAAGCGCTAAACATTGATGACATCATCTAGACATTTTGGCATTTTGACATTTTACAAAGTTAATATCTAGACATTATCTTAATGTCCAAATCTCCCCAATGTGCACATCCTGATGACATCAGATAACAAGGAAGAGTTTGTAGTGCCACTGGGAATATTTGAAAGGCCTCACAAAGACCCTATCCTCAACAAAATACTTGTGTGGGCACCATGTCAGACTTCGTGGTGCTATTAGGAGATAAAATGAAGCCCCATGAATAAGGAAGCTCTTGCGAAGAAGAAAGAAGTTGATGACTTGGATGCCAAACCGCACAAATTAATAATTTTTTTACACACACGCATAAAGGTTGTTTTAAAATTGGGCCATGCGATTGGTAGTCAATAGAGGATTATAACTTAAGTGACTAGGAACATGCAATAGGTAGTTAACAGAGGATTATAACGAGAGGCCCATAAAGGTAAAAAATGAAAGACATTAGGCTCTTAGGGTTTTAGCAAGCCTGAATAAATGTAACCTTGGGCAGGAAATGCATGAAAAATGCAAGTCCTAATAGTGGCTCTAGTTGGGGACACATGCCCCCTACTGGCATGGCGAGAATCTAGACTTCTCCAGGATGTAGACTAGGTGCCTACTGCATTGGGTGGCTCTAAACATTGATTCAACCTACAACTTGCAAAGCTCCAACACACAATTTTCAAACATTACTTGGTGGCCCCAGACCCCCAAAAATGAAGAACCAAAACCTTCCTCTGTCAAATACCTTGTTCTTAGATGACTGCCCCAAACCGAGTCTGTTTATACCACTGAAATTTGCCTGATTACAAACACTATCATTAACATCTCTCACAATTCCTTTGAGCATACCAATGTTAATGTAACCTTTGTCATTCTGCATTGTATAACCAAGCATAAAATGAATTTTTTTATCATCACATGACATGTATTCATATTCAAAATAACATTGCTCACTCTTCATCTTATTGTCATGCTCCATCAAAATACTTCCCAACTGAATTGGAAACTGAAAGTGTTCATACTCTACCAAATAGATAGCATCGTAAACATTAGCCCCATCTTCTGGTTGCACATCAAGTACAAAGTTGTCATAGGAACACTACTGCAAACTATGCAAACAACTTTTAGGAGTATGAAAAGAGAAAACTCATACACAGGTATCTTGTGCAACTGCAATACATTATATAGGCAGGGACATTCATCTAAGCATATTGACTCAGCCATATCACCACTTGCTCTAGTGTCTTGCAAATGCAACTTATCTACATCATCATCATCCCATAATTCCACAAATGCACACATTTCTAGTTCAGTGACATAATTTGATTTAACCTTAAAATCATCACTCACATCCATGTACACAACTTCATAAGAAGGTTTAGACAAGTCTAAAAATATCCCATTATGAAGATTAGCAAATGAACTCTTCAGAACTTTACCACCTCTACAATAAACTTCATATTTAATCTTGGTCTCCATCAAATTAACATGAAACTCTAATTTTGTAGCTTTCACTTCATCTTCTGATTGTTCAGCACACATGTCTAAGATTTCTGCCATATCAACATAATCTGAGATGACATGGTTAGAAGGCTCTTTAGGCTCCATCATATTATTAACCATCAATAGTGATATTCTATCATTCACATATTCATCATAATGCATAACCTGATCATCTGAAAGTGAACTTATGCTATCAATATCTTGCATGCTAATTTTATATTCATCTAGAATAAAACTTTCCAACTCTACTTCATATAAGCCACTGTGACCAACAAAATAACAATCAACATGATCAACTTCATGAGTTGAAAACATATGAACATGCTTAATGATACCATGATCATTATTGAAAAAGCTCTCAACCTTGGTGATATTATGATCAAGATTACATGGTTCTTGTACACTCAATTATGAATACATTGTCTCATTAGCACTCACACCATTGAACATTTCACCCAAATCATATGAATCATAAGACTACAACTAAAATTCTTCTGTGATCTCATCACTGGAGCAAATAGCAGTTCCATTACATGGTGTAATATGCCAAATATCTAAAAATGCTTCCATCTCTTCATCAGTTGTGTCATGTAGTGCATTTGAGTTTTCACAAATGCAATCCTTAGGTGCACACATCACATTATTTGTATGCTTACAAACATTTTCTCCACTAACATGAGAAATAATCTCAGTTTGGAACAAGCCCTCTTCACTCACACATCTTACATCATTTTTGAATCATAGCCCATAACAGGGCTAGTGTGATCAACACTATGAATGTTGTCACTCCTTTCATCAGAATCTTAGCATTCTTTACAATGTCTATCCAATCAAGAACCTGAGCAAAATTACTTGGATTCAACCTTTGAGATAATGAACTCAAACTTGACCCATACATCTCACAAAACAAATTGATGCATATGGACTCTTGAGGCTTGAAACCAACATGAATTTCTATATAGGTGTCCAAAATTCTAGAAAATAAAGAATATCCTGACTCTCCCTCCTATCTCCTTATGTCAAAGGGAGTTTAAACAAAGACCACATGATTAGTAATGCATGTATCTTGCTAACAATTTATTTGGGGCTCTATGTGATCATCATTATGGACTAATGTATGAGTTGGGACAACATGGATGTAATTGCTCTGATAGTCATTTTTAATTTTTTATTTACACTTAACACTTCACATCAGCATTGGGTGCTTTAGAATAGCAAACACTTATAGACAAATAACCCTTGCGTATTCCATACTTCCAGTTGTTCTCAATGTTTATGGCTATCTCATAAGATTGATACAAAATCATAAGATCTTTATCTCTCAACCGGTAGCTCATTTTCCTATCAAAAGCTCCCAAGTAAACAATTAAACTTGTTGCATCATTTGGTCTAATATCTTTAGGAATATCCCTCAATACTTTTGTAAATCTCAGATTAAAAGTTGGAACTAGTTCATCCTCTTCTTTCTGAATGTTCATGAACCTTCTAATCACTGAACTTGCATTGATTCTTTCACCAAATTGCTCCATGAAAACTTCTTTGAACTCATCCCAAGAACAAATAGAGTATGTTGGTAAATAATAGAACCAATCTCTTGCTTCATTCTTTAAAGACTGAACAAACAACTTTATGACAACATCCTCAATATCTACCTCATAATCATCTATATCAATGAAATCTTACAGATGCTTACTTGTTGATTTAGATTTATCACCACTAAACTTTGGCAAATACTCTCTAACCCCATCAAGAATAGAATTTGGATAGTTTTGGATACCACTAAAATCCAGTGCTCTACATCTTTCAACAGAGAAAACCCTTCTCTAAGGAAAATGTGCAAATGCACCAAATGCAACAAACACAACAAACTTTGGCAGATGCTCTCTAACCCCATCAGGAATAGAATTTGGATAGTTTTGGATACCACTAAAATCTAGTGCTCTATATCTTTCAACAGAGAAAACCCTTCTCTAACAAAAAAGTGCAAATGCACCAAACACACCAAACACTTTTTTTTAGAGCACCAAATTGAAATGTTCCTACTTTAAACACCCAAGTTCATTTTAAAGCACCAAACTGAGTGTTCCTATGTTAACATGGACACACACACACACAAAAGGAATCCTACAATGAAATGTGTTAGTAGTTTTATTTTCTATCTTTGACCAACGTTCTTTCACCTACAAAAACATGTTAGCAACTTGCATGTACCCTAAAAATAAGTCAGCAAAATAGTGCCAAAATAGAGATAGATGGTGTCAAAAATAAAAAAAGATGGTGCTAATAATAGTTCAAATTGCACTACAAATCAGGAATATGACGCTAGAAAAGCAGCAAATGGCACTAAGATCTTCTAAGTCTAAGATCAGACTGATAACTAAGATCAAAATTAAACATGGCCCTACAAATTAGGCAAATGACACCAAAACACAACATGGCATAAAAATTTCCTTAAATGGCATTACTTTTTTAGGAAATGGCGTCGAAACAGATTTTACCTATCTTACCTTGGCTTCATAGTCAGATGGCATCGTTCTATGTGTAGATAGCATCAAAACGTGATAGTCCTCCTAAATCTGCTAAAAAAAGATGGTTAGCTTGAAGATGACAAATTAAAAGGATTAGGATGTCTTCTACCCTATCAACAAACACCAAGCATAAGATCAAAGACAAGTAGAAGGTGTTATGAAACAAGAACAACCCAAAGTTAATCCAAAAAACTATTTCAAGCAACCCTAGACAAATTTTCACATTATAACCCCCTGTATCTGTGTTTTTCTATTAAAAATAGAGAGCATGATATGCTAAAAGATGATAAAAATCCAAGAAAACACCTTAAAATTTACTTAAGCCTAAAAATCTTAGTAAAAGGTCATTGAAATATGGCACCAAAATAGAGGAATATGGCACCAAAATTCAAATAGATGGTGCCAAACCATAGACAGATAGTGCCAAACTGAGGGATTTTGGCATTAAAACTTTGGTAAGTCTATCTCCTTGCAAAAAATCAAACAAACAAAGTTAAATAGGGACCATGGAGTCCCACTGGGCATGCCAAATGAAATTGAAAGAGATAAACAAGGTGAAATAAGTAAACCAAATGCATAAAACAAGTAGTTATACCTTGAATGTCTCCCTCACTCCTTGATAAGGTAGAGAGCTTAGCACCCACAAGCCCTAACTTTACCCATTGTTTTAGAATGAAAAAGGGGGGAGATGAGTTGAGTTTAGGTTTCAAAGGCAAATCCTCCCTTCTCACCAAACATTCAAGGGCATATCAACCGAGTTGAATCTCCACTAAGTGAGAGCATTCACCTATCAGGTTGGGCTGCCTCTTGGAATGATGTGGAAGCTTAGATGTATCAAACAATATCTCAATTTAATGCTCAATTACTTTTAAAACCATAAATAAGAAAAACAGTAAGCAAATTGATGAATTACGACAAATCCTTTCAAACTAAGGTGAAGGGTAGAGATTATTAACTCACTATTTTTCAAAGTTCAAAATGCAGAACAGTTGGGGACATGTGGACTAGAGCCCTAGTCTAATGTATTGTTTTTTGTACGAAATCTGAATCTCCTTTCGACATTAATATTCACTGTATCTTTCATTTCCACTCCTAAAAAGGTTGAGGACAATGGTGGAAGCACCCAAGTCTCACAATGTCAAACTCTATCTTCTTTCTTTTGGATCCCAAATCCTTGTTGTCTGCAAGCTCTTTCTACAACTCCACTCTACAGAACTCGGTACCTGTAACCTGCAATCATAAAGGAGTGTGGGAGGGGGTTGTGGTGTTTAGAGGCTTGCCTCAATCAAGCCCCGAAGAGACATTCAAGTCTTCTAAACACCGTTGTTAGATAAGAGTGAGTATCCTAATGGCATAGACTCAAAATCCAAATGATAAATGATCAAAAACACAATAAATATCACCTTGAAGTGTAAATCTCATGGAAGGAAGAAGCTCTTTCATGCCATGAGGAGATGGAGTCAAATCTGTAAATATAAATACAATACCAACAAAATACTACTCTGCAACACAATGAATGCCTTGAATCACTATAGCATAAATTCACAAGTTCGCAATGTCCATCTAGTTTGCAAATGAAGTCCTAAACATGCTTATATATGCAACTACAAAGATTCCCACCAAGAATCACATAATTCAAACTTGAGATGTCGGCATAGGACCCAAATGACAATCATAAAATTGACATTTAAATTTAGGGCAGACCCAAAATAGGCCAGGACTAAGGCGCTAGCGCCCAAGTCCACCTTGCTATTTGTGTTCAGGGATAATCAAAATAGCACCCCTAGGTCCTATTTTCCATAAGACTTTAGGGTTTTCTTATCAGGATTCAAAATTAACATGCAAGATGCTTTAAATGCATTCTAAGGACCCGAAAGCTAAACCTTAAGAGGGAAAAGACCCCAAGGGGACATTTTCTGATATAATATTTAGCCACCACTTTAATGTATGTATGAACACAAGGCCAATACATGCATTAAATTAGGGTCAAAAAACACAACAAACACGCCAAGCACGGTGAAGACACGCCAAACACATTGAAGACAATGACAGGCACATAAAAAATGGAGAAGACAGTTACAGTCACACAAGACACGAAGAAGACAACATTGAAGACACACAAAACATAATGAATACAGTGAATGCAATGATTATTTCTTTTTCATTTTCTCATATATGAAATGCAAATGCAAGTACAAGGAAAGTAAACACACAACCCAAATGTAGAAGGAGCTCATCGCCACCAGTCTTGAAAATGCATAATGGACAACAAACATGCCAAACAAATTTCAAAGTGTAGGAGGAGCTCATCACCACCAGTATTGAAACTACACTCGAGAACAAACATGCCATACAAATCCCAAAGCATAGGATGAGGTCATCGCCATCGGTCTTGAAACTATGCTTGGGAACAAACACGCCATACACACACACAAGGAATACACAGAGAAAATGTAGCAAACAAGCGATGGAAGAAAACTATTGCTAGGTTTGTAGCCATCTCAATCACATTACAAGAACACACTAATGATTGGGCTTCACCACAACAATCACTGAAGACACGCTTAAGGGTTACGATAGTCTCAGATCCGCTCCCCACCTATTCGGAGGAATTTTAGAAAATGATAGGATGTGCAATCTCCTCGAGAAATACACCACCCCCACCTTCGTAGAGGGCTTAAAATAAAAAGGATATGCATGATATCCTACCTCCACAGAGGGCTTAAATGATTGCAATATAAAAAGAAAAATGTGCATTCACTCGGATGTACAACATCCTTCCTCCGCAGAGGGCTTCAAACATGCTTCGTTAGTACCAAAATAATCAAACAACTTACCTTATATATGCCCCCACCTTAAGGTGGTTGATATCATGTACTGATATCAGGCACGTTAAGGTAGGAAGAAAAAACACAAGGGAACACGAGCTCTTGCAAATCCTATGCCCCCTAGAGGTGACATTTACTTTATGATTGCCAAATGTTCCCACAAACACACAGTTTCCTGCAAGAAAAGGTGTTAGCATCCATATAATCAATAATGCATGTAATCATTCACATAGAGAGTTGAGGAAAGAAAGATCCAAGATAGACAAAGTGCACGGAGAAACAATATTATTATGTTGTGTAAGTGCAATAAGACAACATCAGAGTATCACATGGAGTGATTCTATTATCCAAGCGTTAGATAATATATATGAACCATGTCGTCATGTATGGACTAGGTCCATTTTTTATTTCTCGCTGAAGGGATGCTAGATCCATATTAGTATAATATGTTTTTTCGTCATCCACCAGCTAGATAGAACCACTAGAGGAAGGTAAACAATAAATCAAGAGAGGAGAAACAAGTGCCTTAGGGATAATCATGTAGGAGGGTGCCCCCAAGTCACCAACCGTAACACTATGTCCATAAGACACAACACACAACAATGAAAATAGAGGAGAATCAATATAGAAGAATGATGATACAAATAGAAGGGTCACAACAGAGGCGGTCTCCTGGTATCCTTGACCTTATGAGAGTGTCAAGGGTCATCCTAGGAGGCTTAAACAACACATAACACATCACGGGGGAAACACAACACGGAGGTAGAAGGGTTAGAAATACTTACCTGTAGGGACAACTAAACTAAGGGTTGTCAATGAGAAAATCATCCTCCTCCCAATCTTGAATTTGCTAGAGGAAAGAGGTGTGTAAGGTACCTTAGCCCAACTTTTGTTCTTATCTTTAGGTTGTTCAGTTTTAAGTTTGTCTAAGTTTGATTCGATGTTAGGTGGAATGTTTTCTTATTGAGTTGCAATTCGTTGGGCAAAAGCTTGTCTTCTCTTCCTCCTTTCTCTTTCTTGTATATTCCTTCTTGCCTTACTACTTATCTTTTCAAAGGTATTGTTATGTTTTTCCATAGGAGTTTGCACATTAGAGGAGGAAGCCCCATGTTCAAATTTCATTTGTCTCAATGGAATGTTTTGTTGTCGATGAAAACCTCTGGATCCCTGTAAGGATGACAAGGGAGGAACCTCAACATAGATACCATCTCTCCATGGATGAGGTGAGTTATGAAACTTTCCCTTGTCCACTTCTATCATGCCAATTATTTCATCATAGTCATAATAGTCTTGTGTTATTCTTATGTCATTTTGTCATTTTCCTTTTGCTCTAAGGGGATCTTCAAATGCATGTTCTTCTCTTATTGTTTGTAAAGGAGGCCTGGCCACTCTAGCTAGTTGTTTTTCTTTGTATCATCTATAGTCTAGGAAAGATTGGTCTCTTTGTGGCTTAGGGTTTGTATCATGTTGTGGCCAAAAGTAATCAAGAGTGAAATTCTTGCTCTTAGCTAGAGGTTGATATGAATTAAGATGGATAGTACGGATCTCTCCATGTAAAGGGAATTTTAAGCATTTGTGAATAGTTGAGGGGATGACATTCATAGCTTTAAGCCATGGATGTCCTAGTTTTATACGGAATAGGTCAGATAAGGGGATAACATCAAATAATTGATCCATGGCTTTATCATAAACTAAGACCAATAAGGTTATCTTTCCAAATGTATTCATGAAAGCCCCATTATTTGTTTTAATTCTCTAATCTGATGGTTCATAATAGTTTTGTGCCAAATCATGTTTAAGAAGAAACTCTTATGTAACCACATTAGCCATGTAATTAGGGTCTATAAGTGTTCCCTCCACGAGTCTTTCCATTATCTTCACTATAATGTAAAGAGGCCCTTCAATATCTACCATTTCTTTGTCATGAGGTGTAAATGTTATTTCAAGTTCAGGGGCTCTTCTTTTGAAATAAGGCCTAGGAGGAAGCCTAACATTATTGTTATATTGAGAAGCCATATGTATATTTTCAAATGAATTCCAAATCATATTTTAAAGGTTTTCAACACTTATGCAAGAAACATATGCAAAAGTATGTATGAATATTACATAAAACGCTATCTTTTTTTAACTTTTTTCAATGCAAATGAGTGAAAGAAGAGGTGTTGTAAGAATTTCAAGAGGGGAAAAAAATAATATGCCTAAGAACAACCCAATGATGCAACAATATCCTTCACAACATACCTTTGATGCAAGTATAGAGTGAAGACAAGTCAGCCTAGTGAAAATACACCTAAAATATGCAATTTTTCTTCAATTTTCAATGTAAATTGTGAGGCCCACCTTTGTGTGACTGGAATTAGTTGCCCTCTTAGACCATGTTGTTTTGCTTCACCCTAGCTAAGGGTTTGGTCTATGGAGCCGTGGCCCTATCTTGAGTCAGTGTAGTGATGTTGTGGATTTTTGTATAAGGTAGGGGTGATTGTTTGTGGGTGCATAGGCGATGCACATCCTAGTTGGGTTTGATTGAAATATCACCTATTTATGCTTGAAACTAGACCCTTTAGTGTTGTAGTGCGAGGTTAACTTATGTTGCACTCTTGTTTTATTCATGGGACTTGTTGTCCAGATTATGTGGGGGTACATGGTCGTTTGAGGACTAGTGACCCCTGAGTAATTGTCAATCTTATCTTGTGATTGATTCAAGTTATTGTAAGATGGAGCTATATCGTACATGCGTGATTATATTATGAATTCCATTATGTTGAATGTGTTATTGATGCAATTGTAATGGTTTAGTTAGAAGATTGAATTAATGAAATGCTATGTGATGATGAACAGGCTGATTATACCTTGTGAAATGTGAGTGATTTGAGAATCATGTAAATGTTAGCATGTGATTATAATTGAGGATATATGTGCTTATGCAATATTGTGTGTGTTTACATAAATTATTTTGCTTCGGCTATATGTATCATGTGCTATTAAAACATTTGTGTAAGTGTGCAGGTAAATTTCCATGGCCCATGGAAAATCATAGGTCAGACAAATAACCCTGTGTGTTAGCCCTATTAAGCCGACCTAGTCCCTAAGATGGACCAAGGTCATTTGTGATGGAGAATGATGTTTTGTGTTGTCTTGTATTTGATGTTATTTTTGAAGGGTCACCCTTTTGATTTATTACCTTGATGTGTTGTAAGGTTGTAATGTTTTAGTTTGCATAATTTGAGTGCTAAAATATTTATGAGCCTTTTCATGTGTATTTATGAGTTCCCAAATGTTAATTATGGTCAAATAATGACCCTAGGTCATACCCTTAGGGTCTGAGGCCATTATTAGCATGTTTAAATTTGGTTTAACCCTTGTATGGTCACCTAAACATGGCCCTTGAGTCAAATTACGAGTTTGGGAGATGTGAGAGGTGGTTGGCATGTCACCATCTCATCTTACCTAACCTCACTCACTTAAGGTAAGGTTACCCTTGTCTCAAGTGCTTTAGAAGCTTCTAGAACCTTCTCATATGTGTGAGAACTCTTCCCTATGCTCACACATGTGTGGGAGCATATGTGGGGAAGAGTCTACCATAGTTGAATGAGAAGGTAACATGTGTCACCTCCTGATTCATGAGAGGTCTCTCTTGTGTGATCCCTTCCCCCTATGCTCTCACACATGTGTTAGAGTATTTGTGAGAGAGCATGTAGCTTAGTGGAATGAGGAGATGACAAGTGTCACCTCCTCATTCTTGTGGGGTTGTGAGGTAGGTTGTGTGGATGGAGGAGAAGGTGACAAGTGTCACCTCCTCATCCATTACGGCTTGTGAGAAAAGCCTATTTATTCCTCTCTTTGAAAAGAGAGGAGGGTTCTTTTTTTTTGCATTCTAAATTTTTTTGGGAAGGAGAGGAAGACTTGGAGAGACTTGAAGGATTTTGGGAAGAAACTCTTGGAGGAGTCTTCACCATCACTTCTACTCTTGGAGCTTGAAATGTATGCTCTCAAGGCTCTAAACCTATTTCTATTTGCTTTTGTTTATGTAGTTATGCATACTTTTATGTTGGTTATGCTTTTGTGCTTTTAGTTTTGTGTTATGTGGGTTTAACGGGTTGTGTTGGTGATCTCTCCATGTGAGAGATCTCACCTTTGTAATGGGTGAGAGAGGTGTGAACCTCCTCGGTTTCCTCTCATTGTTTTGGAGTAGTTTTTATGGCCATGTGCCTTATATTAAAGTTTGTGAAATATGGTTTTTGGAAAGAGTGCCTTGTGTATGAAATATGAGAAGTTTATGGCAAGAGGCCATGGGATTATGAGTATTAGTGAGTATTAGAGTTTTGGGTTTCCTTGAGTTGAGAGTTGTCCACTCTCTCACCCCCTTAAACTCATTATAAAATGGGTTAGTATGTGATTAGCCTTGGGATGGAGTTATGGTGTTTTGTGTGAGTGATTTCTAACCCTTGTGCATATGATCCTTGTTATTTGAAAGGCCTCCAAGCTTGGGGGTGGCCTACTTGTAGGCCTATGGTTGGGAGGTGAGCTCCCATGGGCTTGGTGAACTATTTTGTTTGTGTTTTATAGGTTTCATGGTGGCTTTGGAGGAGTTTGGAAGTTGAAGAGAAACTATGTGTTTAGTGGGTTTTAGTGAAATGTAAAAAGGATGGCAATGAGATGCCTTATCCCTATTTGGACTTGTAATAAGTTGTATTTGTTTGAGAGTTGAGCTCTCATAAGGGTTATGGTTTGTTTATACTCCTTGTAAATGTATTGATTTTAAATAAGTGATGGCATTAAGTCAATCCTCACTCCTTTTATGAAAGAAAATGTATCTCTCTTTTTCCCTCTCTTTTTACTTGCTAGAATTTAATGCATGAGAAAAAAAAAATTACTTGAAGAAAGAAAATGAATATATTAGGATTTTTGTGAAAAAGGATATAATGCATATTATGCTTGTTTAAATGAAAAATAAATTATGGTTAGTTTTATTCTATAGCATCCCTTTTGTGTTGGCATATATATATATATATATATATATATATATATATATATATTTGTAAGAGAAATTAATAACACAGTAATTGCTCTGATTCCAAAAAAATCAGAATGCAAGATGGTAAGCGATTTCAGGCCTATATCCTTATGCAACACGGTATACAAGATCCTGGCCAAATCAATAGCAAACAGACTTAAGCCAATTCTGGGAAGAATCATTTCAGAAAATCAGAACGGATTCACACCAGGAAGGGAAATTGTGGATAGCATTGTATTGGTCAATGAAGTAATCCATTCAATTAATCAAAATAGACAGAAAAGTATGCTAATAAAACTAGATGTGAGCAAGGCCTATGATAGAGTGAGGTGGAATTTTCTATTAAGGGTTTTGGAGACAATGGGGTTCAGCAAGGAATGGCTCGAAGGCATTTTTCAATGTATCTCCACTCCATGGATGTCAGTAGCAGTGAATGGATCGCTTTGCAGATTTTTTGAAATCTCTCAAGGCTTGAGGCAAGGGGACCCATTATCCCCATCCCTGTTTGTATTAATGGCAGAAGCCCTGGGGAAAATGATACAACACTGTCAAAGAACGGGAGGCTAGAAAGGAATACGGGTGGCTCAAAATTTGGATCCAGTCACCCACGTACAGTTCGCAGATGACACTCTACTCTTCAGGGAAGCCAATCTTGCAGAAGTAGAGGTGATTAAAAGGGTGTTGGATTCATATACAAATCTTTCGGGGCAATTGATTAACAATGAGAAGACAAGAATGTTTTTATTTAATACCTCTCAAAGATTGCAACAACAGATAGCCAACATTTTGGAATGTCAAGTGGACTCTTTACCAACCAAATATTTAGGGGCTCCTTTGTTTAATGGACCAATCAAATCTCAGCTATGGGAAGAAGTTATTGCTCACTCAAAGAACAAAATGGAAGCATGGAAAGGAAGATGGTTAACTTTAGCAGGAAGGATCACCATGCTTAAAGCAATATTAGGGGTAGTCCCGATCCATTTATTGTCATGCTTTCAGGTGCCAAACAAAGCCAGAAGCAATTTGGAAAGCGGATGGAAAAGGTTTTTATGGGAAGGATCTAAGGATGTGAGAAGAATTCCTCTAATAGGCTAGAACAAAGCAACATGCCCATTGGATAATGGTGGAATGGGTATGAGAGAATTGAAGCTCCAAAATGAAGCTTTGGGAGCTAAATTGGTATGGAAAATGGTTAAACAACCACATAAATTATGGTGTAGAATTATGCAGAGTAAATATCTAGATGATATGGATCCCAAAAGAATCCTGACCATAGCAAACCCAGGGGGCGGATCGGCGGTTTGGAACTTTATCAAAAAATGCAAACCCATAATCTTAAACCATTTGACGTGGAGTATTAACAGTGGGAATAAAGCAAATTTTTGGACGGATTCTTGGGAGGGGTGGCCATCGTTAGATAGCATTCAAGAGCTTCAAGATTTAAAATCTCAAATGATTCAAGCTAAAGGGGAAAAGGTGGTGGACTATTTCGAAGGGACGGATGAGGAGGGCAAAGTCAAATGGGCAGATCTGGAAGAGTTCAATGTGAATGAGGAAACTAAAAATAAATTCACAGAAATACTAAATGAAAGAAGGATATGGTTGAATAGTGACTCGGATGAAATTCTTTGATGTGGCGCGAAATTTGGACACTATGCAGTTAAGATAGGGTATCACCTATTGAAATTAGACAGAAACAGTAATAACATCGAAAGCTGGCCAAAAAGGCTTTGTTGGGATAATCAAGTACTGCCCAAGGTAGGAGCATATCTATGGATGGTACTCCATAAGAGTATCCTAACAGGGGATAGGCTGCAGAAACTAGGCATATACGGGCCAAATAGATGTGTCTTATGTAAGCAACATGAGGAAACTCTAGATCATTTGCTATTAGGATGTCAGGTGGCTGAGGATGTATGGAATCATTTTCTTAACATATTGGAATGGAAAGAGGCTAAGAACTCTACAATAGTGGATTTCCTGAGAAGTTGGCGAATGTTACAGAAGAAAGGCTTTTGGGGGGCATTTGGACCTTGATTCCCTCCATGATTGTCTGGCACATTTGGCAGGAAAGGAACTAGAGAATCTTTGAGGAGAAGGAAACTTCTACAGTCAGACTAATTAAGAAAGCAGAGAATGGGTTAGTAGAAATTCTAAATTCTAAAGCTTTCTATAGAGGAGGATGTAAATTCACCAGTTGGGATGATGCAATTATGAAAATTTGGCCAGGTCTGAAAGTCCCAAAGGGATTGGGAGGGGGTAAGAAGAAAAGAGACCAAACTAGGTGGCTAGCCCCTCCTAGTGGTAGGGTTAAGTTGAATTTCGATGGGGCCTCTAAGGGTAACCCAGGACAAGCAGGATTTGGTTATGTTGTTAGGGACGAGAGGGGAGAGCTTGTGTGGGTGGCTTCAGGTTACTTGGGAATTACCACAAATAATATGGCAAAATTAGAAGCATTGGTCAGAGGAGTTGCAGAATGCAAGAAGAAAGGTTGGCATCATATAGACATAGAAGGAGACTCGCAGTTAATTATCAATGCTATCCTTAGGAATAATACCGAGAATTGGAATTTAAAAAAAGGAATTGGGAGAGTCAAGGACATCCTGCAGAATCTAGATTTCTCCATTATTCACATTTTCAGAGAGGCAAACAAGGCAGCGGACTTCTTGGCAAACCAAGGAGTCACGGGCAGGAAAAAGGACGTTGGCAGTTCAAATGCGGAAAGTTGGTATGGATTTGATGTTGTACTTTGCTCTGATGTGGAGCAATCACAAAAGAAAGAGGGCCCGCGGGTCATGCATCTGATGGCATTCGTTTCTAAGCAGGGATAGAAGGAATATAAGAGGACGAGCGGTGGAGAGATATTTGCAGAATTGAATATATTCTTTAGGACGTGAGTTTCAGATTGGAAATGATGTTTTTGAGGACTGGTTTCTCTTCTAATAGTTAAGCATCTCTTTGCATTTCGTAAGTGGTGGAGATGGCCAAGATTATGGGAGTGAAATGTAGGTGCTTGGAGGAAGGGAAGGAACAACAGGTGGGTTGCTTGTTTAAGCTGAAAGAAGAAGTGGCAAGGATGGCTATTCTACAAATTATTGGTGGAGGTTCTTGGAGTGGTGGGCATGTGCACGATGACTGAGTTTACCAACTTTTCTTCACCAACATCTCTCTAATTTTGGGTGGTTCCTTTTATGGGGTCTCCTAGGGTGCTCGACTGGTGGCACAAGCCAACCACACAGTGGTGATGGGGGAGATAGACAATGTTGGAGGAGACAGGGCAGAAGAAACTTTGAAAGCCACATATGCAAGAAAGGTCGGTTCCAAGAAGGCCAGTGATATCCTTGACGCATACAAGGAAGGAATAGAGACCAGAAACATGGAAACCTTTTGCAAGCTGCTACAAGAAAACAAAGGTGAATTCACGGATGGTCAAATAGGAAGGTTGTTGGAGGCCGCGGAAGGCCTTATGCTGATAATGCATGAAATCATGTGACAGTCAAGAATAGTAGGGTGACTGTTATTAGACCTACTGAAGGCACTGATAGCCTTTAGTTATGTATTAAATCTAGCATGGCATACCCTCAGGGTGCTAGCCATTAAATAAAAGTCATTGTTTTTATTTCTATTTTATACCAAAGGGAGCCATCCCCAAGATGGCACTTAACCAACAAAAAAGATATATATATATATATATATATATATATATATATAGACTTATATATATACATAGTTATATAATTACATTAATAATAGAGCTCACTATTTTTTTTCTCTACAGTGGTATTTTTTTGACATATATATATATATATATATATATATATATATATATATATATATATATATATATATATATATATATAATTGTAAAGGAGCTAAGTGAAAAAAAAATGTTAAACTTTCAAATTAAAGTAAGCGACAATTAGAAGTTAGGTTTTCAAGTTTTTTTGTTAAGCTTTGAATAAAATAAACAAAAAAATTTCTTGCGGTTTGCAGGGGCTGAAGCCCATGCACCCACGGTAACCATTGTTGAAGGATTGGGGGCGGAGGGACCCCGTCCCCCCCACAGAGCTTAGAGCCCTACGGGGAGCAGCGGAGCCCCTGCTCCCTGACGTACTATTTATTGTAATCTCTGCGTTAAACGTAGAGCGGCTTGTGATATTTCTCCGTGGTGCGGTTGCCATAAAATGTTCGGCCACATTCCTTTTTCGGCCTGTAAATTCCTCTTAGGGTTCGGCCCTAAGATTAAACGCACCTCTATGTGTTCACTGCTATATATTAGTGTGTGTGTGTGTGTAAGGCCACTACTTTCTTTATTATTTAATATATATATATATATTCCTGTCATAAATTTATTCTTCTCTGTGTAGTATAGTTTATCTCAAAAAAATTAACCAAAGAGCTTCTATTGGAGAACTTAGAAAACTTTAAAACTATTTAGAAATTTAATATAAACTATAGAAAACTATTTTGACATAGTAACTTGTGCAAGAAAACTATTAGAAAATGGAAAGAGGAGATTAGTATTTGAAAACCAAATAGATGTTAGAGAGAAAAGTATTCATCTTGTAGAAACAAATTTGAAAACTTTAAACATTAGATTATCCCCTTTTGGGAAGATACATTCCACTTGGGAAGGTACCTTCCCACTTGAATTTCTTTGAAAACCTGCAACCAATAAATGAAAACAAGGTTAGAATGAGAGCAAATAGGAGAATAACATGCTTTTATAAACTTGTTCTAGGGTTTGGTGCCCTAACTATTAGGAATAGATTAATTATCTTAAAACTAGTTTCGTTGCCTAAGCAAACCTACTTGGAGTGTGGGAGACTTTTTAACTTTAGTGTGTGTGGGCATTTAATTTTAATATTTGTTTTTGTCCATTGTGACTTTTGAAGTGAAAGTATTTTACCCTTATGTGTTGAATTAATTAGATAAACCTATTTGTTTTTGTGATTACATTTTAGCTCATATTGGAATTTGATTTATAAATTTTGTTATGATAAATTAATTGGTTTAAATATTGGGAAGGGTTATAGTTTAAATTATGCAATTAATTTGTTTAAATTTGAAAGGGGTTAAGGTGTAATTTTTATTTTTATTTTAATAAATTTTTGCAACGCTCCTATAGTTGATGAGATGGCATTATGCTGTCGAAATCACTATAGGATTTATTCCATTTTAACCTATTATGCTGTCAAAATTTCCCCTAGACCTAGATGGAGATATTTGTTTTATTTAGTTCAATTAATTACCCCCTTTTCACATTAGATACTTGATTAATTGCTTTAGGTAGAATTTTGATTATTGCATTAATTTAATGTTATTTTGTTAGTTGATAGTTGTTCTAATGTTAGATTTCGATATATATCAAAATCGTTCCACCTCATTTAGTAAACCTTAGGGTTGGATTCCGAAATAGGAACCAACCCTCTTAGCATCACTTTGCACAATGCATACCCCCTTAGTGGCTATCACCTCATAGGGATTGTGAATTGAGATCACATTATCTCGATTGAGATTGACTTTCCCACCTTTGGGTGACATGCCTAACGTAGGTTGACGTCGCAACTATGATATGTGCATGTGTCACTGAATGTGCTTGATGCACGTGAGGGGGTTTGTAGAGTCAAGTGGAAAAGTTTTTTATATTTCGTGTCATGACCACATGACAAATGTGGACATGACACATGTGTAGCATGTCATGACCACAAGGAAAATGTGGGCATGACATAAATGCCTAATAGAAAGGGTGCTGTAAGGAATTTGAGGAGGGGCAATAGATAATAGCCCTAATATTAGTCAAATAATGCAGCAAAATCCCTCACAACACGCTTGTAATGCAATTCTAGAGAGACAATAAGGCCAAATCAAGTGAAAATGCAAGGTTTTCAAACCCTAGACATGAAATTTTGCAAGAAAGCCAATATGATGCAACACTACAATTAGAAATTAGTTCTAATGAGATTTTTAAAAAGGGTAAGAAACAAGATTTTAACTACAAACCCTAGCTAATGTAAAACTAGGTTTTTATGAAAATTACATAATTTCAAACAATTTTTGACAATTTAAGCATGAAAATGCAATGCAAGTGAATACTAAATGATGAATTCCTGTAATTTAAATTAGATCTAATGAAAATAATAGAAATTTAATGAAATTAAATTCCAATTAATGCAAATTATGCTAAAATGCAAGCCTAAGATGTTGATTTTTTTCAAAATTTTCAAAATTTTCTTTTTTAAATTTTTTTTCAAATGCAATAGGATGAATGAATTCAAATCTATCACACAACACTTAGCAAGGTGCAAAAATTTAAAAAACATGGGTTCACCAAAATGTTTTAGAATGAAAAAGGGGGGAGATGAGTTGAGTTTAGGTTTCAAAGGCAAATCCTCCCTTTTCACCAAACATTCAAGGGCATATCAATCGCGTTGAATCTCCACTAAGTGAGAGAATTCACCTATCATGTTGGGCTACCTCTTAGAATGATGCAAAAGCTCAAATGTATCAAATAGTATCTCAATTTAATGCTCAATTACTCTTAAAACCCTAAATAAGCAAAATAATAAGTAAATTGATGAATTACGACAAATCCTTTCAGACTAAGGTGAAGGGTAGAGATTATTAACTCACTATTTTTTAAAGTTCAGAGTGTGGGATAGTTAGGGACATGGGGACTAGTGCCCTAGTCCAATGTACTATTTTCTGCATGGAATCTGAATCTCCTTCTGACACTAATATTCACTGTATATTTCATTTATGCTTCAGAAAAGGTGGAGGACAACCAGTGGGAGCGCCCAAGACCCAAAATGTTGAACTTTGTCTTATTTCTTTTGGATCCTGAATCCTTGTTGTCTGCAACCTCCTTCTACAACTCCACTCCGTGAAACTTGATACTTGTAACCTACAATCACAAAGGAGTGTGGGAGGGGGTTGTGGTGTTTAGAGGCTTGCCTTGGTCAAACCCCAGAGAAACATTCAAGTCTTCTGAACACCGTTGTTAGATGAGAGTACCTATCCTAGTGGGATAGAGGCAAAATCCAAATGATAAATGATCAAAAACATAATAGATATCACCTTGAAGTGTAGATCTCATGGAAGGAAGAAGCTCTTTCATGCCATGAGGAGATGGAGTTAAATCTACAAATATAAACACGATAACAACAAAATACTACTTAGCAACACAACGAATGCCTTGAATCACTATAGCATAAAGTCACAAGTTTGTAATGTCCATCTAGTTTACAAATGAAGTCCTAAACATGCATATATATGCAACTATAAATATTCCCGCTAAGAATTTTGTAATTTAAACTTGAGATGTCAGCATTGGACCCAAATAACAGTCATAAAACTGACATTTAAATTTAGGGCATACCTAAAATAGGGTAGGACTAGGGTACTAGCACCCAATTCCACCATGCTATTTTTGTTCATGTATCATCTAAATAGCACCCCCTAGGTCCTATTTGCCATAAGACTTCAGGATTTTCTCGACAGGATTCAAAATTAACATGCAAGATGCTCTAAATGCATTCTAAGGATCTGAGAGCTAAACCTTAAGAGGGAAAGCCCCCAAGGGGACATTTTTTGGCATAACACCCATGACTATGGTTTCAAATGTGAAATGCTCTTAAAAACTAATGCAATTCAACATAGCCTAGCTAAGATGGAGAGATTGAGAGAAATTATGACAGAGTAATGTTGCACTAAAATTGGATGTCAAAATGGCTTGTGGATGCTTGTATTTATAAACAAATTGGAGGGGATTTTGATCCAACGGTGGAGATTCATTGATGAGATCAAGGGATGAGATTGATTGTGAGATGAATGGCTAGGATTTGATTAAAAAAATTGGATGGTGGAGAATAAAAATGAATCTTTTATTCATTTTGAGGACTTTGCATTAAATGTGATTTAGATGGATGAGGAAATTTAAAATTAATTTCCTTGGGATGAGATGGAATTAAAAATTCCATTTTATGTGTAGTTATGTAAGTCATGTGATACATTCACTTTTTTGGGGCCTTACATTTGTAGGCTAAAAAAGTGGAAGATGTTTTTGCACAAAAATGGTAAAGTTGAGTTGGAGGGGTTATGAATATTTTGTAATTTTTAATTTGTGGGTGTGGGAGAAGGTGTTAATAATGCTTTGACAAAGTTAATCAAGGTGATTAACTTAGTTAATGTGGCTGAAAAAAATTAGTGGATGAGGTAATCAGGGTTTAGGATTAATTAAATAATGATTTATTTAATTAATCCAGGTCCAGATGTCATGTAGGCTAGGTTAGCTAATTAAATAATGGTTATTTAATCAACTAGGTTAGGGGTAGGCTAATTAGTAGGCTTGATTAATCAGATAAACATAATTTATCTAATTAATTGGGTTTAGGGAAGTGGAGAATTTAACCAAATAAATATTTGTCATATTTATTTAATTAATTGAAAAAATGTTAGAAGGTGTGACTATTGAATTAATTAAATTAATCATATTTAGGGATAATTGATGGGAGGAGGGTGAAAAATTCAGGTGTTGGATGGGGTAATTAATTAAATGAAAATTTAATTAATTAATCAGATGAGAAATTAGTGATATGGGTGATGTCGGAGGATAGTTAGACGGTCGAGACTTTTTTAGGTGTCTACACATGTACCTCATTTGGAAGAATTTTTGGAGAGATTTCTAGATGACCATGAGGTCAGGAAAAAAATACACTCAAGGCTAGCTAATTTTGAATTAAGGCATATGATGCTTATGACATTCTTGAAGAAGTGTCTAATGGAAAAGATTTGTAAGAAAAATATGAGTCTGGGCAAGTGTATAAGGATCCTATTCCACCTTTGGACTAGTCTAAAGAATAAGTGGCCTCACTAGAGGAAATCACTAGGGAAGTTCTCAAAGATAGTAGATCGAGTAGCTTGACACAAAAAAATACAAATTCTAGGGCATGGAATCTAGTTGACATATATCAAGAATAAGCCCAAGAAGTCAATAAATATGAAAGAAAAAGAAGAGATTCTAAAGATAAAGGAAAAAGAAGAAGAATAACAAGTGCCTGCATCTCCAAAGGGTGAGGCAAAAAGAATAAAGTTAAAACTACTTCTACTAAGGGAAGTAAAAAGCCTCCTCTAGCCAAAGTTCATAAGAGAAAACAAGAAGAAACAAGTGAAGAAGAGGAAGAGGAGGAGTCTTAGATTCAAAGGAAGAAAAGGAAAGAAAAGGATGCTACCTCTACAACTCTAATATCTTTAGCAGATGATGGAATTCTTCTCCTCATACCATTCCTCCTATTTCCCCTCAACAACATCCAATGTACCAATAGTTTCCACCATCCCCTCTTGTTCATACTTAGGTCCCTTTGCCACCTACCCAAAATACCATTATGTTATCCACTATTCATCCCACTCTCACTTTTTCCACCCCTTCTTCTCAACCATCTTCTTTTTATAGTAGATTCCCACTATGATTCATGTCCAAACACAAGTATCAATGTCTACTTGTTTTTCCATTCTTTCTACCATTCCCACTTCTTCCATGCCACAAAATTATAGAATAATCCTTTCACATTCCATTTCATCCCAAGTTCTAATTTATTTCACTTCATTCACTCCATCCACATTCCCTATTCCTCCTTTATCATTCCTTTTATCTCTAAATAAGACAACCCTAGAGAAAGAAAATAAGGATCGTGTCTCTCCTCAAAGTTGTCTTTTGAATTATCCTCCCTTCTTATCCAATATTAATATAGTCATTGAAGAAATTATAGTATAGGGGGAGGAAATAATTCAAAGTCATCATTAAGCACATAATGAACAAATTGAAATGACTAAAGAGGTTGCTAAATGATGCAGGAGCATCCTTGGTTCAAGAGCAATCTTGCATCAACCAAAAACATTTGCATTTCACTTTGTTTGCAATTTAATTTGTTTCTTTTCATTTTCCAGTTCAATTCAGGTAGTTCAGTCAATAGCAGTTTTTTTTATTTTGGTCCGTATTCTACTGCAGTTGCATTTTAGACCTTGTAGAGTTGGACTTAGCATCTAGATTCATTCATATACATCATATCCAGAATTTAGAGCATTTGGATCAACTACCAGAAAGATATCGCTATTAGAAGATCGACTGTTTTCTCAGAACAGAGCATCTTGACAGTCTTAGACAATCAACTAAAGGAGAAGACCTGTGGATCATTTCCCAACTTGTGGAACTTAATGACACATCATTCAATGATCTTTGGTTCGTGGTTGACCTTCCCCGAGATTCACACATCATTTCATTCATTTGCAGAGAAATTCTTCTTATTTAGGTCCGACCTATCCACGTACACATGCTACAACTCTTCATTAGATATTGTGATCTTCCTTGGCCGACGCAGAGGAATCTTTTGTACCAGAGATGATATATAAGGATGTAATAGATCCTTAGGAAAGTAGATCTCAACAATTAGAAATTGATTCACATAGAGATAACTTATAGTTTAGATTTGTGTGATAGAGCTTCAAAGCTATATCTTGTGAATATTTTGACATTCTGTAATTAGGCCTATGAGCTGAATTGTATGCTTGCATGTTGCTGGCCATTCTATATTTGAACTTTTTGATATATTGAATGACTGAATATGCATTTGCTTCATTTCTTTGAGTTGTTTCTGTTGTGTTTACTCTTGCTACACGGCTTGAACAGTGCATTCTGTGAACCCTCCTATCGTGACTGCACCACTAAAGGAGAAGAAGTGCAAAAAGATAAGGAGCACCAAGAGGTTGCAAGTTATGTCCCTTTAACTCATCAAGAAGTTCCATCATATGCTCCTCCAAAAGACCAAAAAGTTCAAATAGATAATTAGGAGGTGAGTAAATTGAAGGATAGAATACAAATACAAATGAAGATGGTCATCTCCAAGATAAGAAGCTAGAAAAACAAGTAAATAGGGACCGAGGTCTACATGTTCAACAACAACAACAAACTCATCCAATAAACTTGGTGCACAAGAAAACACCATAGGTTCTTCAAATTCAAGTGTTACAAATGTAGAAATTGCTAAGGAGAAAATAAATAAGTCCAAATATGGACAACAAGGAGGTAATGTTTCATAGGAAATAAATAATGTTGAATTGGTGAAATAACCACCCTATGACCAAGAAAGTCAACAACAACAACAAATTCCACCTAATTTGATTCTCATTGGAAGCATGGATCCTCAAGTGCTATTGAAAGACAAGATTCTAGATCAATTTTTTCTAAAGAAACCAAGGGTGTGGCTTGAGATCATCAAGCTCAGGAATCATTTGATTGAAAAATGTCATAAAGAGCTAAAAACAAGGTGACAAATGTACAATATGAAAATATTGCATTTGTACAAGACTTGACAAGCCATTATGTACAAGTAGATGAAGATTCGAAGGACATTGATGGTTTGACTTGAACACTTTAAAACAAATCCTTAATGCTAGTCTGAATCAAGCTCCATATACCTTCAACTTAGAATCAATGGAAAAGTTAACGAGGACAAAATCCATCATCAGGGCATATGAAATAGATGCTCCAAATAAAATAAATAAATTTGAAGTCTTCTAGTCAACTTATGATACACAAAAATCTAGATATGGATTTGACAAAGGGCCAAACATTGATTTAATGAATCCAACACTCACAAGATACATGGATTATAGGTGCAAAGAATATGAAATAAATCAAGTGACAATTGAAGACATTTTAGATGAGGAAAATGGAGATAAATGAAGATTTTTATCAATTGTTGGATCATGCCACCTTTTTGTTTATTTTTCAAAATTGAAAATGACATTTTTAGGTATTTGGGCCTATATCTTTGTACCACCTTATTGCAATGTAATTTTAAAAAATATTGTTGAGAAAGGATAACCTACCTTGAAATTTGTATTATTTTTTGGGCGTTACATTTGGGTTAGTTAGAAATGGACAAGGAAGATTATTCTATGCTCTAAAATTTAATGCTTTGTAATCTAGGCCCTTGATTGTATTTTAATCTTATACATTCATTTTGCAACTAAGTATTTTGCCTTATCTTATAAAAGGTAGCCACTTCTCTTTGTATAGGGGTTGGAAATTCTTGATACCATTCAAACTTTTGAAATCAATACAAAGTTTGTTTCATGGTTCCTAATCACTTAGTATAAATTTCAACTATTTATGGATGAATTATGATAAGTATTTGATGGATCTTGTGTTGATACTACTAGTTTCTTGTTGATTGTAAGTAATTTTATGTATTTAGCATGAACATTTTCATTTCATATTTCTCATTGTGGAATATCTTGTTAGAATGCATAAAAATTGGTTGTTTGACATTGTTTTGTATGAAAAAGGAGGGAATAGTGTGAATGTGGTTGTTTTGGTTTAGATCCTCCCTTCTCATCAAACATTCAAGGACATATCAACCGAGTTGAATCTCTACTAAGAGAGAGCATTCACCTAACAAGTTGGGCTGTCACATGGGATGATGTGGAAGCTCAAATGTTATCAAACAATGTCTCAATTTAATGCTTAAGTACTCTTAAAATCCTAAATAAGCAAAATAGTAAGTAAATTGATGAATTACGACAAATCCTTTCAGACTAAGGTGAAGGAAAGAGATTCTTAACTCACTATTTTTTGAAGTTTGGAATACGAAATAGTCGGGGATATTGGCACTAGTGGCCTTGTCCAAGGTACCGTCTTATGCATGAAATCCAATCTCCTTCCGACACTGATATTCACTGTATCTTATGTTTTTGCCCTGAAAAAGGTGGACACTGGAACTAGCGCCCAAGTCCAAGGACATACAATATTCAGGGTGTCGAAAGCTCTTTAGATGCTGATTACCACTATTTAGTATGCTTCTATGTCCAGAATTCTAGAGGACATTGGTGGGAGTTCCCGTGTCCTAAAATGTTGAACTTTGTCCCAATTCTTTCAGATCCTGAATCCTTGTTGTCTGCAACCTCCTTCTGCAACTTCACTCCATGAAACTCGGTACCGATAACATGTAATCACAAAGGAGTGTAGGAGGAGGTTGTTATGTTTAGAGGCTTGCCTCAGTTAAGCCCTGGAGAGACATTCAAGTCTTTTGAACACCATTGTTAGATGAGAGTGCGTATCCCTACCGGATAGAGGCAAAAATCAAAATGATAAATGATTGAAAACACAACATATATCACCTTGAAGTGTAGATCTCACATAAATGAAGGATATTCAATCACATGAGAAGATGAAGTCAAATCTACAATCACAAACACAATAACAATGCTTTGCTCTTCCAACAATGAATAACTTGAAATCACAAATATGCCTAAAGTTTGCAATAATCTTCTAGTTTACAAATGAAAACCTAAACATGATTATATATGCAACTACAAAGATTCCCGCTAAGAATTTCGTAATTCAAACTTGAGATGTCGACATAGGACCCAAATAACGGTCATAAAACTGACATTTAAATTTAGGGCAGACCTAAAATAGGGCAGGACTAGGGTGCTAGCGCCCAAGTCCACTCTCCTAATTTTGTTTAGGGATCATCAAAAAAGCACCCCTTAGGTCCTATTTGCCATAAGACTTCAGGATTTTCTCATCAAGATTCAAAATTAACATGTAATATGGCTTGAATGCATTCTAAGGACCTGAGAGCTAAACCTTAAGAGGGAAAAGCCCCCAAGGGGACATTTTCTGACATATCATTTAGCCCCCACTTTAATGTATGTATAAACGCAAAGACAATACATGCATTAATGTAAGGTCAACAAAACACAACAAACATGCCAAGCACAGCGAAGACATGCCAAACACATTGAAGACAATGACAAACACAAAATACATGAAGAAGATAGTTACAGTCATGCAAAACACAGAGAAGACAACATTGAAGACACGAAAACATAGTGAATGTTGCGATTTTTTTTTTTTTTTTTCATTTTCTCATATATGAATGCAAATGCAAGTATAAGGAAAGTAAACACACAACCCAAATGCAGGAGGAGCTCATCACCACTAGTCTTGAAACTGCATAAGGGGCAACAGACACGCCAAACAAATTTCAAAGTGTAGTAGGAGCTCATTGCCACTAGTCTTGAAACTACACTTAAGAATAAACATGCCATACAAATCCCAAAGCATAGGAGGAGATCATTGCCACCAGTCTTGAAACTATGCTTGGGAACAAACATATCATATACACACACATGGAAGACATGGAGAAAACACAACAAACAGGCAGTGGAAGAAACCTATTGCTAGGTTCACAGCTATCTCAATGTTGCAAGTATGTGCCAAATCGGTGTTGTCATTGATGTCAACATATCTTTGTTGTCATTGGTGTCAACTATATCTTATTTTGTTACTTGTTTAGAAGCCTCACATGTTGAGGACATTGAGAAAATTAGCCCCTCCAAAAGAATTAGAAAGGAAACAGTGAATCATAGTGAAGACAGTGAGATTGCATTCTGGAAGATTGCTTCACATTTCTTGTAGATTGAAGATCTTGGTCTACGGATTGGAAGTTATTTAGAGACAAGTCTTAAGATGCCAATTCCTAAGTTTGAGCCTCCAGTATGAAGAATTGAGTGAGCTTTATTCACTAGAGTAAAACTTATTTTTCTGATTATTCACTAGTGACAGAGAGAAAGTGTTTTGCTCCGTATTCCTCTGCATTGAAGCATTTTACTCTGCGGTTCTAGAGAGAATTCTAGGATGATAATAAGTGCCTACAACTACATTGGTTCATGATTTGATGGTCTGCAAGCTATCTTTCTTTTATGACAGTTGAAGACAGTGAAGTTCATGTGCTTTGGTGTGAAGAATCTCATTGATAAAACTGTTAGAATTTGTGCGGTTTCTCCTGGTGATTACAATGTGCTTGTGGATGCCTCTCGATCATGTTCATGTATTTACATTGGTCCACATTAAAGAATTGAGATTGTGTTTGAAGATTATCCCCAGATAATGTAGAGTGTAACCAGTCTTAGCTGACTTGGTTAATTCCAGCGAGTGTAGAGATCTATTGAAGATTGTAGAAGCCTATTGTGGCATGGAAGATCATGTTTGAGTCCCATCTAAGGTGTGGCATGATCCACATACATCCTTACTACATCTCCTTAGCATACTTTTTGTATTAGGTCAAGACCTATTTTGTAAATGTTTGTAAGGCCGACCTTGGAGATTGTTCCAACGGTTGATGAATCTGATGCCAACCTTGATGTACATTCCAAGGTTGATGAATGATATATATACTTGTAATTGAGTCATGAAAAAGATGTCCATGTGAGAAATATGTGAAGTTGAGTGGAGAAAGTAGAGCAGAGCAGAGGAAGAATATTGTGCTTCAATGGAACTAAATTTAGGCATGAAGTAGATGTTATTATCTCAGTTCAAACCCTTGGCCGTGAGCCACCCTTTGTAGTGAGCCTCTTTGAGCAGTGTGCTCTAGGCAGTGAGCCTTTGATTTTTGGTATTGTACTTGACTTGAAAATCTTGTGGGTTAACCCCCACCGTGGTTTTTCCCTTCACAGGGTTTTCCACGTAAAAATCTGGTGTCTATTGTGTATGATCTTGCAGTTGTGTTGAAATTTTTGTTTCTAAAGTTTTCATGTTCTAATCATAACAATAGTAGATAAGGGGATGATGTTTAAGATGTAGAAATTGTCTAAGTTTTGTGACAACTGATTCACCCCCCCTCTCAATTGTCTTGTGTATTTCAATACTCAAGCACATTACAGGCACACACTAACAATTGGGCTTCACCATAACAATTGTTGAAGACACGCTTAAGGGTTAGGATAGTCTTAGATCTGCCTCACCTACTCGGAGGACTTTTAGAAAATGACAGGATGTGCAATATCCTTGAGAAATACACCATCCCTGCCTCTACAGAGGGATTAAATGATAGCAATATAGAAAAGATATATGTGCACTCACTCAGAGATACAACATCCTGCCTTCGCAGAGGGCTTCAAACACACTTCATTAGTACAAAATCATTAGACAACTTACCTTATATATGCCCCCACCTTAAGGTGGTTGATATCATGTACTGATATCAAGCACTTTAAGGTAGGAAGAAAACACACAAGGGAACACGAGCTCTCGCAAAGCCCATTCCTCTCAGAGGTGACATGTACTTTACGATCACCAAATGTTCCCACAAACACACTATTTCCTGTGCAAGAAAAGGTGTTAGTATCCATATAATCATGATAATCAATAATGCATGTAATCATTCACATAGAGAGCCAAGGAAAGCAAGATCCAAGATAAATAAAGTGCATGGAGTAGCAGTATTGTTATGTTTTGTAAGTGCGATAAGACAACATCAAGATATCACATGGAGTGATTCTACTAGCCAAGTGTCAGATAATATATCAACCCCATCATCATGTATGGACTAGGACCATTTTTTTTATTTCTCGCTGAAGGAAGACTAGGTCTGTATCAGTATAATATGTTTTTTGTCATCCACTAGCTAGATAGAACAACTAGAAGAAGGTAAACAATAAATTGAGAGAGGAGAAACAAGTGCCTTAGGGACAGTCACATAGGAGGGTGCACCCAAGTCACCAACCGCAATGCTATGTCCATAAGACAGAACACACAATAGTGAAAATAGAGGAGAAACAATATAGAAGAATGATGATACAAATAGAAGAAGGGTCACAACAGAGGCTGTCTCCTGGTATCCTTGACCTTATGCGAGTATCAAGGGTCATCCTAGGAGGCCTAAACAACACATAACACATCACGGGGGAAACACAACATGGAGGTAAAGGGTTAGAAATACTTACATGTAGGGACAACTGAACTAAGGGTTGTCGATGACCAAATCATCCTCCTCCCTATCACGAATGCTAGAGGAAAGAGGTGTGTAAGGTACGATACCCAACTTTTGTTCTTATCTTCAAATTGTTCAGTGTTAAGTTCGTCTAAGTTTGATTCAATGTTAGGTTAAATATTTTCTTGTTGAGTTGCATTTCATTGGGCAAAATCTTGTCTTCTCTTCCTCCTTTCTCTTGCTTGTCTATTCCTTCTTGTCTTACTACTTATCTCTTCAAAGGAATTGTTATTTTTTTTTCATAGGAGTTTACATATTAGAGGAGGAAGCATCATGTTCAAATTTCATTGGTCTCAATGGAATGTTTTGTTGTTGATGAAAACCTCCCAATCCCTATAAGGATGACGGGGGAAACCTCAACATAGATACCATTTCTCCATGGACGAGGTGAGTTATGAAACTTTCCCTTGTCCACTTCTATCATGCCAATTATTTCATCATAGTCATAATAGTCTTGTGTTATTCTTATGTCATTTTGTTATTTTCCTTTTGCTCTAAGGGGATCTTCAAATGCATATTGGTCTTCTCTTATTGTTTGTAAAGGAGGCCTGGCCACTCTAGCTAGTCATTTTGCTTTGTATCATCTGTAGTCTAGGAAAGATTGGTCCCTTCATGGCTTAGGGTCTGTATCAGGTTGTGGCCAAAAGTAATCAAGAGTGAAATTCTTGCTCTTAGCTGGAGGTTGATATGAATTACGGTGGATAGTACAGATTTCTCCGTGCAAGGGAAATTTTAAGCATTTGTGAATAGTTGAGGGGATGACATTCATAGCCTTAAGCCATGGATGTCCTACTTTTACATGAAAGAGGTTGGATAAGGGGATAAAATCAAATAACCAATCAACAACTTTATCATAAATTGAGACCCATAAGGTTATCTTTCCAAATGTATTCATCAAAGCTCCATTATGTGTTTTAATTCTCAAATCCGACGGTTGGTAATAATATTGTGCCAAATCATATTTAAGAAGAAAATCTTTCATGACCACATTAGTCATGAACTTAGTGTCTACAAGTGTTCCATCCATATGTATTTCCATTATTTTCACTGTAATGTAAAGAGGCCCTTTAGTAGCTACCATTTCTTTGTCATGAGGTGTAAATGTTATTTCAAGTTCAGGGGCTCATCTTTTCAAATAAGGCCTAGGAGGAATCCTAGCATTATTGTTGTATTGAGAATACATATGTATGTTTTCAAATAAATGCCAAATCATATTTTAAAGATTTTCAAAACTTATGCAAGAAACACATGCAAAAGTATGTATGAATATGACCTAAAATGCTTGATGTTTCATTTTTTTTCAATGCAAATGAATGAAAGAAGATGTGTTGTAAGGAATTTCAAAAGCGATAGAAAATAATATGCCTAATAACAGCCCAATGATGCAACAATATCCTTCAAAACATGACCTTGATGCAAGTCTAGAGTGATGACAAGTCAAAACCTAGTGCAAATACACCTAAAATATGCAAATTTTCATTAATTTTGAATGTAAATGCCTAATAGAAATGGTGTTATAAGGAATTTGAGGAGGGGAAGCAGATAATAGCCCTAATATTAGTCAAATGATGCAGCAAAATCCCTCACAACACACTTGTAATGCAATTCTAGAGAGACAATAAGGCCAAATCTAGTGAAAATACAAGGTTTTGAAACCCTAGACATGAAATTTTTGCAAAAAAGAGACTATGATGCAACACTAAAATTAGAAATCAGTCCTAATGAGTGTTTGAAGAGGGTAGTAAAATCTGAAACAAGATTTTGACTACAAACGCTAGCTAATGCAAAACTAGGTTTTTATGAAAAATGCACAATTTCAAACAATTTTTGACAATTTAAGCATGAAAATGTAATGCAAATGAATACTACATGATGAATTTCTATAATTTAAATCAGATATAATGAAAATGATAGAACTTTGATGAAATGAAATACCAATTAATTCAAATTATGCTAAAAAGCAAGTGCCAATTTTTTTTTCAAATTTTCCAAAATTTTTATTTATTTTATAATTTTTCAAATGCAATAAGATGAATGAACACAAATCTATCACACAACACTCAGCAAGGTGCAAAAATTATGGCTCACCAAATGTTTAATATGAAAAGGGGAGATGGTGTGAATGTGGTTGTTTTGGTTTAGATCCTCTCTTCTCATCAAACATTCAAGGACATATCAACTGAGTTAAATCTCTACTAAGTAAGAGCATTCACCTAATAGGTTGGGCTATCACTTGGGATGATTTCAAAGCTCAGATGTTATCAAACAATGTCTAAATTTAATGCTTAAGTACTCTTACAATAATTAACCAAAACAGTAAGCAAATTGATGAACTACGACAAATCCATTCAGACTAATGTGGAGGACAAAGATTCTTAACTCACTATTTTTACAAGTTCATAATATGGAACAATGAGGGACACTAGCACTAGCACCATTGTCCAAGGTACTATCTTCTACACAAAATTTGGATCTCCTTCTGACATTAATATTCACTGTATCTTTTGTTTCTACCTCGAAAAAGGTGGACACTGGCACTAGCACCCAAGTCCAACGATAGATAATATTCAGGGTGTCAGAAGCTCTTTGGATGTTGATTACAACTGTTTGGTCTATTTTTGTGTCTGTAATTTTAGAGGACACTGGTGGGAGTGCCCGTGTCTTGAAATGTTGAACTTCGTCCTCTTTCTTTCAGATCTTGAATCCTTGTTGTCTACAACCTCCTTCTGCAACTCCACTCCATGAAACTCAATACCTGTAACTTACAATCACAAAGGAGTGTGGGGGGTTGTGGTGTTTAGAGGATTGCCTTAGTCAAGCTCTGGAGAGACATTCAAGTCTTCCGAACATTGTTGTTAGATGAGAGTGTGTATCCCTGTGGGATAGAGACAAAAATCCAAGTGATAAATGATTAAAAGAATAATAGATATCACCTTGAAGTGTAGATCTCACATAAATGAAGGATCTTCAATCACATTAGAAGATGAAGTCAAATTTGTAATCACAAACACAATAACAATGCTCTGCTCTTGCCACAATGAATATCTCGAAATCACAAATATGCCTAAAGTTTGCAATCATCTTCTAGTTTACAAATAAAAACCTAAACATGCTTATATATGCAACTACATATATTCCCGCTAAGAATTTCATAATTCAAACTTGAGATGTCGGCATAGGACCCAAATAATGATCATAAAACCAACATTTAAATTTAGGGCAAACCCAAAATAGGGAAAGACTAGGGCACTAGTACCTAAGTCCAGCCTCCCAATTTTGTCTAGGGATCATCAAAATAACACCCCCTAGGTCCTATTTGCCATAAGACTTTAGGGTTTTCTCATCGAGATTCAAAATTAACATGCAAAATGCTCTGAATGCATTCTAAGGACCCAAGAGCTAAACCTTAAGAGGGAAAAGCCCCCAAAGGGACATTTTCTGACATAACAGACATAGATCATTTCATGATTTAAAAATAATTTTCCATGAAGATTGCACTATGTTTGTAGTGAGCTATGAGATATATGATTAAGAAAATAATAGTTTTGTTGAAGATTTGTCTACTTATACTTCATGTCATGCCTAGATAGAATTTCATAATTAGAGTTTTCTAAAACCCTTTCTTTTCTTTTTCTATCTTTTTGACACTTTTTTATCCAAGTGGTTAGTTTAGTAGTAGATTTAGGGAAAGAATCAAAATAATTTAAAATCAAATGATCAAAACTATTTCCAACAATAAGTCATATTCAAATCCATAGATCTATGAAACATCCTATAGTTAAAATTTAAAATCAAATCTTGTTTTTAGATCTAATACTCTTGTTAGATTCCAATGAACATTTTGTGTAAGTCCCTTTGTGTAAATGTTGAGAAAATTTGCACAATATATCAAAAAAAATTTGATCACTGGAGTTTCATCAAAACCTCAAGGCCAGTGGAATTTGAGACACAAGAGCTATATGAGTTAAGGTAGATTCAACATAAACTCTCAGCCTATTATAAAGAAAATACAAACCAATGATCAACCCCTGCAGGTAATAAAATCAGTGCCATCTTCATATTGAAGATGTAGAACAGTCAGTTTCAGAATGAAGCTCAGCCATTATATTCAATGGTGTAGGCTCTTAAAGGAATCATTGCGCAAGCAAGAGTCTCATTGTGCACCCATTCAAAACAAGAATGTAACTTATGATGAAAAGGCATGAGTTGTCATAGAATGCATGTGCCATTCAATACAAACATGCAATTCAACTTATTCTAAAGGATGTTCATCCACCATTGATAAAATAAAATCTATGGGTCCTGCACTTTTGAAAGGTTGCCAAAGAAAGAATTTTCAAATGGAGCAAGAGATCTCCACGTGGCTCACCCAGCCAATGGTGCACTCTCCCCAACAAAAACAAAATATGTCAGTTTCTCTTGGAGCGCCTATGTGCCACGTAGTGAGGGAAAGTCCTAGGTTTTTCAAAATCATAAGCATCCATATGAGATAATGTGCATGTATTTTATTATTATCAAAGCAAAACAGAATCAAGGTTGGCACTGCTATCAAATTTGAAGGCACTACATTTTAATTTTAAGGCACACAACCACTCATGAGAAGGCACAACCTTGGCATTTCTATCAAAGGCATGGAGCCATTCTTGTTCAGAATGTAATGTAAGAAGCCATAAAGAAATGGCACGACCATACAAATGGTGCAACCTCTAAATAGGTTAGAGTAGCCATTTAAGAGATTCAAACACATGGTCATAGAATAAAGGCATAGGCCTTTCAAAAGGTACAATTTAGCATTCAAAAGCAAGCCACAAGCCACGATAATGGTGCTACCTGTGAGACATGGCAGGCCACATCAAAATACAGAGGCTCGAGCATATTCAAATAGAGTGACCTCTTCAAATGGAAGACACATCCTATTCAAAATCCAAGCGGAGGTCTTTGGATATGGCATGGCCAAATGAAACCTGGGGCGGCCTTCAAAAATCAAAATCTCAGCATTCAAAGAAAGATGTTGCCACTATGAGATGATGTCACCAATGCTAAATGAATGCACAACTCAAAGATGAGGCACTATCAAAATCTCAGCTCATAAAATGAATAACACAAGCAATCAAAGAGACAAGGGGTCGGCATAAAAGAATGAAGGATGTCATCAAAACTCCACAGTGTAGTCTATTAAACATATTAGATTCAAAACAAGCCATATATAATACAATGGCACCAGTCTTATGATGCAGGTCCATTCCAAAGCATGGCACAGGTCATAGAATACCACACACAAGCCATGATAAAAAGAAGTGCAGCCCCTACAAGTATGGAACATAAAATGATAGCATGAGCATATGGTAACAGGCACGACCATTATAGTAATAGAGTCTTAGGCACTATCCACACAAAGACTTGGCCTTGCAAAGATCAAGTGTTGCCCATTCTCACTGAGACATAATACATACACAATGATAGTTGATGTAGAGCATCCACCACCCAAAATCCTAACATACAATTTTAAATGTATGTCTATGCATTTCTCGATATGCATACAAACCCTATAGTATATACTTTTGCCTCCCTTGGTCTATCGGCAAAACATTACAATTGGCCAAACTTTGATCGTCCGTGGAACCCTTTCCTTCTTCTTTGATATCATATCTCTTTCCGACCACTCAACCTTTAGACTTCCTCTATCGGTGAGACATTCGCGATCGGCCACAGTGAATCTCCCTTCGCCGATGTGCCGATGAACTACCTGTCGATGACACTTATCAGTTGTCACCCTGATTGGTAAGAGCTCATACTATCGGCTTAACACAATGCTATCCAGCCGATGACTCTTCTCACACCGATGACTTCTACATACATTACCCGACTTGTTCTGCCGGTCTTCCTTACCATTTCCACCGGTCATTCCTTGTATCCGTAGACTGAAACCCTTCTAACATACATTTAGGTTACCACCTCGGCCAGTCATCCTTTTGCATCAACCCAATGTACATATTCGATGTACATTTGCCACATACAAAACCGCCTGATACAATTGACGGATACACAGGAATTGGCTACACATGCAACTGCAGTATACACAAGAATTGCACCTGAAATACAATAGCGATATACACAGGAATTGTATATCCAATATGATTTTAACTTTGCATCTTCATAACATCCACAACATACAAACCCAACATGCGTTTGCAATATATACAGAAATTGTATATTCGATATACTTAACCTTGTATATCCATAACATGCATCTTTCAAATATGCATTTGACTGAATCTTGACTTCTTTGTATCTGCGATAGACTCGTATATTTCGATGTATGTTCCAACATACAACAGTGATGGAACAAAAGTGATATACCCACGATATGCAAAAGCGATATACACACAGATTGTATATCTTGCATACAAAAGTGATATATACACGAATTGTATGTTTTCTTCAAACTTGCGGATTTTCACCGTTTTGAACCGCCAAACTCCCAGAGATGACCCGATCCGCTTCTCAGGTGATTTTTCAGACTCCTTTTGACCTGCACGACCTAGCACATACCCATGCTAGGGTTTTCAACACTTCTCAATCACGAACCTGTAAACATGCATGCTAATAAACAAAAAATGCAAACTAAACCCTAAACTACTGTACATAGCCATTCCACCGATCCGGAGAATCAACCGGTGGAATGGTGAAATGAACCCATCCAACCTCAGTATAGTGAAATCAATCACACAATGAATGCAATAGAATCTTGTTTATTATACTTCTTCAGAAATGCGATTATAGATGCTCTGTTTACAATTCCACAACTGAACTAAACTGAATTGACTACTAACACTCTATCTGTTCTTCAATCTGTCCCTGGGGAAGTATTTATCTACTCACAAAGAGTAGTACTGACTTGGATTCCCAGTGGCTGGGAAACACTTCCAGGTGGCTGGGAGATACAACTATCCAACAAACCCCAACTAACTCTTAACTAACAACCTAAAAATAGAAAGCGTTGATCAATCAGACCTTATTACATTTAATGTCCATTTAGGACCTTATTGAAAACATAAAACTAAGCATAAAATAACTGAATGCCTCATGGAGGCCACTGTGGGTTAGGTGCACCTGCACCATACTCCCCAACCGAAAAAGAACTCATGCCCCATGAGTTAGGTCTTGGAGAAATTCCACCTTTACTCTTTGCCATCTTAGTGCTCTGAACTGTTCTAGTTTTATACTCCGTTGTCGCTTGGTTGTTCCAAGATTTCTGAACTGTAACTTGCTGTCTTGCAAGTAAACCCTTATACCTGTCAATGTAGGCTCTGCTCATACATACTCTATATTTGCCAGTCATTCTGTCTATCACCTTTGTTTGACTAGCTGGGTGAATAACCTTGGTAATTGCTTCTTCAACTGTAGTAAAATCTGATTTCCTTTCAACTCTTGTAGGACAAACAATAGTCCCTACTATGACAACATCCTTGTCATTCCACTCAACTTGTTTCTATTTACAAACCTATTTCTGAACCTGCTACTGATCTCTGTTAGTCAGAACTGAAATCTTCTTCGAACTGTTGTCCTTAACAACTTCTTTCCCTGCAGTAACCTCAACTTCCTTTATGCCCGCGGCTGTAGGCATCTTCACAAACTATTTCTTTCCCACTAATATGATTTTGGCTGCCTTCTGTGCTGCAGCTTCTTCCTGTAATGGTATCAACACAATAGTTTTACCATCTTTTTTGATGGTGTAGGTGTTTGCATACCCATCATACAATACTCTCCTATCAAATTGCCATGGCCTACCCAACAGTAGGTGAAAACATTCCATGGGCAATATGTCACACAAAACTCTATCCTGATAATCTCCAATCTAAAAATCAACATATGCCTATTCATATACCAAAAGTGATTGACTATCGCTTACCCAAGATGCTTTGTAGGGATTTTAATGTGGAATCCTTTCCAGTTTTAGTTTATCCACCATTTCCTGAGATACCATGTTATCTGTTGAGCCAGAATCAATCACAACCTTACATACCTTACCTTTGCTCTTGCATGTGGTCTTGAAAAGAGCTCTTCTTTGTTTCATATCCTTTGATGTCTACAAGATTGTCCTTCTTAGCATCAATGCTTCTCCTTGTTCAGGATAACCATAATTATCAGGAGCATTCACACTTTGCTGAGTGTTTAAGCTGCTTGCACTTTGTTTATCAGATTCTTGGATCAGATTTGCCCTCTTTTCTCCTTCTGAACTAGTTGCTTTTGTTGGACATTTGAAAGATAGGTGTCCATATTCACCACAAGTGTAACACTTTCCAGAAAATGTAGTAGAACCTCTACCACCTTCAAATCTGCCTCTTGTACCTTTCCATCCACCTCTAAAATTAGATTGTTCCTGTCCTTTACCAATGTCTTATTGACTCTCATTGCCTTGTCTTGTTGTAGGAGCTAATCCTCTTACTCTTACATTGCTGCCTCTTCCTCTCAAGGACTTATCTTGTCTTCTATTTATCTTCTCCTCAATCCTTATTGCCATTTGATAACAATCCTCTACACTCCTAGGGTTAGCCAAAACTAACTCATCTTGGATGTTCAATCTCAACCCAGCCAAGTACCTAGCAACCTTTTCTATCTCATTCTCATGATGACCAGACCTCATGCTCAACTTGTAAAACACCTCAGTGTATGCCTTCACATCCATTTCCTTTTGCCTTAAAAATTGCAGCTTCTTAAACATTTGAATTTCATAATCCTTGGGTAGAAACTTACCTTTGATCCTTGCTACCATCTTATCCCATGAAGTGATCTTTGACTTTCCTTGTTTCCTTCTCTCGGATTGTACATAATCCCACCATACTAAAGCATGACCTCCCAACTTGGTCTTTACAATCTTTACCTTCTGATCCTTAGCAACATCTTCACATTCAAAGTGATTATCCAATGTAGCAATCCAGTCAAGTACCTCTTCTTCATTCAAACTTCCTGTGTACCTGGGAACATCAAGCTTTACCTTAGGTTTGTCACTTTGAACTGCCTTTAATAGTTTTGCAAACCTCTGATCTTCAGGATTTGATTCTTCATCTACCTCTTCAAATTCTTCATCAACATCATCTTCTTTTTCAGATTCACTGTCTTCCACTTCTCTTTTCTTGTTCATCTCCAAGTCTGCAAGCCTTGCTTGAAGTGCTTCAGCAAGCTCCTTCATCTTCCTCATCTCTTTGGCATGTTTTTCCTTCATCTCCTGCAACTCCCTTGTAGTACCATTACCTTTAAGAGGCATTTTGTCAACCTCTCAACCCTTCCACTTTTGCCTACTCAGTGACAAAATCAACACACAACAGCCCAGACCTTTTGCTGAGCTCTGATACCACTATGATGCAGAGCATCCACCACCCAAAATCCTAACATACAATTTTAAATGTATGTCTATGCATTTCTCGATATGCATACAAACCCTATAGTATATACTTATGCCTCCCTTGGCCTATCCGCAAAACATTACCATCGGCCAAACTTTGATTATCAGTGGAACCCTTTCCTTCTTCTCCGATATCATATCTCTTGCCGACCACTCAACCTTCAAACTTCCTCTATCGGTGAGACATTCGCGATCGCCCACAGTGAATCTCCCTTCGCCGATGTGCCGATGGACTACCCGTCAGTGACACTTATCAGTTGTCACCCCAATTAGTAAGAGCTCATACTGTCGGCTTAACACAATGCTATCCAACCGATGACTCTTCTCACACCGATGACTTCTACATACATTACCCAACTTGTTCTGTCAGTCTTCCTTACCATTTCCACCGGTCATTCCTTATATCCACAGACCGAAACCCTTCTAACATACATTCGGGTTACCACCTCGGCTAGTCATCCTTTTGCATCAACCCAATGTACATATTTGATGTACATTTACCACATACAAAACCACCCGATACAATTGACGGATACACAGGACCTGCCTACACATGCAACTGCAGTATACATAGGAATTGCACCCGATATACAATTGCGATATACATGGGAATTGTATATCCAATATGATTTTAACTTTGCATCTTCATAACATCCACAACATACAAACCTGACATGCGTTTGCAGTATATACAGAAATTGTATATTCGATATACTTAACCTTGTATATCCATAACATGCATCTTTCAAATATGCATTTGACTGAATCTTGACTTCTTAAAGCGATATACCAATGATATGCGAAAGTGATATACACACAAATTGTATATCTCGCATACAAAAGTGATATATACATGAATTGTATGTTTTCTTAAAACTTGCGGATTTTCACTGTTTTGAACCGCCGAACTCCCAGCGATGACCCGATCCACTTCTCAGGTGATTTTTCAAACTCCTTTCAACCTACACGACCTAGCACATACCCATGCTAGGGTTTTCAACACTTCTCAATCATGAACCTGTAAACATGCATGCTAACAAACAGAAAATGCAAACTAAACCCTAAACTATTGTACATAGCCATTCCACCGATTTAGAGAATCAATTGGTGGAATGGTGAAATGAATCCATCCAACCTCAGTATAGCGAAATCAATCACACAATGAATGCAACAGAATCTTGTTTATTATGCTTCTTCATAAATGCGATTACAGATGCTCTGTTTACAATTCCACAACTGAACTGACTACTAACACTCTATCTGTTCTTCGATCTGTCCCTGGGGAAGTATTTATCTACTCACAGGGAGTAGTACTGACTTGGATTCCTAGTGGCTAGGAAACACTTCCAGGCGGCTGGGAGATACAACTGTCCAACAGACACCAACTAACTCTTAACTAACAACCTAAAAATAGAAAGTGTTGGTCAATAAGACCTTATTACATTTAATGTCCATTTAGGACCTTATTGAAAACATAAAACTAAGCATAAAATAACTGAATGCCTCATGGAGGCCACTGTGGGTTAGGTGCACCTGCACCAATAGTGCAAGTTATAAAGGAAAATGTATCAGCTATTTAAAGGTGCTGCATTTTATTTAAAATGTAATCCATATTAAAAGATAGTATTGCCTTTTAAAATGGTTCGCTGCCAAATATAAGGCATAAGAAAACTCCAATGCGGCTATTTCAAATGGAATGAAAAGATGCCTCTCAAACCAATGGCACGTAGCCTTCGTACAAATACACTATCCAAAATAGACTCAACATAGTTGATGAAGACACAGGCTATTTTATATAGAGGCACAATTGTAATAAGGTTCGGCCTTATGTAGGCGTAAGTGTTAAGTCATTGGTTAACAATGCTAGTGCAAGCAATAACAGATGCAACAACATATCAAAGACTCAGCAAGGCACAATGCTGGCACAAAACAATAAATAAATTCATAGTGAAAGTTTTATGAGGTGAAATAAAAGAGACTCCACGCATATAATTTATGCAAAGATAGAGAAGACTTAGGCACTATCTAATGGAGAACAATCCAATGACTCGTGCATAAGCAAAAAAAATGAATAGTTGCCATTGATCAAAAACAAATCTAAAGCTCACGTAAGTCAGAGGAAAAGAAAGGAGATTGTCCATCAAGAATGAGCACTAGGTTGCCACTTGGCACACTGGTGCAAGTTTACAAAGGAAGGCAAAGATTTCACTTCCAGATGTGCCCCAATGAAACACGTGGTTGCAGTGGAAGAGACTTTTTTTCATGGGAGATTTACACAAAAGTTTCATTTTAATCTTTTAAGGAATATTTCTAATGTAAGTCACATGAGTCTTGGGTCAAACCTAAGTCATTATTCTTTAAAAAGTCTCTTATATAAATGGTGGGACCCTCAAGCTAAATAAAGCTAAGGATTTATTAAGGGAGACTCATGCTTTATTAAAGACTCTCATATGACCCTATTCATGAGGAAACAAACATGCATCCTTTAAAGGTAAAATAAAGCCACACTTTATTTATTTCTAACAAGTAAAATGAGCAGGAGTTTTTCATGCCTATCAAAGAAAGGAAGCCACAGCTCATATGAAATAGAAGAGTCAGTTAACTGGAGTCTTAGTTATTAGAGTGAGATTAATGAGATTTGCAATTGGAGATATTTTGGGAAGATTTGAGGGATCTTCAAAGGGGTATTGTGCTTTAAATAACTAGAATCATTAGCAGAGTAGATATAGAACTAGAGATCAGAAAGTTTTATCAGCAGCTAGATTAGAAGCATTTTTCTTGCCTCAATAGGTGCCTCTCATGAAGGATTCAAATATTGTAATCTATGCATTCTACCTTATGTACATTGTTCTCCATCAAATAATGAAGAGACAGTGGTGTTCTGTGCAATTTGTAATGTGTTTCTGATTCTTCTTTCTTTCTATTTCTAAGCCTTTGGGTAGATCTAATGTATGCTGGGATTATTAATCATGCATTCTGCTCTTTAATTGTTCCAATAGACTCTGTTAGGTTAAATCACTGTGTTGTTTAGAATTAGGTAATGATTCTGGCACATCACCTTAGCAGATTAGGAATTTCATCTATAATCTTGTTTTTTCTTCCCTTTTCATCAAAACACATAGAGAAGAGCCAGCTTCTTTAAAGTCTGGAGGTTATTTCAAGAGCTAGTGCCACATTCTTGGAATTTCCCATTGTTGGTGATTATTTGCAAATCTAAAAATCAATAGTTTCTGGCATGCCCAGTGGAACTAGAATCAAAGACTTTTATCTTTGTTTTCATTAAATCTTTGTTCTATGTTTTGTGGTTTTGGTGGAAAATCACAAAAATATCTTATCATGGGAGCATGAATCCTCCATCTGGTGACTCTAGTGGTGTCTTTATCTTAGATCTTCATTTCTGTAGACCATGGCAACCCCAAATATCTATATGCATATAAATATTCCTATAAGAAATTTGCCTTTTGTGACTTGGGATTCAAGTCCACTACTTCTACAACAAGGTCAGGTTCCTGAGATAGTATGGAAAGCATTACCTCATTTTTATGGAGATGGCTTAGTTTCTCCTATAGATCATATTCAAGATATTACAAATTTGTGCACCATTCACCATGTCACAGCTGAAAATGAGGCCCTTCTGTTGCTGGCATCTTCTCTTAGAGGCAAAGCAAGGGAATGGTATAGAGGTTTCCATCCTAGTTTAGTAACAAGGTGGGATCATCTTGGAGGACTCATTTACAATCAATTCTAAGAGAAGATGGATGTCATCTCTCTCACTTAAAATCTCATCACAATCAAGAGGCATCCTGCAGAGAGCATGTGTGATTTGAATGCAAGATTTGATAAGGTATGGAAAAAATTTTAGTAGATATGAGACCTCCTCCAGTTTTTGCATTTCTGTATTATTTGAAGGCTCTAGATCCTAAAATTTATGTTATGATATAAGCCTTAGGAGGTGAAACCCTACCCCAATCGTATAATCTTGCTATTAGAGATGAAAAGAACCTCATAGAAGCTGGTAAATTGCCTCTTGTGCCCTTAAAATCATTGATGTCTCATGTAAATATTCCATCCCAAGCCTTTGCATATAGTCAAATGCAATATTGTTCTAATCCACCCACCCTCCGTGATAATTTGACAAATCATAAGGAGATGATGGAAGTAAAAGAGATTATAAAATCCTTTGCCCATGAGATAAATGAGCTAAGAGATCAAGCCATATATCATGTTGATCCAAATTTCATGCCCCAAAGCTCTTACGAACAACAACATGAAAATAATCTATTTGTAGAAAACATTCTCCCTCAAGCACAGAAGAGACCTGTGTATATTGAGAATTGTACATTGTAAGCCCCTATGTCTACAAATCAGCCAATAGAAGTCATAGATCATGTGCTTTGTCACTTTAAGGTAAAAAAAAATGCAATCCATATACAAGAAAAGAGGTGGCTCATGTTTATCTAGTGTTCCTAGCCAATCCTGAGCACCATACACATGTGGCAAAGTGTGATTCAAAAATTCAATCAAGTGATGTGTTGGTTATTTTTCCCGAATTGGCAGAGGGTTTGCCAGTTCCAATGCATGGGTAGATTCACCCAACAGATTATGGGAGGTTGCGTGAGCTACCTCCCCTTCACTTCTAGTTCTGCCGCACCAAGGGGGGTGTCCCTATTTGATAAAGGTGTAACATTGACTGGCTCAACGACAGGAAGATTTAGCTTTCTAATGACAGACAGAATACTCTCATTTTGGGACCAAGATTTGTGTGACAAATCACAAGGTTGGCAACATTCTTGGACATATTTGTCTGGTTATGGATGAGAGTATGCAGGGGTTCCTAATCCTAGTCCTACAACTAACAGGTGGAAGTTATGAATGGATTTGAATTTGATGGTTTGGATGCAAGACAGGGGTTTTGGATCATAACTACTTCACAAGAATAGACCGGTGCCTATCTCAGGGCAAGGAGTCAACTAGACATATACATGAGGATGGCTTGCAACTGGCATTCAAATTTCAAGGGGATAGATTGATGCTTGCCTTACAAACATCACCCAAGGATAGGTATTTAACTGTTCATACTTACAAACATCCCAGTCAACATACCATCTTCTCCATGCTTGACCTAAGACAAATTTAATTCACTCCTTGAATGGAAGTCAAAAGATCAGACATGCAATACAGGACCCTGTATCCCTGAATCTATGAAATCCTTAGCAACTAGATTCAAAAGAAGAAATTGCATGCAACAAATGGAGACAAACAGAGAAATACATGCGACTAGCATTTTTCATATAAAATTAACACTGAAATTGAACATATGTGCAAGATACATCACATATGCAATACATAAACTCCAAAATGAGATAGAACAGTAAGGAAATGCTTTGTATTTCATTATCTTTCCCCCAAAATTGCCCAAGTCTCCAACAACACAATGAGTAACACAATTTGGCCTTTATACCAAGACTGTGCACTCAGCAAAATTACAACGGTCAACTCAAGAATTCGCCAGATTTAATGCATCGTGAGAAATGGCGCTCAAAATAGTTAATGCTGTAGGAGAAACAGGGAGAAGAAGCAGGTAAAATCAGGATCTGAGCTGCCGCTCGGGGACTTTCCTCGTAAAAATGGTGGTTGACCTGTCCACCGTCGACCCAAATCCTGCAGATGTCGCCATTATTGCTTAGCTACTTGCAGATCCTCAGTGGCATGCCTTAGGAGTTTTTCCCGCCCAAACGTAGCCACAGATGCAAAGAAACCCATCGCTGCAGCAAAATACAAAACCAGCCGTCGATCATCTCCCCATTGTTGAGATCAACGGTGCCAAAAAACATTGACCAAGTCGCCGGCCAATGATTACGTGCCACGTAGGCATTCCACGCTCCTATCACTGACTTTTCCCTTTCTCATTTTGCCCTTTTTGCCCTTCTATATGCATGAACAAATGCATATACAACCGTCACTGTTCGCCCCTCAGAAACCCTTTGTATATGCAAAATACATATACATCTGTTTGATATACAAGGCGGACTCCAAACTTGTTTAGAACAAATTGAAATTTAATTCGGGTCCGGCTTGTATCTTCTTTTCCTACATATTTCCTTGTACATGCACATATACATTCTCCTTATGCATACAAGGCAGATTTCAAATTTTATGAAGCTTGCTGAAGATACTTTAAAATCTGGCTTGCGTGTTAACCCTTGTATCTTTCAAATGTACATTGGCACATACAAGCGCCCAATATACATGCCGCGGACCCGAAATATTATTAACTGCATTTGATTTCTCCTTCAGGTCCGGAATGTATATTCTTCATTGTATATTTTGTTTGTATGCTGAATATGCAAACATAAACATGCAAGCAGGGATTCTTTCTAGAATATGTGATGAATGTATATTTCCCTTGTATGTTTGAACTTTGCATCCTTTTACTTTGTACATACAAACAAGGAATCCTTAGAGAATATTCCTGCAATGTATCTAACCATTGTATGTGCGCCTGAATGTATATTGCATATACATTCCACCTTGTATATTCACGGGCCCCACCACATGCATCTCTACTTCGCCACTGTAGCAAATGTATATTTGCACCTCCTTGTATATCTTGCTTTGTATATGACCTGATATACAAAGCAAGAATATTCCTGGGAATCTGCGAAAGATTCCCCCTTTGTATATGCACCTTTTAAGAGCCCGATATACAACCAAAAATGCATCTAAACTCAATTTTTTAAAGGGCGATGGAGATTTTACACCCGCCAATGCATATTTTACCTACATGTATATACAAACACCTTTGTATATACAAAGACACTCGCACCTTGACTAATTTTTTGCATTTTTTACAACTGCAGAGGCCGAAAGAGTCAAAGTTTTTTGGACTTTTTGGGAGGGTGCCTGCATATTTAAATGCTTGAATCTGAATGTTTATGTAGGTACCACCAGTGGCTCTGTCTGGGGATGCATGCCTCTTGCAGGCATGGCGAGAACCTCAGAATCTCTGGTTTCACAGATTGGGCCTTGTCCATTGGGCAACAGAGTCAAAACATTGCACCAACCTGCATCACAAAACACATTAATTAAAATTTACTTGGCGGCCCTGGGCCACCAAAAAGGAAAAACCAGAATTTTCCTTTGTCAAACACTTGATTCTGTTTTGATTTCTTCAAATGAAGCCTGAAAACTTTTAACTGTTTGTAGCACCCAGTATTGCAATTATTTGTACTGCTGCTCCTTTCTTTTTCATTGACAAATCTACAACGAGCCTCATCAGCGTACATTATCATGAGTTGTAGAATCTCATCATCATATGAGTCATCGATGTTGCTTGGGAAAATGACAGACTCACATGAAACAAATGAATCCATATCAAAATTTTGCCCTTTTTCAAAAAATAAGAGCTCCTCTATATCAAACATGCAATATTCAGGTACAAGCAACATCTCATAATCAAATTTACTTTTATAGTCATTCAGATATTCATCATTACTATGCTCAACAATCTCATCATCAATGTCCACCTGGAATGTCTCCAAAGAAGGCAGAAATAACTCGGAATGCAGCCCTTTGTCAGAAACCTTATAGTTACCCCTGCAACCAGCACTATTCCCAATTGTATGAGCACACACATCTGCAACTTGTCCATTCACCTCTGAATAGTGACCCTATTTTTCCTCTTCACCAATGCCTTGATAATCAAAATCGAATTCTTCAACCTCTGCACTGTGAAGGTGGTCAGAATCTTCAAGGAAACACTCATATTCAGCATCCATATATATATTTCATCATTTGAAAGGCTCACATATGCATCTGAATGCTGACAGTCATTAACATATTCGATGTCATCCTTTGAAGCAGCATCTTCTATATTCAGAGTGAAGCTCTGCATATCCATCTTATACAAATAATTTGGAATAGCTGGGATATGCATATTGCTGCAGGACACAACCTCATGTATGTCTTTTATTTTATCACTTGAAAGATATTTTGTGTATGTAGGCTTGTCTTCTAGAGGCTGATAACAGTCTCATTTTCATCATTATAGGATGTGCCTACATTTTCTATAACATTTTCTTCATGCATCACATCATGGCTACACACATTATTCTGAAATATATTTCCCTCTGCAAAATCATCCTTTAATGAACATTGTGGAAAAGCAGAAATACATTCACTTTGATAACTATTTTGACAACTTGTAGCCATGAAACCTACTGGCATTCCATATTTCTCATTGTTTTCTATATCCATAGCAAATTGGTAAGCTTGGTGAAGTGTGCCTAGTTCCTTATCTCTCAATAGATAACTCATTTCTTCATCAAATGCAGCCAAATAAATTGCTAAGCACAATGGATTATTGGGTCTCATCTATTCAGGGATCTACTTGAGCAACTTAATAAATCAAAGGTTAAAGGCTGGAACCAGCTCCTCATCTTCCTTTTGAATATTCATAAAATGTATGATCAATGAGGCCACATCAAATCTTTCACCAAACTGCTCTAGGAATGTAATTTCTAAATCTTTCCATGAAGAAAGTGAACATACAGGCAGGTCTAAAAACCAAACCCTAGCATCATCTTCTAATGATTGAACAAAGAGTCTCATTACTACATCTTCATCTTCTACCTCATAGTCTTCTATTAAATTACAAAATTTTTGCAGATGTTTGTTTGCTGATTCAGAATCTGATTCACTATATTTTGGCAAACATCTTCTAATTTTATTTGGAATAGCATTTGGGTAACCACCTATTCCTGTGAAATTTAGAGCTTTATATCTTTCAATAAAAAAATGGTCTTCTTTTAGGACACAACCAGGATTGTTGTTCTAAACTCATCATTTTGAAAAGATTGAATACCTGGAAATATGTTGCATCTTTGATAGGTTCAATCAATAGAGTTGCCACCTCTCATAGAGAGGACAATATATCAACAAGGCCATTTTGTTTTCTGGATTCACCACGCCAACAGAGCACCACATGGTCATTTTTGGATCTTGCTACAACGAATTCACTTTTCAAATAATTTGACTCTGTCTCTCCCCAGCAGAGTCGCCAAAATCTGTTGGTTATTTGGATGGGCACACAAATACTGCTCTTTTTTACTTCAACTCCCCAGTAGAGTCGCCAAAATCTGTTGGTGACTCAGATGGATAAAATATATTTTGTTTTCATCAAATCATCCCCAGTAGAGTCACCAAAATCTGTTGGTTATTTTTCTCGAATCGACAGAGGGTTTACCAGTTCCAATGCACGGGCAGATTCGCCCAACAAATTACGGGAGGTTGCGTGAGCTACCTCCCCTTCACTTCTGGTTCTGCCACACCAAGGGGGGTGTCCCTATTTGATAAAGGTGTAACATTGACTAGCTCAATGACAGGAAGATTTAGCTTTCTAATGACAGACAGAATACTCTCATTTTGGGACCAAGATTTGTGTGACAAATCACAAGGTTGGCAACATTCTTGGACATATTTGTCTGGTTATGAATGAGAGTATGCAGGGGTTCCTAATCCTACTCCTACAACTAACAGGTGGAAGTTATGAATGGATTTGAATTTGATGGTTTGGATGCAAGACAGGGGTTTTGGATCATAACTACTTCACAAGAACAGACCGGTGCCTATCTCAGGGCAATGCATCAACTAGACATATACATGAGGATGGCTTGCAACTGGCATTCGAATTTCAAGGGGATAGATTGATGCTTGCCTTACAAACATCACCCAAGGATAGGTATTTAACTGTTCATACTTACAAACATCCCAGTCAACATACTATCTTCTCCATGCTTAACCTAAGACAAATTTAATCCACTCCTTGAATGGAAGTCAAAAGATCAGACATGCAATACAGGACCCTGTATCCCTGAATCTATGAAACCCTTAGCAACCAGATTCAAAAGAAGAAATTGCATGCAACAAATGGAGACAAACAGAGAAATACATGCGACTAGCATTTTTCATATAAAATTAACACTGAAACTGAACATATGTGCAAGATACATCACAGATGCAATACATAAACTCCAAAATGAGATAGAACAACAAGGAAATGCTCTATATTTCATTATCTTTCCCCCAAAATTGCCCAAGTCTCCAACAACACAATGAGTAACACAATTTGGCCTTTATACCAAGACTGTGCACTCAATAAAATTACAATGGTCAACTCAAGAATTTGCTAGATTCAATGCATCGTGAGAAATGGTGCTCAAAATAGTTAATGCTGCAGGAGAAACAGGGAGAAGAAGCAGGTAAAATTGGGATCTGGGCCGTCGCTCGAGGACTTTCCTCTTAAAAATGGTGGTTGACCTGTCCACCGTCGACCCAAATCCTGCAGATGTCACCATTATTGCTCAGCTACTCGTAGATCCTCAGTGGCGTGCCTTAGGAGTTTTTCCCACCCAAACGCAGCCACAGATGCAAAGAAACCCATCACTGCAGCAAAATACAAAACCAGCCATCGATCATCTCCCCATCACTGAGATCAACGATGCCAAAAAATGTTGACCAAGTCACCGGCCAATGATTACGTGCCACATAGGCATTCCACGCTCCTATCACTGACTTTTCCCTTTCTCATTTTGCCCTTTTCGCCCTCGTATATGCATGAACAAATGCATATACAACCGTCACTGTTTGCCCCTCAGAAACCCTTTGTATATGTAAAATACATATACATCTATTTGATATACAAGGCAGACCCCAAACTTGTTTAGAACAAATTGAAATTCGATTCGGGTCTGGCTTGTATCTTCTTTTCCTGCATATTTCCTTGTACATGCACATATACATTCTCCTTATGCATACAAGGCGGATTTTAAATTTTTTGAAGCTTGCTGAAGATACTTTGAAATCTAGCTTGCATGTTAACCCTTGTATCTTTCGAATGTACATTGGCACATACAAGCGCCCAATATACATGCCGCGAACCTGAAATATTATTAACTGCATTTGATTTCTCCTTCAGGTCAGGAATGTATATTCTTCATTGTATATTTTGTTTGTATGCCAAATATACAAACACAAACATGCAAGCAGGGAATCTTTCTAGAATATGTGATGAATGTATATTTCCCTTGTATGTTTGAACTTTGCATCCTTTTACTTTGTACATACAAACAAGGAATCCTTAGAGAATATTCCTGCAATGTATCTAACCATTGTATGTGCACCTGAATGTATATTGCATATACATTCCACCTTGTATATTCATCGGCCCCACCACATGCATCTCTCCTTCGCCACTGTAGCAAATGTATATTTGCACCTCCTTGTATATCTTGCTTTGTATATGACCTGATATACAAAGCGAGAATATTCCTGAGAATCTGCGAAAGATTCCCCCTTTGTATATGCACCTTTTAGAGCCCGATATACAACCAGAAATGCATCTAAACTTATTTTTTTAAAGGGTGATGGAGATTATACACCCGCCAATGCATATTTTACCTGCATGTATATACAAACACCTTTGTATATACAAAGACACTCGCACCTTGACTGATTTTTTGCATTTTTTACAACTGCAGAGGCTGAAAGAGTTAGATTTTTTTGGACTTTTTGGGAGGGTGCCTACATATTTAAATGCTTGAATCTGAATGTTTATGCAGGCACCACCATGATGAAGGAGATTCAAATGACGGTGATAACTTGACTCTTTTAGATGCAAAAAAGTACTTGAAAAGAGGTTTTGAAGCTGAAAAGTATTGGGTGAAGAATGATGCAACATCTATACCTTATCTTGAAAAAGAAGTTGTAAAGGACATTTCTATAGAATCTACAAGGAGTGAGTACTTTTATTATTGTAAAGAGTTTTCACATCTTGTAGTAGATAGTGTTGAGCATGAGGATTTATTCTTAGTTTTTCAGGAAGGATATCAGATTTTGGATGGAGGAAATCTCACTATTGAGCAAGTGAATGTCTCATTTGTAAAGCCTCTTTTAGGGGATCATGAAGAAAATTTTGAAGAAGAGCTATGTGCAGGCATTGATCTGTTTTCTATTTTTGAAAACGAGTATTCCCTTTTTGTTGATGAAGACCCACAAATGCAAGAAAAGCTACATGATAATGAGACCTTAAGGGATATTACCAATAGTGAAGATTTGCATGAGAAGTTGCATCATACTCCATTCTTATTGCAAAAAGAAATTCCAATCAGATTCAAGACCATTACAGGTAGCTCTATCACTTGCAAACCTAATTTTGATGCTATCTTGAGTCATGATCCTATAGAAGAGCATGCAAAATAGATCACTTATGAAGTCCTATTAACAAATGCTTTCACATACAAGCAAGAACATCATCTCCAATGTTTGATTTTCCCTTCCCACCCTCCGCTCAAGCAACAATAGTATGTTGATCAACCTGACTAGTATTTTCATGCCAAAAAGGAGTCTCCAGAATGTAGAAAGGCCAAAAGGTACAAGTTCCTATTATTTTTCTTCATATCTTTCATTTGATCCATTATTAGTTCAATGTTGATTCAATGGAGCAGAATCATCAGATATGACAGTTATTTTGTTGTCCCTATAAATGGGCATTGTCCCTATCGATCTAATTTGAATGTAGTTTAGATTCAGTGTTACGAATAAGTTGTAGAGGCAACAACAATAGTTTTCAAACTTTAGTTTTTTTTCTTTCAATAAGTTTTGGTTGTTGCAAGGATGAAAGGTTAGTTTCTATGATTCAACCATGTATCAGTTTTGAATGTTTCAGTTGCAAAGTTGTTCATTATTTAGTATGAATTTCAATTTCAGATACAATAGATCTGCTAGGCAATTTATGTTGTTATATGGAGCCTAATCAAACTCGAAGGTTAAATTTACCCCACTTTCATCAGCGCAGTTTCCCCCCAAATCATTTAATAGGGTCAAGGGGCAGCACCCCTTGCAGGGTCCAGGGGCAGTGGGAGTTATTTTATTAAGGCATCGGGAGTTATTTTTGTATTGTCTGACATAAAAAAAAACCCTATTTTTGTAACTAACATAAGGCTTGATAAAAGTGGCTAAGGGTCAAGGTTTCCGTTGATGTATTGTAGCATTTTGTAGCGGCATTGAGTTGCAAGGATTGCTAGTTGTAATTAGTTTGATTTACTGGATAATAATATTAGACTCTCTATTGGTGGATGTAGCCCAAGTTTGGGTGAACCATGTTAAAACTTGTCTCTCAACTGTTATTATTTCCATGTATTTTCATTCCTCTGTTTAATCTTTATTTGCATTTAATTGATATCTTCTGCATGCAATTCCTAACAAGTGGTATCAGAGTGGATTGTGTTTGATTATCATCTATAGGAAGGTCTCACGGTTGAGTGGGTAGCAATGGCGGATAAGGGTAAATTGAAGGTAGATAAATTTAGTGGGTAGAACTATCAGTTATGGAAGATGCAGATAGAGGATTGTCTCTATCAGAAGGATTTATGGAGGCCGTTGGAAGGCATAGCCAAGAAACTGGCAACAATGACTAATGAGGATTGAAATCTTCTAGATAGAAAGGCATTGGGAACCATTCAGTTGTGCTTGGCACCATATGTGGCATTCAATATAATAGAAGTGAAGACAACAGATGAACTGATGAAAGCTTTGGTTAAATTATATGAAAAACCCTCAGCCTCAAATAAGGTATTTATTATGAAGCATTTGTTTAATCTAAAAATGATTGAAGGTAAATTTGTGACATATCATTAAATGAGTTTAATACAATTACCAGTCAGTTAACTTCTGTAAAAATGAAATTTGATGAAGAGGTGAGGGCTCTCTTGGTTTTATGTTCTTTGCCAGAAAGCTGGAATAGCTTGGTAATGGTTGTAAGTAACTCTATCTTTGGTTCAAATATTTTGAAATTTGATGATGTTGTTGGTGTTATCCTTAGCGAGGAAATGCGACAGAAAAGTTCAGGAGGGTCCACATCAAGTAGTGTTTTGAATGCAGAAAGTAGGGGTAGATCAAAAGAGAGAGGAAAAGGTTATGGAGGTCATAGAAAGTCACGAGGAAAATCAAAGGACAAGAGGTCCCAATCCAGAGGATAGAAGGATTGCTGGTACTATGGGAAACTAGGTCATCTGAAGAATGATTACTGGTCTCAGAAGAATAAAGGAGACAAACAAGAAGGTAATAAAGAGGCAAATGTGGTAAGTAATAAATCTGAAGATGATGCTTTGATTCTTTCCCTAGATAATGCTGATGATTCATGGGTTTTAGATCCATAGGCCTCATTTCATGCTATGCCCTATAGAAGTTATTTTCTTGATTATGTCCAAGGGGATTTTGGGTTGGTTTATTTGGGAGATAACGAACCCTGTCAGATTGTTAGAAAGGGAAGAATTAAGATTAAGTTGCAGAATGAGAATCATTGGCTACTACAAGAGGTAAGGCACGTTCCAAGGCGGAGTAGGAATTTAATTTCAGTAGGGCAGCTAGCTGATGAAGGTTGCATAGTTACTTTTAGTGATAAAAATTGGAAGGTTTCAAGAAGTGCCTTAATAGTAGCAAAAGGTGTGAAAGTAGGCACATTATATCTTTGTACAGGTCATACTGTTCCTTCTACTTTAGCTGTTGCAGAGAAAAAACAAACAGGTTCAGGAATGGTTGCTGCAGGTTCGCAGGAAGAGACTGAAATAGTTGCTACAGGTTCTGAGAAAACACTGTGGCATAACAGACTTGGGCATATGAGTGAAAAAGGTATAAGGTACTTCATTCTAAGAAAGTTTTACCAAGTTTGAAATGTATTAATATGAATTTATGTGAAAGTTGTGTGTATGGCAAACAAAAGAGAGTTAGTTTTCTCAAGGATGGGAAGCAAAAGAAAGATGAAAAGTTGGAGCTTGTGCATACAGATGTATGGGGACCAGCTCAGGTATCTTCTCTCGATGGCTCTCGGTAATATGTTACATTCATAGATGATGCAACTAGGAAGGTTTGGATTTATTTCCTTAGGTAGAAATTTGATGTATTTGAAACATTTAAGAAATGGAGAAGCTTGGTTGAGAATGAGATGGGTAAAAGATTAAAATAATATCTCAGATCTAATAATTGTGGTGAGTATTGCAGCAAAGAATTTGAGGATTATTATTCCTTTAATGGAATTCATAGGAAAAAAATGGTTCCAGGGACTCCACAGGAGAATGGAGTGGCTAAACGCATGAATAGGACAATAATGGAGCGTGCAAGGACCATGATATTTCATGTTGGGGTGCCTTTAAACATGTGGGAAAAGGTTGTCAACACCGATGTATATTTAATTAATAGAGGTCCTTCAATTCCTTTGGGCTGTGGTATTCCAGAGGAAGCATGGACAGGGAAGAAGGTGAGTTATTCTTTTCTCAAAACCTTCAGATGTGAAGCATTTACACATGTAGATTCTAAACATAGAACCAAGCTGGATGCAAAATAAAAAAAATGTACCCTCATTGGATATGGCATTGATGAATTTGGTTATAGGCTTTGGGATTTTAAAAATAAAAAAAATGTGAGAAGCAGAGATGTTGTATTCAATGAGAAGGTGTTGTACAAAGATCAGTTGCAACAGCATGAGAAGAAAGAAAAGGATTATGTTGTTCTAGATGATACTCCAAATAGTGATGTTTCAGTAGTTCCTCATACTCTACAACATCGACAAGAAATACCACAAACTCCAGTGAATGTTAGATGGTCAACAAGGCTAAGTAGACCTCCTAAAAGGTTTTCTCCCTCTTTGTATTCTATTTTGTTAACAGATGCTGGTGAACCTGAAGGGTATGATGAAGCTATGCATGTGGATACAAAGGTTCAGTGAGAGCTTGCAATGAAAGAAGAAATGGACTCCTTGCTAAAAAATCAGACTTGGGAATTATGTAAGTTGCCTGCAAGTAAAAAGGCTTTACCACACAAATGGGTTTATAGGCTAAAAGAGTAAGATGGAGGTAAGAAAAGATTTAAAGCCAGGTTAGTTGTAAAAGGATTTGCATAGAAAATGGGCATTGATTTTGATGAGATATTTTCTCTGGTTGTCAAGATGACTTCTATTCGTACTAATTTAAGTATTGTGGCTGCTGAAGATTTGTATTTGGAATAGCTAGATGTGAAAACTGTCTTTCTCCATGGTGATTTGGAGGAGGAGATATATATGGAACATCCCCAAGGATTTGAGGTTAAAGGTAAGGAGAAACTAGTGTGCAGATTGAAGAAGAGTTTATATGGCTTGAAACCAGCACCTTGATAATGGTATTTGAAATTTGATAGTTTTATGGCTGAGCAAGGCTACAGCCTGTGTAATTCTGACCATTGTGTTTATTTTAAGAGGTTGGATAATGAAAACTACATTATTTTATTTTTATATGTTGATGACATGCTTGTAGAAAGGTCTAACATGGATCACATACGAGAGTTAAAACAACAGTTAGCACAATCATTTGCTATGAAGGATTTGGGGGCAACAAAACAAATCCTTCATATGAAAATTTGTAGAGATAGGAAGAACAAAAAAATGACTCTATCTCAGGCTAATTATGTTGGAAAGGTGTTGCAGAGATTCCATATGGAGAATGCAAAAGTTGTTAGCACACCTTTGCCTACTCATTTGAAATTGACTAAGGAGATGTGCCCTAAGACACAAGAGGAGGAAGAAAAAATGTCCAAGGTACCATATGCTTTAGTTGTAGGAAGTTTAATGTACGCCATGGTATACACAAGACTGGATATTGCACATGTTGTAGGAGTCGTAAGCATGTATATGAGTCATCTTGGATTAGAGTATTCGAATGCGGTAAAATGGATTCTCAGATATTTGAGAGGTACATCTAATAAACACTTACGTTTTGGGGGCTCTAATACTGATTTAGCAGGTTATGTAGACTCAGATTTGGCAGGAGATATTGATACCAGGTGAAGTACTATAGGTTATGTCTTTACTGTAGGTGGGACAGTGGTGAGTTGGATCTCTAGGTTGCAAAAGGTGGTTGCTTTATCCACCACAAAGGCAGAGTATGTAGCTACAATAGAGGTAAGAAAGGAGATGATATGGCTGTAATATTTCATGGAAGAATTGGGCAAACAATAGGCTAACAGTTCTTTGTATATAGACAGTCAGAGTGCCATACATCTTGCAAAGAATTTTGCCTTACATTCAAAGACCAAACACATATAGCTCAGGTATCATTTCATCCAGTCGGTGTTAGATGATGGACATTTAAGGCTGGAAAATATACATATAGATGAAAATCCAGTGGATATGTTTATGAAGGCCCAGTGAAAAGGGAGAAGCTGAGCTCCTCTTCAACTTTAGTTGGTCTTCAAGACTGAAAAGAAAAAAATTAGAATAGTAGAGTTCAGGGTGCTTCTGTCCAATGGGAGCTACAGGGTCAGTGGTGTTATGATCAGTCTCCAAGTGGGAGATGATATGCTGTGGAGTCTGATTAGTCTCCAAGTGGGAGATTGTTGTTATATGGAGCCTAATTAGGCTCAGAGGTTAAATTACCCCACTTTTATCAGCGCGGTTTCCCCCCAAATCATTTTATTAAGGTGTCGGGAGTTATTTTTCTATTGGCCGACATAAAAAAACCCTATTTTTGTAACCAACATAAGGCTTGATAAAAGAGGCTAAGGGTTAGGGTTTCCGTTGATGTATTGTAGCATTTTGTAGTAGTACTAAGTTGTAAGGATTGCTGGTTGTAATTAGTTTGATTTACTGGATAATAATATTGGATTCTCTGTTAGTGGATGTAGCCCGAGTTTGGGTGAACCACGTTAAAACTTGTCTCTCACTATTATTATTTCTGTGTATTTTCATTCCTCTGTTTAATCTTTATTTGCATTTAATTGATATCTTCTACATGCAATTCCTAACAATTTACATCAGTTTAGTTACACAGGTTTTGGTTGCCAATCTATTTTCAGTTTAATGGGTGTTTAAGTTTCATCATAGTTCGACTCTATTGCCCAATAGATAAGGCACTATTTTCTGGGATTCAACGTGAGCAGGCTCACTTCCCAATCAATCACCAAAATGTTGAGCAAATTTGCATAATATATTGAAATTTTTTTGATATCATTGGAGATTCATCAAAACCTTGAGGCTAGTGGGATTTGAGACGCAAGAGTCTGTATGAGTTGAGATAGATTCAACATAAAGTCTCAGCATAGTATAAAGAAAATATAAACCAATGATTAACCCCTGCAGGTGATAAAATCAATGTCATCTTCATGTTATATCGGAAAAAGTAACCTTGGTGGCTTTTTCCTATTAAGGTTTAGCTCTCAGGTCTTGTAATTGCATTTAGAGTATCCTGCATGTTATTTCTAACTCCCGATGAGAAAACCCTTGGGTTTTGTGACAAATAGGACCTAGGGGCTGTACTTTAATGAATTTTGAGAAAAAATTGTAGGGTGGACTTGGGCTCTAGCGCCCTAATCTAGCCCTATTTTTGGACTCCTCTAATTTCAAATGTCAATTTAGTGACTGTAATTTGTGTCCTATGCCGACATCTAAAGTTTGAATTACGAAATTCTTAGTGGGAATCTTTATAGTTGCATAAATAAGCATGATTAGGCTTCATTTGCAAACTAGATAGAAATTGGATGGACTTTATGTGTACTTGTGATCATCGAGCATTCAAAATATTCATTGTGTTGTAGAGCAGAGCATTATTATTGTGTTTGTATTTGCAGATTTGACATCCATCTCCTCATGGCATGAAGAGCATCTTCCTTCCATGAGATCTTCACTACAAGGTGATATCTATTGTGTTTTCAATCATTTATCATTTAGATTTTTATCTCTATCCCACAGGGATATGCACTCTCATTTGACAACGGTGTTCAGAAGACTTGAATGTCTCTCCGGGGCTTGACCGAGGCAAGCCTCTAAACACTACAACCCCCTCCCACACTCCTTGTGGTTACAGGTTACAGGTGTTGAGTTTCGTGAAGTGGAGTTATAGGAAGTAGTGGCAGACATTAAGGATTTAGGATCTAAAAATAAGCTGGACACTGGTGCTTTTCCTGGACTAGGGTGCTAGTCCTTGTGTCCTCCATAGTTGAATTCCTGGAAATGGAAGTTGTAGTACAAATAAGTGTTGGAAGGAGATCAAGATTCTCCAACTTTTCTGCCTTCCAAACTTCAAAAAATAGTGAGTTAAATATCTCTATCCTTTAGCTCAATCTGAAAGGATTTGCCGTAATTTGATAATTTGCTTATTGATTTGCATAATTAGGGTTTATAAGTACAATTGAGTATTAGATAGAGACATTGTTTGACACATCCAAGAATCCATAGCTTCCCAAGTGGTTGCCCAACATGATAGGTGATTGGTCTCACTTAGTGGAGATTCAACTCGTTTGATAAGCCCTTGGAATGTTGGTAGTGAAAGGAGGATTACACATAAACCATTAAAACCAATAATAACCTCCATCCTTTTTCTACCAAACACTTCATATTGAATATGTAGTGCAATCAATTTTAGAATGAAGCTTAGTCATTATATTCAATGGTGCAAGGTTTTAAAGAAATCATTGTACAAGTAAGAGTCTCATGGTCAACCCATTCATAACAGGAATGTAACTTATAAAGAAAAGGCACGGGCTGCAACAAAATGTAGGTGCCATTCAATACAAACATGGAGATTCAACTTACTCTAAAGAATGCTCAGCCACCATTGATAAAAGAAAATTTATGGCTTGCATGCTTTTGAAAGGTTGCCAAAGAAAGCATTTTCAAATGGAGTGAGAGATCGCCACATGGCTCACCCAGCAAATGGTGCACTTTCCCTAGCAAAACAAAATATGTCAGTTTCTCTTGGGGCACCTATTCACCACGTAGTGAGGGAAAGGCCTAGGTTTTTCAAAATCATAAGCATCCGTATGAGATAATGTGCAGGTATTTTATTATTATCAAAGCAAAATAGAATTAAAGTTGGCACTGCTATCCAATTTGAACGCACTACATTCTAATTCTAAGGCACACAACCACTCATGAGAAGGCACAACCTTGGCATTTCTATCAAAGGCATGGAGCCATTCTTGTTCAAAATGCAATGTAAGAAGCCATAAATAAATGGCATGGCCATACAAATGGTGTGGCCTCTAAAGAGGTTAGAGAGGTCGTTCAAGAGATTCAAACACATGCTCATAGAATAAAGGTGTAGGGCTTTCAAAAGGTACAGTCTAGCATTCAAAAGCAAGCCACAAGCCATGATAATGGCGCTGCCTATGAGACATGACAGGCCACCTAAAAATATAGAGTCTTGAGCATATTAAAATAGAGTGACCTCTTCAAATGGAAGACACATCCTATTCAAAATCCAAGCACATGCCTTTGGATATGTACGACCAAATGAAACTTGGGACAACCTTCAAAAATTAAAATCTTAACCTTCAAAGAAACATGCTGCCACTGTGAGATGATGTCGCCAATGCTAAATGAATGGGTAACTCAAAGATGAGGCACTATCAAAATCTCAGCTCATAAAATGAATAACGTAAGTAATCAAAGAGATAGGGAGTCAGCATAAAAGAATGAAGGATGTCATCAAAACTCTATGGTGTAGTCTTTTAAACATATTAGATTCAAAACAAGCCATATATAATACAATGGCACTAGTCTTACGATGTAGGTCCATTCCAAAGCATGGCATAGGTCATAAAATACCACACACAAGCCATGATAAAAAGAAGTGTAGCCCCTACAAGTATGGCACATAAAATGATAGCATGAGCATATGGTAACATGCATAGCCATTATAGTAATAGAGTCTTAGGCACTATCCACACAAAGACTCATCCTTGCAAAGATCGAGTACTGCCCATTCTCACTGAGACACAATACATACACAATGATAGTGTAATTTATAAAGGAAAATGTATCAGCTATTTGTAGGTACTACATGTTCTTTAAAACACAATCCATATTAAAAGATGGTTTTGCCTTTTAAAATGGTTCACTTCCAAATATAAGGCATAAGCAAACTCTAGTACAACCATTTCAAATGGAATGAAAAGTTGCCTCTCAAACCAATAGCATGCAACCTTCACACAAAGGCGCTATCCAAAATAGACTCATCATATTTGATGAAGACACAAACTATTTTATACAGAGGCATAGTTTTAATAATGTTTGGCCTTAGGTAGGTGCAAGTGTTAAATCATTAGTTAACAATGTTGGTGCAAGCAATAACAGATGCAACAACATATCAAAATTCAACAGGCCACAATGTTGGTGCACAACAATAAAAAAATTCATAGCACAAGCTTTATGACATGAAATAAAAGAGACTCTAGGCACACAATTTATGTAGAGATGGAGATGACTCAGGCACTATCTGATGGAGAATAATCCAATGATTCGTGCATCAGCAAAAAGAATGAACAGTTGCCATCAATCAGAAACAAATCTATGAGTTGTGCAAGTAAGAGGAAACGCAAGGAGATTGTCCATCAGGAATGAGCACCAGGTTTCCACTTGGCGTAATGGTGCAAGTTTACAAGGGAAGGTAGAAATTTCACTTCCGTATGTGCACCACTATAACACGTGGTTGCAGTGGAAGATACTTTTTTTCATGGGAGATTTTCATAAAAGTTTCATTATAAATATTTTAAGGAATATATGTAATGTGAGTAATGTGAGTCTTGGGTCAAAGCTGAGTCATTATTCTTTATAGAGTCTCTTATATAAATGGTGGGACCCTCAAGCTAAATAAAGCTAAGGCTTTATTATGGAAGACTCATGCTTTATTAAAGACTCTGATATGGCTCTATTCACGGGGAAACAAGCATGCAACCTCTAAAGGTAAAATAAAGCCACACTTTATTTATTTCTAATGACAAGTAAAATGAGTGGGATTTTTTCATGCCTGTCAAAGAAAGGAAGTCACAACTCATATGAAATAGAACAGTCAGTTAACTGGAGTCTTAGTTATCAGAGTGAGATTAACATGATTTGCAGTTGGAGATATTTTGGGTAGTTTTGAAGGATCTTCAAAGGGGCTTTGTGCTTTAAATAACAGGAATCATTAGCAAAGTAGATATAGAACTAGAGATTAGAGAGTTTTTTTAGCAGCTAGATTAGAAGCATTTTTCTTGCCTCAATAGGTGCCTCTCATGAAGGATTTGAATATTGTAATCTATGCATTTTGCCTTATGTACCTTGTTCTCCATCAAATAATGAAGAGAGAGTGGTGTTCTATGCATTTTACAATGCGTTTCTGATTCTTCCTTCTTGCTTTCTGTTTCTAAGCCTTTGGTTTAATCTTATGTATGTTGGGATTATTAATCATGCATTCTACTCTTTAGTTGTGCCAATAAACTCTATTAGGTTAAATCACTTTGCTGTTTAGAATTAGGTAATGATTTCAGTGCATCACCTTAGTGGATTAGGAATTTCATCTATAATCTTGTTTTTCTTCCCTTTTCCTCAAAACCCATAGAGAAGAGCAGCTTCTTTAAAATTTGGAGGTTATTTCAAGAGCCAATCCCACAGTCTTGGAATTTCCCATTATTGGTGATTATTTGCAAATTTAAACATCAACAGTTAACGAGATTTCACATCAAGTTACTGAGTTATGTTGTAAGGCCAAGACCTAGCTACAAATACCTTGGGGTAGTCATTTTCTAATTTTTGGGATTTGATTCCTTTTAAGAGAGATAAAATACTCAGTATCTTATCTAAGTTTGGAAATGTGCAAAACATCCATCAACACATAGGAATATTAATAGGATAACTTCCAAGGCATGAAGCACCCATGATTGATAAATATAATAGAAAAAAAAACACTAATCAAACATAATAACCTCCTTCTAGCACCGTTTTGTTGGCTAGTACTTTGATATAGTTAGACTAGTCCTCCTTCTAGAATCATTCTATTTTCTATCACTTTAACACAATTGTGTTCACCCACCCAACACCATTATGTTGGCCACACAAATGATATTCCAATTTTATGTTCAATGAGGGATTACCTCCTCTCCTAAAAGTAGATTGAGAAGATCCTCCCAAGGTTCAAGATAACCAAGTCTTAGCACACCAAGATAACCATTTGGTTGAGGTAGTACTATTTCACAAGGGGTTATGGTGATTGTTCATTGTATTTCTAGTTTTATTCAACACAATCTAGTTCTTTCCCTTGAAAATAAATAATCATACGCAAATATGAGATGTCTTCAAATGGATGGAAATTTTGAATGTTCTCATAATAAGATATAGCAATAGACTACAAACAAACCTACTCTAAACCTAAACTACTCTTAATCTAACAAAGAGATAAAAAGAGAAAAAGGATAAGGGTGGAAAGTGTTATGTCATAAATTGTTGACGCCGGCAATTTCTAACACTAGATTTAGCACCCTTGTAGATTGATATATAAACTCCTGTTGAAAGAAGATCTAAGCATAGACCAGTTCTAGGTGTTATTCTCTAAGTTAAGGCCCTAAAAGGACCTGAAACACCTGGACACTATAGCCCAAGTGCTAGTGTCCTTGATATTTACAAAAATAAACATTTGAGTGGCCTTGTATGTCAGCCTTGTTACTCTAGGTGTTACACTTTGTCGACTTTGCTCGAAAGGTTTTTCCAAAAGTGAATTGATATGCATATATATAAAAGTATACCTCTCTCATTGGAATCTAGAAAGAGATGAAAAAGGTTAAGCAACATTAAGACTTCAAATGATATTCAAGTGATGAAAGCTCTATTGTCAATGTTATCCAACACAAATTTATGTGATGATCTATATTGCAGATTTATAACATTTATTACATGTTCTAAGGGAAGCTCATTCCTTCATCTTCATCCTTGTGGCAATCTTGAGTCATCCGACTAGGGTTTGTGTTGTGGTAAAGGTACTTTATTACATCATTCATTTATTATTTATTTTGCCTCTATCCTATAAGGACACACGCTCTCTCATCATCATCTTGGTTTTTGTGGAGGTGGGAACACCATTCACGGGGTTTGACTAAGGCAAGCCCCTAAAATGGCCCAAACCTTTTTCCCTCTTGTGATGATTAAAGTAGATTGATGAATACAGACCCCAACTCTTGGAAACCACCTTCAGAGGGCCTAAAACCCTAGGACAATTGCACTTGGGTGAAATAGTCCTCCCAGATCTACCCTAATTTTTGGCAGTGACCTCTAATAGCTCTGCACTGCTCATTCCAAATCTTGTTTTCTAGGTTTTCAATTCTGACATGTATGTTATCTCTATTTTGGAATATTTCATTGTAGAAACCCTAGATCTAGAAAATTTCATCTCAATATATTTTATTACAACAAAGGAATAGAACCCCTGTAGCTTGGCTCTCCTTCAGGACTATACTCAAGCTCATTTTTTGTTCCAATGTTTGATCCAAAGGATTGACTTAGTTAACACATGATTAATTAGGTCCCTCTTTTTCATCAAACATTTTAGTGAAGCCGACAAGTTTTGAACTTTTTCTTGTACCTTATTTATTTAGATATCTTCTATTTGTTATTCCAAATTTGATTAGTTAATGGTTTATTTATAGAGCAAGCATTTATACATCTTCATTGTTTTGATTGGTTGTTGAATTGATTAGATATTTATTGCATATATTTGTGACATATGGTTAATCATTTAGAAACACTGATTCATCTAGAAAATTAAAGCAAAACTTTTTCTTCTATCACATCATTTATATATTATGTCTTATCAACACTTTATAAGTGCACTTTGTTGTCATAAATTTTGTGAATTCTTTTATGAGTTTTGTGACCCGGTGTCTTGAATCTAACATCCTTGTGAGGAGAAGTTATAGGCTTATGGGCTCTAGTGCTTTAAATAGCTCCAATGTTCCCACATGGGAATTTGATGTTACTAACTTATTTAGACATGGGAATTCATCATCTTTAGATCATATGCCTACTTTACCTATGATATCTAAAGTACAAAATTCTCACAACTCTATAGACATAGACAGCCTCGTGGCTCATGTCCTTGAAACAAAAATTTAGAAACTAGACACTAAGTTGGCTCATTTTCAACAACTTGCAGGCACATAACACATAGCTAAGTAAGTTGTGTCTCTTTTAGAAGGCCTAAGAAATTTTTTACTCGAAGGTCAAGAAGGTATAGAAATTTTATGCAGCTTAGCTTACATAGTGGATAACAACATTATGTTGTCAGCTAGTTACATGGAAATGATCACTAATTTGTCCTCTCAAAAACAAATAGGGACACAAATGTCATTACCCATATTGACATCCTCTATATCAACATATACTTCTTCTATTATCACCACCAATACACATACGGGTAGGAGTGCTAACACAAGTATTGGAGTTTCAAATGGGAATCTCAACAAGATATGACATGCATCCATTAGCATTACATCAGAAAGTATTTCATCTTTGTAATTAGCAATTTGAAAATTAACCAAGCATTGTTCTCTTACCACCAATTGGTGCTCCTTCTGCAACCACGAAACCTTGTACGGGCTGGGATGCTTCATTCTTTTTAGCTTCAACTTCTTCACTATTTCTTCAGACACAATATTGTATGTGTTGCCAATATCGAAAATCACTTTACAACACTTTCTACCTGACTTGCATTTGGTTCTGAACAAATTTCTTCTTTGTATTGGTTCTATTTCTACCTCCTCAGGACTTAACAAAATCTTTCTTATCATCAAGGACTCTCCATCCTCTAGGTCTTCTCCATGTTTCAAAGATTCTATCACTTCATCTTCTGCTTAGGCCACATGAACTTTGGCTTCTTTTCCTTTACCTCCACCTTGAACTTATGGACATTCAAAAGACCTATGCCCAATTTCTCCACATTTGTAGCATGTACCAATGAAGCCTCTACCTCTCCCTCTTCCAAAGTTACCACTTCCTCAAAAGTTTCCTCTACCTCCCATTTCCTGAGTCTGAGAGGTACCATCTTCATCTTGTTTGGCAAGATATCCTCTTCTACTGCTACTCTGCCCTTTGCCATGAGCATTTCTACCTCTACCCCTATTATTGTTTTGTTGCTTCTTGTTTAACTTCTCCTCAGCCATCAAGGCATTTTGATATACCTCTTCTACACTCTGCAATCTTAGCAACCTAATCTCTTCTTGTATGGACACCCGCAAGCCATTTAGATACCTTACAACTTGCTCAACCTCATTCTTTGTGCGGTCTGCTCAAATGCTCAATTGGTAAAACTCTTATGTGTACTCCTTGACACTGCATTCTCTTTGCTTCAAGTTCTATAATTTTCTAAATAGATTTATCTAATAGTCTGCAGGCATGAATTTCATCTTCAATTTGTTTACCATTCGGTCCCATGACTTTATCCTCTCCTTGCCTCTTCTTTGTCTATCAGTCTGCAAATAATCCCACCACGGGGATGCATGCCTTTTCAACTTTGCACCTGCATATTTCACCTTCTTATCTTCTTCTATACCTTCAAAGTCAAAGTACTTCTCCATCTTGGTAATCCAATCCAACAATTCATCTAAATTCAGGTTACCACTATAGTCTGGAGGGTTAAAACAAGGTCTAGTGTTTATTCTGGTTAAGGCTTGAATGAACCTCCCTTCTCCTTGATCAAGCTCAAGTTAGTTTCCTTCTCCTTCAACTTCAATTGGCTCTTCTTCATCATCACTCATGTCTTCGACATGATGACCTCTTTGTTGAACAGTCTCAACGGCCTCTACTCTAGTTGTAATTCCCCTCAACATTTCCATCAAGACAAGGTATGCATCTCTTCATGTCCCTCTTCCTCTACCATGTCCTCTTTGTGCCATTCTTACACAAGCCCTCTGTAATTGCATGTCTTCTTCCTTTGCTCACTTACCCACAACAAATTCCCTTTAGGACTTCATAATATTTTTTACACTTTCTCCAGGAGAAAACCTGCTCTGATATGACTTGACGCAGTCAAGATTGAAGAGCCTTATTAGGCTATCAATCAAGTAGCAATTTGATCCTACAATGAAATAATTTCCAAGAAAAAACCACCCTCCTTTTATTATTATCAACCAATTATAGATTACATTCAAAGGCTCTGTCACAGAGATTTACAATTGAGCCCAAATTGACATTTCTAAGCCTACATACTCCACATATATTTCAACCCCTAAAACTTCCCAATTTCCCCCTTTTTATTACATTCTTCACAAGAATTGTTGTTTCAATTTTCATACCAGTCAAAACGGTTTGATTCAACTTCCATGTAGACAACAGTCACAATATAGTTTGACTGTTAAAGACTTTTGAACCATCAAAGAGACACCAACTGTACTCTCTCTGAACTCTCAAATTCCCTTTGACAACTGTATTACTTGCTAAGTCATCCACCATCAATCAACACTCAGCCAATCCCTACTTTCTCTTGGGGTCAATCCGGGACCCACCACAAAATGCATTGGCCAATGGGCATCCTTGGATCCTTATAGTTGCAACTGTTGATCAAATATATCACCCTACCGGGAGAAAAACATAACACCTTCCATCAGTATAGAAAGGTCACACTGAAATGTCTATATTTGTGATATGCATTGCCAACAAAGCATTGGATTTTCTATCCTTCTGCCACGTCCAAAGAGTTGATGGTTACCACCATTCACTGCTTCCCCGTGAGGTTACTCCTAGTTCCCACCATAGACTAGCGGGCTGGCAAGCATTGCTTGGTTAACTCTTTATCGACCCATCAAGGGGGTTGACTTCATAGTCCCAGTGAAATGACATTTTACCAACATTGAATGAACAACCAACACCATCAGCTCATCGAAGAGACTTCAATCTGAGTCTCACCAAAGTCAATAGGTTACACCGATATCAGAGAGACATGGGATTCTATCCCAACGATACAACCACCTCCCACCAATAAGCTTTTGGTCTATCGATGAGACTGTGTACTGCGTCCCACAGAAATGAAGCTGTCAGGCTGATGGAGTTAACACCAATCAACAGGAATAGGGTTTTACAGTGAGATCGAGACACAAAAAGAACTTCAATGCATCCTGCAAACAACAAAAATTAGAAAACAAAATTGTTTATGTACACATTGATACGGATAACTTTGGGATCCCGAGATGCTCCTGCATCACATTCAATGGTATCAATATACATTATCTTCAAAGCTAACTAATTTTTTATTTATCCTATGGGAATGCAAATTTATATCTCATGATTAGACCATATTATCAGATGGTTACATCGTACATGGTATGCTTTGAGAGCACTCAAAATGTTTACATCAGTTTTTATTGAACTTTTCTTATAATACTTTCTTGATCAAATCTTATGTCACCATGTTTACATCATCTTACATGCTTACATTTCACATGACATACTTATTGCTCTTACATGATGTCATTTTACAAATATTATATTCACTCAAGTCATCACATAGTTTTTTGAATTGGGTTTAAATATATCATCCCTATCACATGAACAATCACACTTCATTATTTTATTCATATACTAGGGCAAAAACATTTTCATATGTTGCCATTACACGCTTGTCTATTGAAATCAATTCTGTCATGATGTATGCACTCAATGTAAATAAGACACATAATATCCTTTACATCATCATAGGTTACATTTTACTTCATGCATGCATAGATTGAGGAGGGAACATTTGTTCCAAATCTTTCACAATAATATGCATTATGATCTCATGTTGAGTCTTGCATGAATTCATGTTTGTGTTGATGCTTAAAATTGCATAGGTTCCAACACCAACATGGGAAGTTTCAAGAATAGGGACTTGCTACTTGAAACAACCTCCAGATTTTAAAGAAGCTGGCTCTTCTTATTTTAATAGGGGTTTGAGTAAAGGGAAAGGGAAGAAACAAGATTACATATACAATAGAAAATCTAAGCTATGGCAATGCACCTAAATGAAACGTATTTCCTTAATTAGCATAGTGAACCAATCTTTAAGATTCAGCTATATCAAAGAGCAAACATTGCATGATCAATATAGACAGATTATGAACAAATAAGATAAAAGGCTAAAACACAGACAATTTATGCAAAGACACAGATAATATCAGTAAGGCACAAAACAGAGTTTCTTTCATTAATATTTTAGTAAATATAGGAGGCACAGTGACATGCACAGATGTATCAACCTTCTTATCAGAAATAACAAAATTAAGGCAAATGACACAATCTAGTCACAACAAAATCTCTAAATTTTCTATCTAATTCTCAATATCTTCTTGATTGAATTCTCTCTATATCAAACTATTACAATTCCTGCATATATATAGCCACAAAATTAGCTCAAGATCACAACAACCCAAATCTTCAACGACAAAACAGAACTGAAGCTAACTGGGAGTCCCTAACTGATGAGATCTTCTGAATTTGCAACTGTTTTTCCCGCGCACTCATTGGCTGAAGAACAAAATATGTGGCACTCTAACTGTATTTTTGTTAGGACACATGGCGACACCTGCAGGCTCATAAAACTTCAAAATGTAACACACAGAAAAGTGCCACCTGTCGCCATCCGCTAGATCTTGAAACTGATACGTGTCTCTCTCCGCTTAACACTTAAACTTTAGCTTTATGCCCGAGCAACTCGTCGCTATGACATTTGGCATTCTCTGCTTGAATTAAAGACTGTGACATAATTATATGGGACCCACTATATATGCTACTTTACTATCCACTCAGAGAAATAAAACTGAGACACATGGCACCTTCTGCAAGAAACACAACTAGACATGCGGCAACATCTGTCAAAACAACAACTTGTGAAAAAGGATCTAAAGAAACACGTGGAGATTGACACTTGTCACAATCCAGTGCAACTGACAATCACAATGTGTCCTCCTCTGATGGTACCAAAATAAAAGAAGTTCCCTCCTCTACTTACGCCACATGGTTCTCTCTGCAACAAGCAAGAAACTGTGTCATAAAAACTATGGTCCACCATATATATGTTGATACTAACAAGCCTTAACAAAAGAAAACCCACACGACAACATCCGCTTATAGTTCAAAATGACACACGACAACACCCGCTAGCAAGTGGCATTTAAAGAAATTGGCTCTAGTATCAATATGTGGCAAAATCCCCAACAAGCATGAAACTTAAGAAAAGGAAGTCTGCTACTGCTACGTGGCACACTCCGCTGCATCAACTAAAAAGAAAGAAGAAACATGTAGCAAAGCTGCTTAAAGATGTTGCTCCATAAGGAAATGACACATGGCATGATTCGTGCATGAGAAACACATAGCCACAAATATACAACCACTGAATTATACTGAGGAAACATAATTGTAACAAAATGTGGAGTTTTAACTCTACAGTTCTTGGTGACCAATAGGACATCTAAGCCTTCTTAGAAAGAACCCAAAAAGAGAAAACAAAAGGCACTACCACAGTCAATGAAAACTTCAATCATAAATTCTGCAATGCAGTCTAGTACACAGACCATTCTGAATCTGACAGCCCTTGTCTGCTCTACAAATCTTGAAAAGAAAAATCTAAGTTGATAATATCTTTATGAGAAAATGATTGCAAAATTTGGACTACAGCTCTTAATTGAAACTCCGGTTGAGCCATTGGCACCAACATAGCTTCAACCTCTCCCACATTTGATGAATCACTCAGACCCTAAAAAATAGTCTGATCATTTTGTTTTGTCAATAACAGAGCCTTTATCTCATCAATCATCAATACTGTGTTATCATCAGGGAAAGGTGAAGGCAGACCTAATTGTACCAGATCTTCAATATGTTTCTTCATGTTCCTAACTCCTTTGACTATATCCAGGAGCCCTTTACAATTCATTGCAACAGAATTGCATCTCAAAACTTCATTTACCTTCTTAGCAGCAACCATTTTGTCATTAATACCAGCTGCAGATAGTGTTTCATTAGTTGTATCATACAATTTCTGCAACAGTAGCCGAGAATCAGAAACTCTCAATGAAACAACTGACAATGTTACTTGCACAAAAGATTCCACCTTTTCACACAATTGTTGAGCATTCAATAAGAAAGTAAGAGATAGCTTGAGCTATATAATCTCCTCAGAGATTCTCTTCCACACAGACACATATAATTCTTTGACCAAATTCAAAACTCCTGCATTCTATGGTTTGTTTGCGAACTCAATTGTTAGCTATTTTGTCTTCTATTGCACAGCCATGTACTGTGCTTGAGCTGCATTGTTTGCATTCTTCTCCTTCAACAATGTCTATTGCAAATGTGTTGCTTCTGAAAACTTGTCCTGATATCTTTTCTCTATTGTGGCTTTCTCTTGTCTTAGTGTGGCAACAACAACTTTTTCCTGTGCCAACTCTATCTTTAAGGTTGCAACTTGAGCCTGTGTTGTTTGATGAATCTGTATGGAAACAGGTGACTGCAACTCTTTATTCAAATTATCAATTTCATTGACCTTGGACTATATTTCCTAAGTCAGGTTGTTGCTATTAACCTTTCTTGTGCCAATTCAACTTCAACTTTCTGGAGCCTTTTGAACACCTTCAGGTAGTTAGTGGCAACTGCTGTAGCAGTTTCATTCATTAACTCTACTCGGTCTTGTGGCCTAAAAAAGGGACATGTCCATAGCCACTGCATTCATTGCATAATCTTATGGCTGCATCTGTTCATTTGGTTTGACAACATTGGGAGATAGATGTGTGACAGTCAAAGACTGTTGAATGGGATCAAATAGTGACTTCATATGAGCCACAACAGGGCTTTTATTTTATTTTTTCCTTTTCTTGTCCATCTGGGCTTCTCTGGCCTTTCTTACTATATCTACCTGGGCTTTGAAAGCAAGAGGAGATGCAATATATCCTCCAGCAAATGGGTGACCTTGCGGCAATCCATAAGGAATGGCAGTTATCTGTTGGCTAGGGTCGAATTGAGGTGATGCCCTCTTGGGCATGGAAGGGGAAAACAATGGAAAAGTTATGGCTTGTGAAGACATGGCCGATGCACTAACAATTAGAGTAAAAGTTTGTGAAGGCACAACAGAAGTGGTAGGAGACATGGAAACTTGGGTACTTGGGGATGCCACTCCCAAATAAGAAGAAATAGAGATAGGAGAGAAGAGGGAAGAAGTACTTACCTGAGCCATAGTAGATATGGTTGGAACTTTTTGTTGTTGGGGCATGGATGCTTCTTCTTCTTCTTCCTCTGGCAGAATTAACCTCCTTATCTTTTGAGGCCTACCAAATGCCTCCTCTGAGTCTTCTTCTTCGACATCAGTCATTGTTTGTTTTAAAGGTGCCGCTCTGATACCCCCAAATGTCGAAGCTATATGGGTCCCAAGAGATGGCGATGGCACAATTTATTTTTGTTTCTCAAGGGTACTGAGAGATGGGGTCCATGGAGCTCTTGGTTCTACAGATGAGGCTTGCCCCAATTCCTGAATTACTTGGACCTCCTATGTTTCTTCCTCTGCCTCTTGTAACTTTCTTGGAATGTTGCTAGTCTAAGGGTTGGAGACTAGAGACGAATGCCATTCATCCCAAATTGACTCCCATGTTTCATTAGTTTCTACATTCCCAAATGTGTGAGTCAATTCAGACATCTCCTACCTATATTTCCAATAGGCCTCAATCTTTTATGTACTCTAGTCTTTACTTTTTGATGTTTTCCTCAGACCCTAGGTCATTTTTATTTTGGGGTCAAATTCCCTCTCTTTCACATAGAATGTTTCCCAGGACCTGGGCCCCTCATATGGCAGGTCACTCAACTCCACATAAAATGCAGGGTCATCTTCCCTTGGGGATCTTCTATCCTCCTAGAAAGGTGCCCTTCATGAACAACTTTAGTAGAAACCTTGTTGTTGATAATCTAGGAAGCTAGAAAACTGTCTGGATCATATTTCCATTTATCTTCCATAATCAAGAAACCATAGGTGGCTAACTTCCTTAACAGGAGATTCTCAGTACCTCTAACTTCAATTGTTACTTTATCCCTTGTCAAGAGAACATCATACATCTTCTTTTTCTTTTTCTTGTGTCCAAAACCATTGTCTATAATAGACACTTGACAGGCTACTTCCAGAAATGTGACCCTAGGGGTCAAGACCTTTGGCAATAAGATAGGTTCTCCACTAAAACCATGGACTCTAATTATAATCGTGTGAGCCCCAAACAAATAATCACAAGGAATGAGATGATTTGTTAGAAAACCCCTTAGACTCTGTGTCTTCCTATTTTCTACGGGCTCAGGGCTTAAATGACTAAATGCAAGAGCAACAAAACATTCAGAAAGTTCATAAGGATCTGAGGTATCAGATAGCACATGGGTCCATGCAGACACCGGTATGGTTCTATTACTAGCAGACTCTGGGTCATACATATTTAGAGACATGCATTGCTTGAAGAGACCAAAATTTTGATACAACATCAAATGGAACAGATATGCAGAATACCTAAAAAACACATTTCATCTAGAAATTTGTGAGTTGGTCTATAATGGCTGCTGTGATTTGTTCTGAAATATCTAGCCGATACTCCTAGGACTTATCCACGGTCTTCAATCTAAAAATGACTGCAAGCTGCCAATCATGTACCGTAAATCTTCATTCTGACCAAAGATAAAGGCCAGCATAGCAAGGGCTTCTTAAAATTTGGAGTTGAATTGGGCACAGCCAGTGAGCAATGTAGGCATCTGGGTATTTTCCTCACCTAGATGCATTTGAGCGTTTAGAAATTTCACCTTAGTATTGATGTTTGCCCATGTACCTTGCAACTTAGCGACATTAGGAAATGTTGTTGTTCTAATATACTGCAAGGCTAGCATGTCCTTAATTACTTTAAGATTAATTTGAATCATAAATGGGCCACGTTGAATGGAATTGGATGGTGGGTGAAACAATTCTACACACAAGTCGATCAACTCAGGGCACAGGTGGACATTAGGAACCAAAAATTGTGCTAATTGAGACATCCACATCCTCATCCCAAAGGTTTCCTATTGTCCCTTTTCTATGCGGGCAAGGCATCTCTGATGAGCTCCCTCCTGGAGACTCTTGGTATTCTTTTGAATGTGCATGTCGAAGATGCCATCAGCATAATCTTTTACCTGAGTTGGGTTTACACTCACCCCTGTTTCTGGGACCCTTGTCCTTGGATAAATTTTCCTTGGCTGTGCAGGTGCAGAGGCATAGGATTTACTGTTCATCAACTTATCAAATTCTTCAAATATCCCTAACTCCTCCTGCGGTGATTGTGTCTCTAACATTTTTGTATCTATTGTAAAAACTTGGGAGCTCTTAACACAGGAGATAAGAAAACTGTAAAAGATACTATACTTAGCTTGAAATGCTTGCGGGACATAGAGCTTGGACTCAACAGCAATTAGGAATGCAGAATGACAATAGAAAATGCAACTATTGAAGGGACTAACTTAGCTTAGTGGGGCATTAGAAAACAATAAATGAAACATCCATCATATTAATGGCATTAATGCCAAGAGACGGTTAGTGTACCCTTTGAAATCCATATTGGACAGAGTGTCAGATCTGTACTAAGAGTGGTGATCTTTTGAAAAGATAGGTACTTTCTTGAAATTAAGGAATTGCTGAACAACCTCAATAAATGCAACTTCTAATGAAAAATGAACCTCTGTGTTGCTGACATGTGTTCTCAGAACACTTATTTAAAAGGAAAAGCGGGAAAGCAAGACAAAAGCAGGAAATGAATTTAAAAGCACCTAATTAACTATGATACGTAGTGAGTCTCAGACTTAGGTAAAATGTTTTAGGAAGATCCCATTTATCAAAATCTCTTTAGGTTCTCCATCCATAGTCTCCAACTCGAATGCATTTTTCTACTTACAGGAACGAATCCTAAAAGGACCTGTCCATAATGATTCAAATTTGTTGTGTCAGCCTGGTTTGGTAGCTCTTTCATCCCACTTCAGCACCAGAGACCCAACTTCAAAATTTGGATTTGAGGTTTTCTTGTCAAACCAATTCTTAACCATCTTTTGATGCTTCATTACTGATTCGTGTGCCTTTTCTCTCTTTTCTTGAACTTCCAGTAATTCAGCGATCCTGACTTGTATCGAGCCATTTTCCTCAATTTCCAACTGTTTCAATAATTGTAAGGCAGGTATCTCTACACTTAACGGCATCACTGTCTGTTTGCTATAAACCAACTCATAGGGAGACATTTTAGTCACTTGCTTCGATGTGATTCTATTAGCCCATAGTGTTGTGTTAAGTAACTTGTGCCACTCTCTTTGATAATTAGTTCCTATTTCTTTTATAAGTTTGCTCAGGTTCTTATTGGTAGACTCTGCCAAGCCATTACCTTGTGGATAGTAATTAGAAGAAGTTTTCAGATATATTCCATTTCTTAAAGAAAACTTAGACAGTCTAGTCCCTAAGAATGCCTTCGCATTGTCTGATATGATAGTACGAGGAGGACCAAACTGAGAAGTTATCCCTTCTAAAAATTATAGGACCACCTTTTCAATGGCTTCCTTGAGTGGTATTGCTTCACTCCACCTTGTAAAGTAATTTGTTGTAGTAAGAATCCATTTGTATCCCATATTTGACACTGGATTGATCATGCCAATAAAATCTAAACCCCACTGAGAAAAGGGTTCATCCACTACTATGAGACTTAAAGGTAATGCTGCATTTCTTCTCTTCCTAGTATAGAACCGGCAAGCTTGACATTCTTTAAACATCTGATAGCAATCTGCAAATAGCGTAGGCCAGAAATAACTAGCTTGTGTAACTTTAATTGTAGTAGTCTTTGCTAAGAAATGACCCCCTGAGATTCCATGATGAAACTCATGTAATACCCTTTGAGTCTCATCCTTCTATATACATCTTAAGAGTATTCCATCAATATTCTTTCTAAATAAGACATGATCAATTAATACAAAATGAACTCCCTGCTGCCTATAGTATCTTTTCTTATCAGGGGAGAGTTCATTTGGGAACACACCAGTCCTCATAAACTGTATTTTGTCTCTTACCCAAGAGTCTTGGTCAATCTCTTGGAGTCTCAACACCTTTTCATTTTTTGCTTCTTCTGGCACTAATTTTTCTATGTCTTGAGTCATATATTGACAGTCCTTTGCCTCTAACCAATTTGGTAGGCCTTACCTCTACATCATATTCTAAGATCTTAGTTACCCAATTGGCCCTTTTTTAGTGATCTTACCCTCCATGATATATTCCCTTGCACTAGGGTGGGCTACTAATATCAGAATCTTATTCCCTGTTACTAAGTGTCTGAATTTCTTAAGGGCTTTTACCATAGCATAGGCTTGTTTCTTAAAAAAATTATATCTTGATTCATACTCCCTTAGTGTTCTGGAAAGTAATTCTATTGGGTATTCCCCTTCCTCTTCATCATCCCTCTAAGTTAGAATAGCTACAACACTAAATTCTCCTCCATACACATACATTATAAAAGGCTTCAAGAAATCTGGGTTTCTTAGTATTGGTGCGGTTGAAATGGCTCTTTTGACATCTTCAAAAGCTTGTCTCCCTTCTGTTGTCCATTTGAAAACCAAATCTATCTTCAGCAACAAAGTAATGGGCCTAACTAGCCCTGCAAAATCAAATATAAAGTAGCTGACAAAATTAATTTTTCCTAAAAAGTACTGAATTTCTTTCTTGTTAACTGGCAAAGATAAATTCATTATAGTTGTGACTCACTCTAGATCACTGGAAATCCCTTCCTTTGAAACTATGTGTCCCAAAAGTTTCCCTTGAGGAAAGGCAAAGATACATTTCTTAGGATTTAGAGAAATCCCAAATTCCTGACACTTCTGGAAAACAACTTCTAGGTGATCAAAATGATCTTTGGCATCCTTGGTAAATATAGTCAGATCATCCAAATAAATCAAAATAATCTTATTTATAAGTTCCCCAAATGCTACATCCATGGCATGCTAAAAAGTAGCCCCGGCATTTGAAAAACCAAAAGTCATCTTAGCATATGCAAATGTTCCCCACTTTGTAGTGAATTTTGTCTTGTGTTGGTCTTCATCTGCTAACCAAATCTAATTATACCCTGAAAAACCATCAAGCAAAGAAAATCTCTCTGACCCAGCCACAGTTTGTAAAATCTGTTCCATAGAAGGCAGGGGTGGTGATCTTTCAATGATGCTTTATTCAGGTCTCTGAAGTCTACACAGAGTCTTATGTCCCCATTCTTTTTTCTTATAGGTACTAGGTTAGACTGAGGTCAAATGTTTAATTGGAAAAATGATCTTTGATTCTAGAAGTTTTTGTAGTTCATCTACCATTAGCGGCTCAATTCTAGGATTCATTGGTCTTTGCTTTTGTCGGACTGGTTTTAATCCTTCAGCAAGCTCTATGGTATGTTGAATGATGTCTCTATTATAGCCATGAAGATCTTCATAGGTCCAAGAAATCACCCTATCATACATGTTACACAAAGCAATCAACTTATCCTTTTCCTCTTAGGTAGTATCATTGCCTATCTTCAGCTTCCTCCCTTCACTAACCTGAATTTTAGAATAATCATCTTTACTTGCCTTAAACTTCCTTTTTGTCTAAGCTTAAATCTTCAGGGTCAAATAGATTCTCTAAAGTGATCAATCCTTTTTGGAGCTTATTTGACTTTAGTTGAATAATTTGATCACCATAAGCTTCTTCAATCTTGGGCTGTAATTGACCAGCAAACTCTTCTGACTGTTGCAAAAATGAGAGTACTTGAAGATCATTATCAAAAACCTGCCAATTCTTGTCATTGTCTAGAATTACTGGTCTTACTATAACTTTAACTAACTCACTATTAACAAGTAGGTCACTTGCTGGGTCAAATTGAGAACCAATTTGTGCCATTCTATCTGCTTCAGTGTTTTGGGTTCTGGGCACAACTTCAATATTGAAAGCATCAAAACCATCAATTAGATCCCAAATTCTGTGACGGTAAGACCTCATTCTTACATTCTTGGCTACATCTTTCTCTCTAATTTGTTTCACCACTAGCTCTGAGTCTCCTTTAACTATCAAATTCTTGATTCCTCTCTTCTTGGCCAACATAAGAGCATTCACAAAAGATTCATACTCAGCATCATTATTTGTGCAGGCAAACTGAAAGTGTATGGCTCTAAGGATTTTCTCACCATTTGGGGCAGTGAGACATATGCCTGCTCCAGCTCCATTCTTGCTTCTAGCCCCATCAAAATTTAAGATCCAAATTTCTAAGTTTTTGTTAGGTTCTTCTTTCTCACATACTTCTTTTCTCATAAAATTTGGAATTTCCTGGCCTTCTTCAAAAATCACATAAGTGCCCAAACCAGTAGAGTCATAATTTCCATAAGGATCACTTTGCATCATGGTCATCAATTGACTATTTTCCTCTTCTTGTTGGTCATGTTCAGTCCAATCACCTAATTCTTCAACAAAGACTCTCTCTTCCTTATTCATCATGGCATGTGATGCTTCTATCCTTGGGGCTGGTTCATCAGTGATATGGTCTTTGGACAAAGGTTCAGACAACACTTTCATCTTTGTTCCATATTTGGTTCTCAAAATGAGATGTGACCAATCCAGCAACATGTATCCCCCTATCTTGGCTATGAAATCTCTAGATAGGCATAAACCAAAGATCGGGGGAATATCTATGACTACTATATCTTGTTTTACAGTTATATTGGGGCAAGTATATAGCTGCAATGGGAGTTGTTTAATCTTCCCTATAGTTTGGACAGACTTGCCACTAATGGCATGACTCCCCTAGTAAGTGGCTCATATTTTATTTTTAAAACATCTGCTATCTATTTTGGCATAACTATGGTACTAGCTCCAGAGTCTATCATTGAGTTGTGCAGTAATTTCTTTCCCACTATTAAAGTCAAGTAAAATGGATCTGGCTTAGATTTGCTTACCTTTGATGCAGTATTCAACAGAGCCACTGTTTGCAAGAGTGGAGTGTCTTTACTTTGAGCCTTTCCTTTATCAGCACCTCCTTCTTTAGTACTAGCATATTTAGAGCCCACCTGGCTCTGTAGTGCTTCTTGTAACAACGTCTTTTGCTCAGGAATAGCAAGCATGTCCCAGATTGATACATGTGATGGAGTCTTTTTTAACTGTTCCACCACATTCATAGCCTAGTGTCTGTGTCTTTGGGTAGTAAGGATAGCTTGCTCTTCCTAGCATCTGACCAGAGACTGCTTGATTCTGAATTGGCTACGGCACTTCTTGCCTAGAAACTGGGCTATAATGTTTCTAAAAAGGAGGAGCTCCAACAATCTCATTATTCATGGCTTTAGGCTGCTCCATCATTCTTCTCTTTGATCTGGTATAGTAATTAGACTGTACTAAAGGTTTCTTGGAAGCAGACGCTTCATTCAAGAACACTGAATCTTCATCTTCAATCCATGAAAATAAAGCATGTTCAGGAGCAATTTCTTCTTCTTGCTGGATAGACATACCTTGCATCTGAGCCACCATTACTGCATTTTGGACATGGGGTGACTGATATGGAGGAGCACTGGACATCATGACTTGTCCTTCTACCCTTCTCTATTCTGCTATTTTTTGCTACAAATTGCCTCTGGGACAATCCTTGGGCATATGGACATTGTTACAAGGAAAGCACCAGGCATTGGTATCTTCTGCTAAATTATTTTATCCTAGGACTATTTCTCTATTGGGATTGTGAGGGACAACCTATAAAGGTGTGGGAACCGTGACCAACTGGTTTGAAGGTTGAGGATTATTTGGCCTTTGAGGACCTTGGTACTAATTTAATTGATATGGGGGTCTATTTCCTTGGAAACCCTGATAAGGAGGCCTTGGATAGGAAGTTTGTTGACTTTTAATATTGATAATCTCATTTGAAAAGGTCCTGAGGATGTTCTTCATATCATCCATTTCAGATGGAGGGGTAGAGGGTGTTGGCATAGTAGGTTGCTGGGGTGTTGGGAATGTATACATAAACACAGGTGTATCTGTAAGGTTAGGGGCTTCTTGTGGCAAGGGTATGGAAATTTCTGGGAACATGGGCATAGGGGGCCTTAGAGGCAACTTTCCAACATCTATTAGGTTATTCTCAGCCTTAACAGCTAATTCATATGCTTCTGGCAGAGTCTGACCTCCCAGGGACTGAATCATTACTGATATATCAGAATTGAAAGATTTGAGGTAGAACACAATAGCCATACCTGATGGTGGCCTCGCTGTAGCAGGAATTCTATCCCAGGTCTTTTGAAATCTAGTGTTAAAGTCTATTATAGCTTCTTGTGGTGCCCTCTTTATGGTGATTAATTATTGCAGCAGGGAAGATTTGTCACCCTTCTCCTTGAATCTTGCAAAGAAAGCATCACCGATTTGATCCCAGGTAGATATTGTAGTCGGGGTCAAAGATCTATACTAGTCTAGAGCCTTCCCTTTGAAAGAAGATGCCAACAATTTGATTGCCACATTTTGTATAGTAATAATGTGTATTGCACACACATCTAATACATCTTGAAGATGCTCCGCTAGTGCCTTGGAATCTTCTCCACTTAATTTAGGTAGAGCCTTCAAAGCATTAGCTAGAATTGGATCCCAAGTCACTGGGGGTACTGGAAGAATGAGAGGGCTACCAGTGTTCCAATTTGCATAGTTCCTTGGGGCTACAGGTGCTCCCATATTTACTCCTTGTGCAACTGCAATTTGATTCACTCTTCTTCTTGGAGTAGTAACTAATGGTGGCAATAGAATCCTTGGATTAGCAGCAGACTGAGATCTCGTTGTTGGCTCACAGCTCTGACTCCTTGTGACTCTCTGGCTCATATGATCTTGATAAGAACTTCAAGAAATGTCCCACCAGGTGTGCCAAAAACTGTTGATGTTTAAAATTGCATAGGTTCCAACACCAACATGGGAAGTTTCAAGAATGGGGACTTGCTACTTGAAATAACCTCCAGATTTTAAAGAAGCTGGCTCTTCCTATTTTAATGGGGTTTTGAGTAAAGGGAAAGGGAAGAAATAGGATTACAGATACAATAGCAAATCTAAGCTATGACGATGTACCTAAATGAAACGTATTTCCTTAATTAGCACAGTGAACCAATCTTTAAGATTCACCTATATCAAAGAGCAAACATTGCATGATCAATATAGATAGATTATGAACAAATAAGATCAAAGGCTAAAACATAAATAATTTATGCAAAGACACAAATAATATTAGCAAGGCACAGAACAGAGTTTCTTTCATTAATATTTCAACAAATACAGGAGGCACAGTGACATGCACATATGTATCAACCTTCTTATCAAAAATAACAAAATTAAGGCAAATGACACAATCTAGTCACAGTAAAATCTCTGAATTTTCTATCTAATTCTCAATATCTTCTTGATTGAATTCTCTCTATATCAAACTATTACAATTCATGCATATATATAGCAACAAAATTGGCTCAAGATCGCAACAACCCAAATCTTCAATGGCAAAACAGAACTGAAGGTAACTGGGAGTCCCTGACCAATGAGATCTTCTGAATCTGTAATCATGTTTCTTCCCTTTCCCTTTACTCAAAACCCCATTAAAATAGGAAGAGCTAGCTTCTTTAAAATCTGGAGGTTGTTTCAAGTAGCAAGTCCCCATTCTTGAAACCTCCCATGTTGGTGTTGGAACCTAGGCAATTTTAAGCATCAACAGTTTGCATAGATTGAAAGGGCTAGACCTATTTTAACTCATTGCAACCCTACACACCATGTCTTCATTTTTTAACTCACATTGTGTAGATTGAAGTGGCCACATTAGTTCCAAATACTTGACAATCATACACATCATAATATCTTTTTTGAGATCATGCTTGTATAGATTGAGTAGGACACATTAGTTTCAACTATTCAAAAAGCCTATAGAACATGATGCCCATTTCAATTTCCTAGCCTTTTAAGTGGTTTCATGGGGGAATTTAGTTAAAGCCCCACAACACCAGTTTTCAAATTCATATTTTACACTATTTTCTTTTTACAATGGATAGATGTAATGCTTACAAAAAAGTGAGAAGCAGTTATATGATTTTTACACTATTAATATTTTTAGGTACTACCAGTGTTCTATGTGTATGTGTAGATTAAGAGGCATTAATCAAAAGAACACAAAAAAATCATGAGTCATCATCCAATTACATATCCCCTAATCTATCTACTTATTAAAATAATTATCTTCTTTATTTTAGCATGCATGATTCATATAGTTCATGTGCATGCAAAAGTGGGAAAACTGTAGATGACAAAATTGCATACCTTTCCCTTTAACCCTCTTAATTTATATTGATTTTATCCTTGTCATAATGTACTATCCTAACTTAATCAATTTGATGTGGTTTAACATAAGATGACATAATCCTCAAACATGCAATCTAGCCTCCTACCTCAACACTCAACAATATAGACCCATTATCACTTCTACAATTCCCATATCTTGTTTTAAACTAGGGGTGTAGATCTATCCACTAGATAGAATTATATCCATGACCTTATCCTTCTAATTGAACTATGTTTTATTTGCTTATATCACCCTTTTAGAAATTATGATCATTGTTTTTCATTCTCTATTCCTAAAATTTAAATTCAAAGTCTAAGATTGTATATTTAAGGACAAACCCTAGGACACTCGTCACTATGAAGTAGGATCAAACAAGAGTATCAAAAGAGAAGAAAATATTATTAGTTCATAGTGGAAAGTGTTGATATTTTTTACAACACCCTTCCTAATTTTTGGTGAAATCAGGGAACCCTTCCTAGTCGTTGTTTTGTGCCTAAGTGTTAAAATTCTAGAATTTGAGGGCTCAAGGGTGTAATTTATAGTTCTATGGAAACTTTTAGAGCCTCCACATAGTTGTGGAGTTGCAAAATACTTTTGGACCTTCAATTTCTACCCCCTTTATACCCCAATAGGATTTTAGACTTTACATGGAACTTTACAAATTTTAAAAATTTTACCTCACCTTGATTTGTCCACATGCCAAAGATTGTGTACTTTTCTCACTCCCACATAATTTTACAACACTATAAAAATACATCCCCACTTCTAACCTCCATTGTCACTTTTCAATATAGACTTTTGAGACCCATGTGCAGTTTTCTTATCAATACCCACCCTTTGCCTTTATTTTCAAAGTTTCTTCCCCAACATATAATTTATAAATTATGTTTGGAGTTTCACTCTTCACCTCCATTGTGTAAATGTAAATTTCCTTATTGGTGGTAAATCTTACATACTAGTGTTTAATCTTCTCTCATAGACTTTGGGATTATCCATCACATTCCAACCCTTTGATCTTCCACCCTATTTTCCTCCATCATTGATCACCCCTAACCTACTAGATGTTAAACCTAATGCTTCCCTTTCACAAAACTAGATCGTGACTATGCAATTGCACATTTATTCTACACTTCCACTCTAGGTCCCCACATTATTCTTCTCATAGAATTTTCTAGTTTGAGTGCATGTTAAAAGATTGATTTTGTACTTTGACACTTAACCTTTGACCTCTTCCATGCATGACCTCATTACCATAAAAGTTTGAGCTTAAAATATAAATATGCTTTCAAAACCTAATCTAGATAGTTCTTTTATTGATAAACCATAGGAAAAATAACTCTTGGTTTTGTTGTATGTGTAGGCTATTCATTCTCATTAGACTTATTTTCTTTCTATGGAATTTAAGTGTCATTTTTTACTTCTATTACTTTGATTTACAAAATTATAGACCTCTCATATAGCTGATTAGACTTTACAATTTGCTTGCCTACTTTTGACCCATGCCACCCCACTGATGGACTTACACTATGGATTTCTACACCTCTCATACATAGTTTCTTGTTGGACATGGACTTTCATAGCTTTCTCCACATGTACACCATAGGATTTTAAGTCATCTATGCAGTTTATAAAAGTTAATTGAATGTAGAACCTCTACCTTGAATATTTGTCTTTAAAGAAATCTCCACCTACCTCTACGGATATATTTAAGGATACCATTCATATTTATAAATAGATGCAATTTGACTTGAGAAGATGCTTACATGCTTGTAGGTACTTGTGGACCCCTCCAAGGCATGGTTTTGTGTACAAGACACATGGTTGATAATGTAAATGTTGGTGTAAATAGGGTTATTCCATAATTGGTTCCCTTCTAGGACCTATTCACACCTAAGTTGTTAATCTTACTTAGGGAAAATTTAGGGCACAGTTAGGATAGTTATCTCTTTATGTCTCATGTCATATGATTGTCCTATATAACCAAGGTTTCTATTTTACATTGTTAATCTTGGATCTTGCGTCCTCTTGTATGCTTATATCATTATTTAGCAATATAGCACTTGTTTTTGCTTCTCTCTTTTGTGTGGAAGGTTATTTGGTGTTGTAGAAGATTGTTCCTCCTATAATTCCTTGTCGTGACTTCAACATGGTATCAAATCTTTGATTATTGCAAGCCCCTTCTTGATTTAAAGAGATTCTTCCATCATTTTATTGTGGATGCATCTTGGTCTAGATCTAACCCTAGAGTTGAGTCTAGAAGGATCAAATATATGAGGATTGACTATAAAATTAATATACATTCATTGTATAGTCAAATCTAGTATTTTTTAGCCCCTACAGTCCCAATCGTATAGTTGTTTATACCATTTACACACATTGGCTTCATTAGAATATTCTATATTAGTATTCTCTACAGGCTAGCATAATTTTGGTTTAATAAATAAAGGTATTTTTTTAATTCTAAAGATTTTTTAATATAAAAATCTTTGAGGTAGAAGGTTCGTAGACCCTTGTAACATCATATCATATGTTACATACAAGATTGTCAAAGTACCTCTTTTTAAAGGGTTGTTGACCCATCTAGCTCACATGCACCTAAGTTGCAAAGGCCCTTAGCACTTTTTTCTAATCACTTAGTTCCTAGAGCTTAAGCCTTAGCACTTATTGTAACATCCCATTTGGAATATTAAATAAACAAATACAAATATTGCACAAATAAATTCTATTTTTATATATAATGAACTTGATTCCATCATTAATAAACTTGCTAATCCAAAGTTCAATAAATAATTACAATACATGGTCACTTCACATGCGATTTACAATTTTTACATATTTTTCAAGTATAAATACACATGGTCACTTTCCTTGTGACTACAACATGTTTCAATTTACATTTACATAATAAGTAATGTTTTCTATTCACAAGTCTTCAGCATTCAACTACAGGAGAGAGAGTGCATCACCCTGGTGCTTTTCCTCCAACCATAGATCAGCAGTCCCCCATACACCATCCATTTGGAAGTGGCCCTTCCCTTCGTGAGGGTATAGACAATGTGAATCAACTAATTTCTTGTGCCATCTGAGAACTAGTACAATGTCCTAGCAATCAGGTTTACAACTCTAGCCTAGCTCTAGCTATGTATAACCACTCTAATTGTTCATCTATCTGGTACACAATGAACCAAAAATGCAAGCAACGACTTTTGCATTACTTTGGTAATAAGTCTTATGTTCACACACTCTTTTCTCAACTTGGAGACTACATTCTTATAATTAAGTAAATAATATATATCCACATATTACAACTAGTTAACTCAATACTAGTCTATCTAACTTAGAATATTCCCTTATTCTGGAAAAAATATAATATGAGAGCTTATGTGACTTATAAACGTACAATGAGCCCCTCTTTGCATCCTTGCAATCTCGAGTCTATGACAACCTATCATTCTACTCAAAGACTTGTCGACCCATTTCCATGCTCTTTAATATACATATTATATATTCTCAAGATTTTCTTGACTCTATCATCAAGACATTGCTCTTGACATCTATAGACTTCTAAAATTTTTTTCTCTAAGATATATGCCTTATTCTATGATTACATTCGACTATTTCTTGTCGATAATAACAAACATATGGCTATTTATTGTCATTGCAAAATAAAATAAATTATGAAAACTATTGACCCATCTTAGCCAAATCTAGAGATTAGACTCCTCTTTATCCAAAATAAGAGTGGTATTTGAAAACTCTTGATTTCACAAAACAAACTTCTGATAATATTATAATTTAATAAGAGTTCATTTATACTGTAGTCTTTACTAGACTTAAAGAATTGAGTGCATACTCATTTCATTTGACAACTCAAGGTAGGTTTTTATCTTAGATAGCTTTATTAACGCTATTATATTAAATCATTCATCGACCATTCTAACATTCTTGGCTTCTTCGTTCGAAATATATATACTCTTTTGAAAATACTTGAGGTAAACCCTCATTCAAGATTTAATCTCAATGATTACTATCGTTTCTCAGTTCTAGTAACCGGTCATGGTTTTCTATTTGACCTTTACATAGCTCCAAATCTCAAAAGTTTATAAGAATATCTAAGCTACCTTTATGTCTTCCAACTTTCTTAATCAATAAATGATTTAAATTCCCAAGATATAAATACTATCTTTATCACTGCTTTCTAAGTGATTCAAGTGATATTCTATCATTGTTTTCTAAGTGATTCAAGTGATTTTCTATCACTATTTTCTAAGTGATTCAAGTGATTTTCTATCACCATTTTCGAAGTGATTCAAGTGATTTTCTATCATTGTTTTCTATATATGTTTTTGTGATAGTATATCACCATAATACATTTGATATATGTGATAAACTATCACTATAATCCATATGTTATGAGTGATATGTACTCACTGTGAATAATAGGTACTAAGTGCTTTACTATCAATGTGTTATATGCACAAGCATATCATAATTCACTACCTCTATGATACATTTGTCATCGTGTTTCACTATCTCTGTAGTTTATAAATGATATCGTGATTCTCTATACTGAGATAAATATATTAACATGTTTCACTATCTCACAGAATTCACTATTCTGTGATGTATATATACAAAGGTATTAGGTGATATACATCATTGTATTGATCATAAAATGAATGACTTACCACTGTATCAATAGCTAATGTTAATATGATTAATATCACCATTCACTATGGTTAGGATGATAAGATTATACTACAGAAACAATAGAGTTTTAAGACAGTAAAAATATTGTTTCATCTTCCTATGTTTCACTTACTAAGAATGAAACTTCAATATAAAACTTGAATTCAGTCATTCTAATTAAAAACCTTGATATAAGATCACTTTCAAGTTATGATTTTACTTGAGAGTGCAGTCGACTCTCTCCTATTATTAACCTTCCTCTCTCTGCAGTTTGTATTCTTCCCCAAACCAAAAACAATGAACCCCCTAAAACTCATCAACTAAGCCTATTAAATGACTTCTCTTCCACTCTCTCTACTAATTATGGACTGTTCTAGAGAGAGTACATATCTCCCACTCACTTCAACCATCCATTGGGCAGGAGCTAGGAAAGTGGATAATGTGGAGCTTATGCTCCTCAACTCTCCTAACCATCTAAAAATGTAAGCAAAGAGAATCCAAGAAGGATTTCCTTCTCTCTTTCTCAAGCCAAATATCTATCTTAGCTAGGATATAATAAATAAATAATATTTTCCATAGTAAATGTATTAATGTGTCCTTAAGAATGCTTCATTTATACTATATACGAACTCAAATTTCAAAGATGAAGTCTTAGCAAAGTCAACAAAGAGTTTTTATGACGAAGTTAAACTTATTTAGTTGATTAATTTTGTAAACTTTTCATTCATAGTTGAACACAATCTTTTTTGATTGTTGATGCAAAAGTCTGAACCATTGGCTAAATGACAACAATATCAATCATATAAGATAATCACCATGTCAAAATTATTTCTGAGGTGATCAATGACATATAATAAGACTTAACTCAATATCGACTTAACCTCTATAGTGAGTGTGTGTGTATGTATCCCATATAGTACAAGGATCATTGCATTCGTACAATCTAACACTCTGTCTATGGTGATACTCTCTCTCCTCTTCTTGGAGGGGGAAAACATTATTCCTACATCACCTCAGTCACACAATGGTAGTTAGCCCATGTCATTATTCAATCACGTGGATGCTAATGATGTCATAAACAATCATTCTTATAAAAATAACTTAATTCAAATGCATTTTATATTATAACATAACATTACTTCCCTCATATTAATTTCGCTGACTATACATCTTTCTTCTTGAAACAAAATGATAAGTATGTTAGTTTAAAAATAGGGTGTGACATATCTCCCCCCTTAGAGATCATCATCCTCAATGATTATGTCCATAAAAAAATATAAAAAAATATGTTTTTTTACATCATGTTTATATAAAAAGATATAGAAATTTTTGATAAATATCATTGTAATCCTCCCAGGTAGCATTGTCCTCTGAATACTAGTCCCACTGGACCTTGCACTGAGTAACCTCTGTGGTACACAGGTGGAGCTTGTGTACCTCAAGCACTTTGAGAGGCTCGATCATGACCACCCCTAGGTCCTATACCTAGAGAGCATTCTAATCAAGTATATGATTAGATCCTGATATATATTTCTTCAAATATGACACATGGGAAATGTCATGCATTCTTGCAAAACCTGGTGGTAGAGCTATCCCAAAAATAACTAGATTAACCACTTTTAGGACTTCAAAAGGTCCAACATATCTAGGTACTAGCTTGGAAGACATTCCAAACTTAATTGGGCTATTATGTGGTTTGACTCTTAAGAAAACTTTAACTCCTATTGAAAATTATTAGGGTGTTCGCTTGGCATCAGCATAGCTTTTCTATCTATCATTTTCTTTTGCCAATCTTTTCTTGATCAACTATACTTGTTCTTCCATCTCCAAAAGCATTTCTGGCCCAAGGCAAATCCTATTTTCTAGCTTATCATATCTTATATAGTTGTTTAACACTTCCTACCATACAATGCTTCAAAGGGAGCCATCTTAATTGCAGAATGATAAGAGTTATTATATGAAAATTTAACTAGTGGAAGATACTCTTCCCACTTATACTGTTGATCCATGCAATACATCCTCAACAAATCCTCCAGTATTTGATTAACTCTCTCAGATTGACCATCCATTTTTGGTTGATAGGCTAAGCTTATATTCAGTTGTGTTCCCAAAGCCAAGAACAAGGTTTGCCAAAACCTTAAAGTTATCTGAACATCTCTACCCAAAATTTTCTTTTCTAGAATTCCATGCAATCTAAAAACTTCTTGCATGAATTTATTGGCTAAAATAGGTGCTCCATCTATAAGATTACTAGGTATAAAATGAGCTACCTTAGAAATTTATCCACCACTACAAGAATAACATCATTCTTATAGCATGACATAGGCAATCCCTGGACAAAATGCATACTAATCACCTATCATTTCCATTCAGGAATGTCATGAGGACACAAAAGTTTTATTGGGTGCTAGTGTTTAGCCTTGACTCACTGAAACTCTAGATATCCTACCACAAATATCATGGCATCATTCATCATTCCCTTCCAAAAATATAACGGTTTCACGTTAGCTAACAACTTTGTCACTCCAAGATGTCCTAAAAATGGCGTAGAAGGCACTTCTTTCCACATAGTTCTTCTTAAATCTCCCTGATTTGGTTGTATAAATTTAGTTATTGAATCTCAATAACCCATTAGGCTCAAAATAAAATCCATCATATCTCGTATCTTGAGGATTTTCTGTTAGAGCTTTCAAAATCTTCTCATAATATTCATCTCAAGTCAAATTCTTCCATACCTGAGCTTTAAAATTAGAGTGCACTGACACTATTTCTGTTATGTGCCTTCTTCGACTCAAGGCATCAGCCACTCAATTTTCTTTACCCTTAATTCAGTTAATATCAAAATCATAATCAAAGATGAGCTCTAACCATCTTCTTTTCTGGGCATTAAGGTTAGGTTGCGTGAAAATATACTTCAAACCTTGATTGTTAGATTTTGGTTCAAATTATTTTACCAATAAATAATGCCTCCATACTTGGAGAGCATGCATAATTTTCACTTATTAGAAATCATGAGGGGCATAATTTTGTTCATACATTTGCAAATTCCTAGACTCATAGGCCATGACTTGGTCTTCTTACATGAGCACTCCACCTAACCCTTCTCTTGAAGCATCGGTCACAACAACAAAATGACCCTCTGGGTCTGGAACTCTAAGAATTAGTGATGCCGTCAATTTCCTTTTAAGAATATTAAAATCTTCTTTACACTTGTCAAACCATTCAAATATTTTTCCTTTCCTCCACATGGAAGTGATGGGATGGGCAATTCTTGAAAAGTTCAAAATAAACTTTCTCTAATACCAGATTAATCCCATAAAACTACGCACTTCATGCACATTTTTAGGTATAGGCCATTCCAAAATAGCCTTTATCTTTGAAGGATCTACAACAATTCCTTTAGCTGATATGGTATGGCCCAAGTACTACACCTCTTTTTGAAAGAAGGTACATTTGGATAGCTTTCCATAAATTTTGTGCTCCTTGAGTCATTATAGAACTATCTGCAAGTATTGATGGTGTTCCTCCTCATTGTGAGAGTAAATTAAAATATCATCTAAAAAAAACATAATAAATTTATCTAGATAGTCTCTAAAATATTGTTCATGAAATTCATAATGTTTCTGGGGCATTGATCAAACCAAAAGGTAAGACTATGAACTCATAATGCCCATACCGTGTTTGAAAGGTTGTCTTGTGAATGTCTTCTTCTTTCAGTCTCAATTGATGATAACCTAAACATAGGTCAATCTTTCAAAATTTAGTTGTGTCACTCATTTGATCAAAGAGATCATCTATGCATGGTAGAGGATACTTGTTCTTAATCGTTGCTTTGTTAAGAATACGATAATCTATATAAAGGCATAGAGTGTTATCTTTCTTCTTAACAAAGATGACGAGCGCTCCCCAAGGCGACACACTAGGTCTAATCAATCCTTTTGACAATAGCTCCTAGAGTTGAGTCTTCAGCTCCATCAACTCATTAGTATTCATCTAATAAGGTGCTTTGGACACTGGTTCGAAACCAGGAATAATATCTATTACAAAATCAAAAACTCTTTTTGGGGGGCAGACCTGGAAGGTCTTCAAGAAACACATCCTAAAAATCATGGAGATAAGGATACGCTTCAAAATAATTTTCCTTAAGTTCCTTCTACTCTCCATCTTTCACCTCATCCATCTTAACTACAAACATCTGGCAATCTTTCTGTTTTTCTTTTTTCAATTGCATTGCAAAAATTTGCCTGATTTTTATTTCTTGCTAAAAACCTTGGATAAGGACAACATTTCCATCATCATCTAGGCATTCTATAGTTTTGAAAATATAATCAACTTCTACGATATGTTGTGATAACCATTTCATCCGTAAAATGACATCATAAGACCCTAGAGATGCTACATATAGATTGACCTCTGAGGAAAAAGTAGGTAGCATTAATCTAGCTTCAAACAAGCATTTCTCTACTTGATCTCTAAAGTGTTTTGCAAACTCTACTATCCATGAATTAGCCATGAAAACAACTTTCCTAGACATCTTATCAAGTATTCTAGGGTTCACAAAATTTTTAGTTGCTTGTGTATCTATAAGAATAGAAACTAGGGTTCCAAATAGAGTACCTATAGTTTCAATAGGAGGAACCTGATACTTAGCTTAACGACTATATAAAGCAGCATGTATCCTTTGCCAAAAAGTTGTTTGCTGTGAACGTGAAGGATATCCTTGATAAGAATTCCCTTGACTATTTGTGGGGCATTTGTTAGCATAGTGATCACCTCCACATGTAAAACACCCTACAGGAGGACCTCTTTTTCCTGAAGATCAGTTGGAATTATCATCACTCTTTTTAAGATTAAAATCCCTATTTTCATCCTTGGATCCATTCTTTTTATATCTAGAGCTTTTACCATAGTTTCTCTCTCTAGTTTCATTATTACTAGTTCTCTTTTTTAAGGATGTCGAAGGATGACTCAGGTTAGATTTTTTTCGAGATCTTTCTCAATACGTAGAGATAGATTTGAGCTTTTGCTCCTGCTTGATGACTTTATCAAAGACTTGATCCATGGTCGTAGGTCCATGACCATCCACTTCTCTGCCAATTTGAGCATTCAAGCCCATACTAAACTTCCTTATTCTAAATCTCTCATCATTCTGATATTGTGGCACATACTTCAATAATCTGGTAAATTTTTCCTGGCATTCAGTGATAGTCATATCTCCTTGACGTAGATTTTGGAAATCTGTTAATTTCTGGTCAAAATAAAGTTTTGGCAACCATATTTTCTTGAATATAACCACAAATTGATCCCAAGTTAGACTCAAAGAACTCAATCCTAATTCCATTTTCTTGTTCATCCACCACGTGGATGCTTCTCCTGCTAACTGGTATGCTCCCCATACATCTTTGGTGATCTCAGAATAATTTCTTATCTCAAAATATTTTTCTATCTGTCATCCAAGCCTCTATTGCATCTCCACTCACCATTCCACAAACTTAGGAGGTATAACTTTCTTCATATCTTGGTCTAACTCACTAGTAAGACGAGTTTTAGCCTCATTTTGAATTATTGAGTCTTGATTATTTACTGTCAATTCACCATGAAAATTGAAATCTTCTCTTCCTTCAAAGTGGTGTTCTTGATTGGTTTCTCCCCCTCTAACTTCTTGTTCTAGGGTTTCCAATCTTTCTTTTTTTCATTTAAAATTGACTAAATTTGATCTAATTTTGCCATAGGATTATTTTTAGGATCTGGGCCATCTAGGTTCCCTCCTGGTTGGTTTCCAGAATGTTCCATAACATTACCTATCCACACCTAACATTTACATAGAAATTTATTAAAACATGGAACTTTTTGATATGCTATCATGAAATTACAAGTTCATAAATACAGAAACTCAGAGATTCATCTCATAAACACTTTCTTATTCTAAAAGCCAAAATTTTACTTTATTTACTTTCTAGATTTTTACATCCTTATTCAGATACAAAACTTTTCTATTTTTCATGTATAAGAAATGTCTACATATCACTTTCTGATAGAGTATTTTTCTCAGGTTCCTCCTCCCTGTCAGAATCGAGTAACATAAACTTAGTGGGTGGATGTACTCGTGAGTACTCAATCAACACATCTTTTCCCATAACAGGTGCATCCCAACCTCACCCAAAAGACATGTCTTGGTAGGCAAATGATTTACTAATATTAAATAAACAAATACAAATATTGCACAAATAAATTTCAATATTGTGAAATCAATGAGCCAAGCTAATATTCCAATATTATGAAACCTTGCAATGAGCTCAAAGGTCAAAGTGTTAAACCCGGTAGCTCTGATACCATGTGTAACATCCCATTTGGAATATTAAATAAAAATATACAAACAACGCACAAATAAATCCCATTTTTATATATAATGAACTTGATTCCATCATTAATAAACTTTTTAATCCAAAGTTTAATAAATAATTACAATATATGGTCGCTTCACATGCGACTTACAAATTTTATATATTTGTCAAGTATAAATACAAATGGTCGCTTTCCTTATGACTATAACATGTTTAAAATTCCATTTATGTAATAAGTAATGTTTTCTATTCACAAGTCTTCGGTAGTCAATTGCAGGAGAGAGAGAGAGAGAGAGAGAGAGAGAGAGAGAGAGAGAGAGAGAGACAGAGAGTGCATCACCCTGGTTCTTTTCCTCCAACCATAGATTAGCAGTCCCCGTACACCTTCCATCTGGAAGTGACCCTTCCCCTCACGAGGGTAAAGAAAATGTGAATCAAATGATTCCATGTTCCATCTAAGAACTAGTTCCATGTCCTAGCTATTGACAATCAGGTTTAGAACTCTAGTCTAGCTCTAGGTATGTATAATCACTCTGATTGTTTAGCTATTTGGTACACAGTGAACTAACAATGCAAGCAATGACTTTTACACTACTTTGGCCAAAATTTCATATAATGAATCATATGTTCACACACCCTTTTCTCAACTTGTAGACAATATTCTTATAATTTAGTAAATAATATATCAACATATTGCAACTTGTTAACTCAATACTAGTCTATCTAACTTAGAATATTCCCTTATTTTCGTACAAGTATAAGATGAGAGCTTAGGTGACTTATAAACGTACAATGAGCCCCACTTTACATCCTTGTAATCTTGGATCTATGACAACCTGTCATTCTACTCAAAGACTTTCTGACCCATTTCCATGCTCTTTAATATACATAGTATATATTCTCAAGATTTTCTTGACTTTGTCATCAAGACATCGCTCTTGACATCTATAGACTTCTAAGACTCTTTTCTCTAAGACATATCTACCTTAGGCCATGATTACATCCTACTATTTCCTGTCAATAATAACAAACAAATGACTCTTTATTGTCATTGCAAAATAAAACAAATTATGAAAACTATTCACCCATTTTAGCTAAATCTAGAGATTAGACTTATCAAAAATAAGAGTGGTATTTGAAAACTCTCGATTTCACAAAATAAATTTCTGATATAATTATAATAAAAAGAGTTCATTTATACTCTAGTCTTTACTAGACTTAAAGCATTGAGTGCATACTCATTTCATTTGACAACTCAAGGTAGATTTTTATCTTAGATAGCTTTATTAATGCTATTATATTAAATCATTCATCTAACATTCTACCATTCTTGGCTTCTTAGTTTGAAATATACACTCTTTTGAAAATACTTGAGGTAAATCCTCATTCAAGATTTAATCTCAATCATTATTATGATTTCTGAGTTCTACTAACCAGTCATGGTTTTCCATTCGACCTTTACATAGGTCCAGATCTCAAAATTTTATAAGAATATCTAAGCAACCTTTCGGTCTTCCATCTTTCTTAATCAATAAAAGATTTAAATTCTCAAGATATAAATACTATCTTTATCATAGTTTTCTAAGTGATTCAAGTGATATTCTATCACTATTTTCTATGTGATTCAAGTGATTTTCTATCCCTATTTTCTAAGCGATTCAAGTGATTTTCTATCATTGTTTTCTATATATGTTTTTGTGATAGTATATCACCATAATATATTTGACATATGTGATAAACTATCACTATAATCCAAATATTATGAGTGATATGTACTATCACTATGAATAATATGTATTAAGTGCTTTACTACCAATGTGTTATATGCACATGCATATCATAATTCACTACCTCTGTTATATTTGTCATCATGTTTCACTATCTTTGTTGTTTATAAATGATACCATGATTCTCTATACTAAGTGTTGTCCTCAAAATCAACTACTCTCATTTTGTAGGACGACCCCTATGAAACTTGTCTGTTTCGTAGCCTACACTCTAAGTTCGCAAATTGAGGTAAGTCTTCTTGGTCTCATGTGAAGTCATCTAATACCTGAGAATAGCTTGTAACATCTCCATTAGTCGATTTCTCAAAGTTCGTGAAAATGGACCAGGTTATAGGCTTGTTGAAATATCCATTTTTGACCTTTTTGAATGTAAATGTGGTAAAAATGACCGCCAGAGCACTTTGGTGATTAGTTTGATATGCACCAGTGGTCATTTTGACCGCTCATACAGTTTCTTGGTTTTCGCCTTACATGTAAAGGTGGTAAAAATGACCGCCTAAGCATCTCCAAGTTCTCTCAAGTGCATTAATGGCACTTCGTGTGGGAATTTAAGACGACTCTTTTTATGCTTTTTAAGTGCTTTTAATTGTCATTTGTTACTCATTTCTTTTTCCTGATAATCCTTTGAGCTCACGAAAACCCTAGACCTACCTTTTAGTGCGTGGATCTGATCAAATCGATTTGCATTGTAGGGTTTTCATTTTTGCCTAGCACTCATACCAGGTAAGTCTCTGTTTTCCCTCTTTTCATTTTTTACCCTTCTGAGCTTAGGGTTTGCGTGAAGAATGGATGATTGTCTACGTTTTTTGTTGTCTTTTTCTTTATCAATGGTCGTTTTTGTTAAAACCTTAGTGGTAGTTTTGAGGAAGTTCATCTTTGTTTCATTTGAACCTGTGTCATTGGCAATTTTAACTGATTAGTGTTTTTTATTTTTGAAGTACAGGGGCGGCGATGTTCGCTGCCCATGCCTTTGTTGTCCTTACATTCAAAGTTGAGTTTGTTACATGCATCGGCGGGCGAACTCACCATTAGGACATGGACTATCAAGAGCTAACATGTAAGAGCGGCTATTTTAGTCACCCTTACATACGATTGCCAAGATAAATCTTCTCACATGCAAAAGTAGTGGAAAAAGCCGCTATTACACGTGATTTTTGAGTTCGATGTGAGAACAATCATTTTGACCGACGTTGCGTCTTCCAACTGCACCTTACAATTTCCCCACATGTAAGGGCAGTCATTTCGACCGCCCCTACATGAAAACCTCATTTTTTATCCCACATGCAGGAGTGGGCCTTTTCGTCGCCCTAACATGAGATGCAACCTTCCCACATGCAGAAGCAGTCATTTTGACCACCCGTGCATGAATTTCTGCAAAATTTCCTAACACTAGGGAATTCCTACAAATGATGCCTTTAGCCCATTTTTGCCCAATTTTTTGACTTGTGCACACTTTAGCCCTTTCAAGTTCATCCTTGTGATCATGATCATTGACATGTAGTTTCCCAATTTATCCATTTTTCCCCTAACTGCGAGATCATGGCCTTTTGCAATTTTCAACAAACATCTATGGTAGATATCTTTTCCAGAATTCTCTCCAGAGCTGATGTCAGAGCCATCTCCATCCAAAGCCAAAATCATGAAGTACAAATACCTAGGGGTCTTCCCTTTCACTTCAGTACAATCAAATGTTGATGAAATCAGAGATACAGAAATAGGGCATGTGGATATGACAGAATTTGTGGATAGAACTAAATAGACAAATCCTTCCAGACACATGCAAAAGATCATTGAGAACAACATTCACTTGGTTGCCTCTATTCTAGTTTCTGCCCATAACCTCGAGTTTGTTCTTCAGGTGGCTAGCCATTACAACAGGGATACTAGGGTTGTGACAGATTCCCAAGGGAATGTGATTACGAGGTTGGATGCATAATTTCTTGATAAAATCTTCATGTGTCTACCTATTGAAAATATTGGATAGATTGATTTTGCTCAAGGGCAAAGAGATTATGATACAGATGTGGAAGCCGCAAGAAGGTACATAAATAGTAAATGGTTGAAAATTTCTTGAAGCAATCTGACCAAATGGCCAAAGGATCTCCCGAGGAGTGACTTTGTAGAAGAGGTTTGTGATTTAATCACACTTCTGAGTTGCATTAGCAGACTCCCTTCTTCATCCAAGTTTCAAAAATGGATGTATACACACATCAAGGTGATTCTCTGAGGCACACAAAAAATCTTCTGGGGAGAACAGATTAGTAATGCTTTGCATGAGTAGTTGGTGAGGGTCAACACAACATTCAAATTCTATATGACCTCATACCTTGTATATGATGCCACAAGCATGAGAAGTTTTCCTGGTCTTACTCAGGTTGGTGACAGGAGATTGGTTCTTGTGTATGAGTATTATCCTCAAATTACTTTGAAGGGATCAATCCATCATTTTCGTAGGGTTAATGATGCTTTCTTTTCAGTATTTATGTGCTTATGGGATAATGAACTTGTTCAGAAGAGCGTTTCAGATGAAGCTTGGGAAGTTGTAAATTCTTTTGGCTGTTTGTTCTTACAATTCCCTACTTTCGCATATCTTAGAGTAGGGTATTATCCTGGCTACCCTTATATTCTTCCATGATATCCCAGTGACCGTATTGTTCTCATGGAATTATGTAGGTAGTTGATTGTGGTACATAATAAACAAATGGAGCTGAAAAAGTCAGGGATAAAGTTTCTTGTAGAAATTGGAAGGTACTTAGTTTAGTCAGCTAACAAGGCAAAAATAGTTGATTCTGAATTGCAGTTGGTCACCATGAAAACTTTCAAGAAAAGGGACCATTTTGACTTCAGGAGGGTACAAGATAAGATCAAAAGAAAGTCAACTTTCCATGTGCCTATGGTGGAAGATATTTGGGCTGATCTCAGGACACAAAATGAGATCAGGAAGTTAGACTATTGTAGACTTCATTTGAGTTAGATAGAAGAGCGGGGCCTTGCTGATATTCCAGATGGAATGGAAGATGATGGGGATGTTCTAGATCCCAAATATAACATTGAGAATGTTGAAGTCTCAACTCTTCCAAAGGTGAAATGGTCGGTTAAAGAGGAAACTTCCATAAGGAAAAGATTTCAACCGATCCTGGCTAACACAAACATATGGTTGGAAAGCAAAGGGATCAGCTTGAAGGAATTTCTCACAGGGTCAGAGACTGAAACTCAGGAGCAAATAAGCAAGAAAGTAGAAAACAAAACCAAGAATAAGAGTGACACCTCTTCTTCCTCCAAAATACATAAGCCAAAAATTAAGTTTGTATCCAAGGGAGGGAAGAAGAAAGAGGTTGTAGGAACCTCTAATGTCACTAAATAAGGTGCTAAAGATGCAAATGTTGGGCAAATAGAGGTTGAAGATGTTGAAACTAAAAAGCAAAATCTTGAGAAATCTAAGGATGCCCAACAAACAGAAGTGTCTAATAAATCTAATGAGGAAGGTGAAATTGAACAAGGCAAGGATGAGAATGTAGAACAAGAACAACTTGGTGATCCACGTCAGTCTCCTAAGAAAGATCTTCCAACTGAATCACAAGTTTCTACACCCCTTCCTCATGCTCTTGTTTCTAGTAGTTTTCCAGTAGTTTCAAGTGTTCCCATTTCACCTATTTTCATTGTTTCTCCTGATAATAGCCCTACTTCTGTAAGAACCAGTTTTGGGACCGTATTTGATTCCTCTAGTTCTATCCCAGTTTATCTTCTTTGTCTTTTGATATTGGTGAACAATCTATTTTGGAACATCTTCTAGATGGTTCAGAAAAAGTTGTTGACACAGGTATAGTTTTTATCAACACCAGTACTACTGTTACCATAACAGGTGTAAATATGGATCCAGTAAAACAAGTAGTGGATTCATCTCTGACTATTAGTGCTTATGTGCTTCCTCCATGGTTGTCTACATATACTCCCAAGAGAAAGAAGCAAGCTATTTCGCCAGATGAAATTGATATTGAGAAGTTGTTACCTGTGAAATTAAAGACTCTAAAGAAGAAGCCTAAGACTGTTTCTAGGCTTATCAATGAAAAAGGATCAAATATGCAGAGATTGCTAAGCCACCAGAGGATGCTACTGTTGACAATTTTGACATGAATGATTATGTCATCTCAAGGGTTGAGTTAGGTAAGCTAACTCATGAAGGCATAAAAGTAGATTTTCAAACTACTGCCAGCACCTTGCTTGAAAAATATGATGAAGTCAAAAAGGAAAAAGAACAGTATAAAGCTAAAGCAGAACAACTTGTTGTTCTTCAAAAAATAGTAAAGTGATCTAAAATTGTGGAACCCATGGCAGTGAATGTAGAAGATCCTCTGATCCAGAAGGTTGAAAAAGCTCAGGCCAGAGGAAGAGTGGTAGGAGATATTGTGGAACGTTTGCTAGCTCAAGGGCAAATTCTACTGAAGACCACTGTAGAAAGAAAAGAAAAGATGGATAAAGCTAAAGCTGAGCTTGATAACATGGTTGACTTACTCTCCCAAGAACTACAGGATTAGGAAGAGAGCTTGGAGGAGTGGATAGAGATGAAAAAGATTAAGATAAAGAATCTGATTACCATCGGGGTCATCGCTAATAGGGAATCATATCTTAAGACTAAGGAGTCTCTGGTTCATCGTATCCATATAATAAAAGGCTTACTTGATGATTTATGTCAATCTCATGAAAATAATGAAGACAATGATGTCACGCTTGGTGCAGAAGCACCTCGAAGCCATTACGAATCTGAGGATCCCTACATTTTGTGTTATGTCCAAAGTGTAATATTGTAAGGCCTTCGTGCCCCATGGAGTCATACATGGCCAAGTAATGGCATAATGTTGAGTAGTTTGTATACGTGTCATTACCACTTGTAACCGAACTGAATGTCTGAAAGGTTTGTAACCGATTGGCAGGGTGGTTATAGGTGATTCACCTTCCACCGTGTGTAACTGTCAATTGAGAGTCTTTATTTAGTTGGTTTCTGTTCGTAGAGAGGGGGAAGTGAATGAACAAAGTTAAGAAGAATTGTATTTTATTCTGAAATAGAAGAAATAAAGAAATTCTGTGTTTTCTGGTCAAACTACAGAGATACCGTTTGGAGTCATTCCACTGATGGATTTCTTTGAAATCAGTGGAATGATCTCCATGTAGGTAGATTCATTTCTGTTCTGTAGGTTTGTAGTTTTCTCTGTGTGTTGTGTTCAGTTACAATGTGCGGAGAAGGAATTAGCACTTCATGTGTATACAAATGTATGCGAAGTAGATACATTGTATCGAGTCTATCGACTGTACATGGGGAATTCACAATGACACTGTATGTATAGAGTGGAGTCATCGGTATAGAGAGAGCCATCGGAAAAGAACGAACGAGTTCCACCGACGATTGAAGTCTGACCAATGGAGAAATTGATATTAAGTATTTCGGGGTGAGAGTAGCATTATTGGCCGACGATGGAGCGGATGCTAGGTCTATCGGTCTGACTAAACATATCGGTGAAGAAGATTTGTGCTAGCCCGATGCGGAAGGTCTCACTGATTTGGGAGACCGTGGTGAGGTGTCGCCGACAAGAGATATCGGTGTGAAACACACCGTCGGGAGAAGTGTTAGAAGCTTCACCGACAGAATGGGTCACACCGATAGCAGGAGTGCATCGGCACAAACATTATCGTCGGTGTGAGTGTGACGAGGTCTAGCCGATGGAAGGCTCATCGGTGAGAGATGTGTTGTCGGGGGATGCAGGAAATGTATTGCCGATGGCCCAAGTCTTACCGACAGCTATGTGTTAGACTCATCGGAGTGAAAGAGACGTCGGTGTGAAATTTCTTGAAGTGGCCGATAACCATTGTCAGCCCGATAAGGGCATGTCGGCGAGACATTTTGTAGTATCATGCCGATAGGCACATAACCGAAGCCACTCATCGCTGAGAGATATGTATCGGCGAAGGTCTTCTTCCGTTTGACCGACAGTGTATAGTCTTGCCGATAGGCAAGAATATGGATATTTCGGTGTGACTTCTACCTTGTCTTGCTGATATATATTGTAAAGGCTATTTTGTGGGCATCAAATGGAGTCTTCAACCCTGTTTTATCTGTTATCTGGTTTTCCTCTGCATCAAATTGGTATCAGAGCTAGCGAAAGCTCTGGGAAGTTTTGTGTCGGATTATATCTGAGATAGGGCTAAGTGAGAGATTGGTGTTTTGGTTTGCTAATATTTGTAGTTACCGATGTATGTCCACAAGCTGCAGGTAGGCAGATAGGAGATCTGTCATGGGCCTGAGAAGGAGGTCCAGTTGGTGTCGCCAAAAGTCCTGGGGAGAGAGGCAAGAGAGGACTCCCAGGTGAGGGACAAAAGTGTTGGTGCAGCATTGAGGGTGGACTTATGTTTGGAGCAGCATCTGGAGGAGCAGCCAGTTAAACTCCATTGAGAGAAGTCACAGTTGAAGGGTAAAAGCAGCAGAGGCATCCAGTTAGCATTGCAGACATCGAGAAAGTCAAAAGATATTGCAGGCTTTTCACTGAGAATTTCCATGGGACATGGAAATTTTTCAAGTCTGGGAGTATGGTGCAGAAGCACCTCGAAGCCATTACGAATCTGAGGATCCCTACATTTTGTGTTATGTCCAAAGTGTAATATTGTAAGGCCTTCGTGCCCCATGGAGTCATACATGGCCAAGTAACGGCATAATGTTGAGTAGTTTGTATACGTGTCATTACCATTTGTAACCGAACTGAATGTCTGAAAGGTTTGTAACCGATTGGCAGGGTGGTTATAGGTGATTCACCTTCCACCGTGTGTAACTGTCAATTGAGAGTCTTTATTTAGTTGGTTTCTGTTCGTAGAGAGGGGGAAGTGAACGAACAGAGTTAAGAAGAATTGTATTTTATTCTGAAATAGAAGAAATAAAGAAATTCTGTGTTTTCTGGTCAAACTACAGAGATACCGTTTGGAGTCATTCCACTGATGGATTTCTTTGAAATCAGTGGAATGATCTCCATGTAGGTAGATTCATTTCTGTTCTGTAGGTTTGTAGTTTTCTCTGTGTGTTGTGTTTGGTTACAATGTGCAGAGAAGGAATTAGCACTTCATGTGTATACAAATGTATGCGGAGTAGATACATTGTATCGAGTCTATCGACTGTACATGGGGAATTCACAACGACACTGTATGTATAGAGTGGAGTCATCGGTATAGAGAGAACCATCAGAAAAGAACGAACGAGTTCCACCGACGATTGAAGTCTGACCGATGGAGAAATTGATATTAAGTATTTCGGGGTGAGAGTAGCATTATTGGCCGACGATGGAGCGGATGCTAGGTCTATCAGTCTGACTAAACATATCGGTGAAGAAGATTTGTGCTAGCCCGATGCGGAAGGTCTCACCGATTTGGGAGACCGTGGTGAGGTGTCACTGACAAGAGATATCGGTGTGAAACACACCGTCGGGAGAAGTGTTAGAAGCTTCGCCGACAGAATGGGTCACACCGATAGCAGGAGTGCATCGGCATAAACATTATCGTCGGCGTGAGTGTGACGAGGTCTAGCCGATGGAAGGCTCATCGGTGAGAGATGTGTTGTCAGGGGATGCGGGAAATGTATTGCTGATGGCCCAAGTCTTACCGACAGCTATGTGTTAGACTCATCGGAGTGAAAGAGACGTCGGTGTGAAATTTCTTGAAGTGGCCGATAACCATTGTCAGCCCGATAAGGGCATGTCGGCGAGACATTTTGTAGTATCATGCCGATAGGCACATAACCGAAGCCACTCATCGCTGAGAGATATGTATCGGCGAAGGTCTTCTTCCGTTTGACTGACAGTGTATAGTCTTGCCGATAGGCAAGAATATGGATATTTCGGTGTGACTTCTACCTTGCCTTGCCGATATATACTGTAAAGGCTATTTTGTGGGCATCAAATGGAGTCTTCAACCCTGTTTTATCTGTTATCTGGTTTTCCTCTGCATCAACACTTCTACATAGGCTAGAAGAACTCCCATGCATCCTCACAGGTGAAGATCATAAGTTCCTTTCAGTAGATGAAATGATAAGCTCCTTCAAAAAGATGGTTCAAAGGAAATTTGAAGACGAAGTGCCCTCAGTACTTTCCATGGACAATCATTATGATCAGCATTCAACTTTTGAGAATTTGAAGGACAATCTTGACAAACATGAGAAGGCAATAAAGGCAGTAAAAGATGCAATTCTTCAGGCCCACACTATCTCAGAAAATACAACTAAGCTAGATGCATGTGAAATGGCAGCTATACAGGCCATGTACCAAAATTTTCTAAAGATGAATGATGGATGAAGTTGATACCTTGGTTTATTTTATTCTTGTATATGTAATTTGAATTTTGTTGTGGACATATTCATGTGTAATTTTCTAAAATGTAATTACATGTGAGGCAAAGGAAGTCCTAAGTCAAATAGGACTCTTTTGTTTGAATAAGTCAAAGTAGTTAGGATTTTCCTATTTTTGCTCTCGGTTTCTATTATAAATAAAGAGGACCCCCATTGTAAATATCATCTTTTATCTATTGCAAAGAAACTCTGTCGAATTGGAAAACATTTCAAGACTTTGAGCTTTTTATGTTTATCATATTTTTCAAGTGAATATCAATATAAGCAAGCAATTTGAGTATCAAACTTTGAGTTGAACCATATTGTTTTATGATATCAATGTTCTTATGTCATTGGTGTTATATTATATTGAATCATTGTTGGAATCGTGGATTTTATTGAAATTTGAGAGGAGTGTTCTTGTTTTGGTTGAATAGGCTTTGTGTTATCTCATTGCAGGAGTTCATGTTTATTTGTGGGAATGGAATTGTTTAGAGACTTTGTGCTGTAAACTATTGTGTTCAAATTAATTATATTATATTGGGTGAAAGTGGAGACTTTGGGCTGCATTTGAATTCAATTAAATTTCTTTGTGAGAAATAAGCCAAACGATAGAAGACTTTGTGTTTCTATAGTTTGTCTCAATTCAAGAATTATCAAATATCATTTATTTTGAAGTTGTTATTTTATAAGAGAGAAACATCTATTCTAAAAAAAGAGAATAGGATGCAATGGAAACACCCCAAGAATAGTTTTAGTTTATTTAAGTATTAAAAGTTGTTTGTTAGAAAGAGCTCATTATCTAGAGGGAACCTCCCCTTGTTGAGAGGAGAGACTCAGTCTCATCATAACTATGGCGATATAATCATTTTGTCATTAGTTAGCTAAATGACAAAATATTCACCCAACACTGAGATAAATATATTAACATGTTTCACTATCTCTATGGTATACATATGATACCATGTTTATTTACTTCTGAGATTTATATATTTTATCATAATTCTATATCTCTATAATATACAAGTATTACACAGAATTCACTATTCTGTGATGTAGATATACAAAAATTTTAGGTGATATACATCATTGTATTGATCATAAAATGAATGACATACCGTTGTATCAACAACTAAAGATAATATGATTAATATCACCACTCAATGTGGTTAGCATGATAAGATTATACCACAGTAACAATAGAGTTTTAAGACAATAAAAATATTATTTCTTCTTCCTATGTTTCACATACTAAGAATGAACTTTAGTATATAACTTGAATTCAATCATTCTGATTAAAAACCTTGATACAAGATCACTTTCAAGTTATGATTTTACCCAGGAGAGTGCAATCGGCTCAATGCAATTGACTCTCCCCTATTCTTCACCTCCCTCTCTCTATTGTTTGTCTTCTTCCCCAAACCAAAAACAATGAACCCCCTAAAACTCATTGACTAAGCCTATTAAATGACTTCTCTTTATTAGATGCATAGGACAATTGATAGGGGGGGTGAATCAGTTGTACATTAAAACATTCAATCCCTCATTAAGTTTCAAACCCTTGTTAATCTTTAAACTCTTATTATGCATTAGCATAATGTAAACATATGAAACAACAATGAAAACACATCCAAGCACATAAGAACATCATATTTACATGGAAATCCAAGAAGGGAAAAACCACAGTGAGGATTAGCTCACATATATATTAATAGCAATACTGAATACAAGTAGGCTCACTGCCAAGGGCTCACTACCTAAAAAAAGAAGAAAGGCTCACTGTTAGAAGGAATCACTATCCAGAACAAAGAAGAATAGGAGAAGATTGTTACAAAGAGATTCAATATATCAAGGAAATAGGAGAAATCCACCACTATAACTTTGTGCCATTTGCAACCTTCGGCTTAGTACCTCCAGTAACTTCAAGGATACTGAAATGTAGACACCTTCTACTCACTACATCCTAAAGTCATAAGCATTTAAGCTCGCACTCAAATCACCACACTTGATCACATTCACATTTTTTTCACACACACCCTCTATTCAAGCTTCACCTTGCATTTATACCATCCACACGTATGTACCTCAAATGTGCAACACCAAAGTAGGTCAGCACCAAGCACTTCTGCGATTGAAAGAAGTGAAGGAAGACCACTCCAAGAGTTAACTAGGACCCAAATCTGTATCACCACACTACTCATCACATCCAAAATCAATGAAGCACATATGCAATTAGCTCTAACACGCTAGGTTGGCCAAACCTGTATTAACACTACAAGCAACCATATACATGCCTCTCCAAGTCTAGAAACAACATGTGGACCACAAGGAAACACTCTACAACATCCACACAACCTTCCAGAATATTCTAGAATCAATATAACCTTCTACAACACTACCACAACCACATACAACTGAAGAACATAACTATTCTCTGTAACTAGTCAAACTACCACAGACAACAACTCATGAATCCAACCTTGTAGAGTATCTGAACATGAACCACTTCAAGGGAAGATAGATACAGATAGTATTAGCACATTCCCAAATCTGTAAGACAAAAAAATGCAACACAGAGAAATGTGGAGCAATCTTATTTCTCTTAGACAACCTTCTTCATAGGTAGACACTCTATCAGAACACATCTTTTACTACCACACAATCCAAAACTTGAAACTCTAGATATAAAACCTCTGATCATCACTTCCAAACCACACAAGCATATCTTCAACCATGAAGAAATGTGGACCACAACACTGAACATACCTCTGTCACACTACACATCTTCTTTTATTTAAATTTTCTCAAAAGCACTTGGAAACCAAGTGAACCATCTGCATCAACAACACTAAAAACACCTCAACATCCTCAAACACTTTTCATCATGACTACACTAGAGTTTGACATCAAACCATGGCATGTCCAACATTATCAGCAAGTTTCAACTATGCTCATTCTTCCAACAATCTCTGCATATAAAGATATCAATGACAACACTCATGACAACACCAGCTTCCAACAATTCCAATGCTAGAGGTTGACATCAATGACAACATCAGAAAGATTCCAACAATCTCCCCCTTTGTCCTTGATGGCAACACCAACTCTCTGAAAAACCATCAACAATAAAATCAATCAACATCTCTACAATCAAGAGCACTCCCCTTGACTGGAGCATCTCTCACTCTTCACATTCTTTACCTCTACTTCATAGACATCGTCTCCCCCTACCTGAGGATTTCTTAATATTCTCACTCTATGTTTTCTGGGCCAACTTTCTTGCACTATGGTTTTTAAACCATTCTAATTCTCTCCCCCTTTGACATTAATGGCAAAGGGCCATAAACTTATCCAACTCTCTTTCCTACATATTTCACACTTTCTCTTCTGCATTAAATTCTTTTGCTCTCCCCCTTTGGCACTACTTCAAAGGGCAACACTTTGCACCTATCTCACATTCCTCTGACATCTATATACACCAAAATTAGCAAGCACCTGCTTTGTTTCCACTGCTCTTACTTTTCTACACACTCCCCCTTAGGGGCATAAAATATGCTCCATCTAACTGTACCAACCAAATGTACTACTACCTACTCCCGCTGAGAGGTAGCCTTCAACATTAGTCCAAGACCAAGAATGTATCTTGAGATGCTTCTCGGATAGATGCACATACTTATACATGTAATTAGAAGGAGGGGCAATAACCCCTAACTTCTTCCGAAGATAATCAAAAGTATCTTTAGGAAGAGCCTTTGTAAAAATATAAACAACTTGATGCTTGGTAGGCACATACTCCAATTTTATCTCATTCTCTACAACCTTCTCTCTCAGAAAGTAATACCAGATAGAGATATGTTTTTTTCTTGAATGCATTACCGGGTTCTTTGAGATAGTGATAGCACTTGTATTGTCACACAGGATAGAAATAGGTTCATCATATGATATTGTGGGGTGTTGCCACAATAATGGGTTACACTTTCTGGGACATCCCGATTTTTGCTAAAATCACATATTTTTATAAAATATAATGATTTAATCCTTGAAAGGTTCCATTTAAAGGATTGTAATTGAATAGGGTTTGATCAAACCCCCTTGGATAGAACCCCGCTAGTTTTAAACCATACCTATCATGGAGTCTCCTCTACACCTATCAAAATGCTGATAAAAGACCACTTTTGATTTACCTTTTGGGGGATCAAATGAATTCATTTAAAATTTTATGTTTTGTAAGTATGTAGTCCTTATTATAAGCTTCCCAAAAAGTATAATTTTAAATATATTTAATTTGATTATTTATTAATTTTTATTTCTTTTGAATGTAGGTTTTTTTAATGAACATCAAGGTCTCTGTTTCATACATACGAAAAAATAGGAAAATATAGAAAAAAAATTTCTAAAAAATACGTGTCCTCTAGGTATTGATGTCCTTATTCCAACAAAAAAAATGGAATTCTGATACATACAACAAAAGTTATGCTTTACACAGTACACCTATGTCTAAATTGTAATTCGTTTGATTTCAAAAGTTAATTAAAAGAAAAATATTCAATAAAACATTATGAAACCGAATGCATCCTCTAGATATCATAGTTAAAAATCTAAATTCTAAAAAATTAGAATTTTATCCTTCATAGAAAAAAAGTTATGTTTTACACAGTACATGTCACTCTTTAAAAATGTTGTTTACTATTAGAAACTAGTTATTGAAGGAGATGGAATAGGAAATATAATTTGATTATATATATATATATATATATATATATATATATATATATATATATATATATATATATATATATATATATATATATATATATATATATATATATATATATATATATATATATATATATATATAGAATCTATAGACAAAATGTAACAAATCATTAGTTTACATCATCTTCAAATTCCTCATGGTTTAGCAACTATAGGTGTCCGAAAGTGAAGATTTTTTTCAAAATGTTCATTTCAATGTCAACTTTGGCTAAAAAGTGTAACCCACTATTGTGGAATCATCCTCTGATATCCTTCAATGTTTGCTTCATCCATAATGCCTATGTACAACATGATGTTGCTGTAATATACTTTGCTTCTATAGTAGATAATGACACTGAATCTTGCTTCTTACTCAACCATGAAACCAATCTGCTTCCAATAAAGAAAGCACCACCACTTGTACTTCTATCATCTACACATCCTACCCAATCTACATTTGTATATGCACTTAAGGAGAAATCGGTATCCTTAGGATACCATAAGCCATAATTCAAAGTACCTTTCAATTTTCTAAATATCCTCTTTACTCCTGTAACATGTGATTCTCTAGGATCTTGAAATCTAGCCACAAGACAAATTGAATGCATGATATCTGGTCTAGTAGAAGTTAGGTATAATAGTCCACCAATCATTGATCTATACTTCCTCTATAAATTGATGTCCTTATTCCAACAAAAAAAATACATATGCCACCACAATCAAGATTTGATCTCCTTCAACTTTGAAGTATAGATTGCTATCTATAGTACCCTTGTTAAATCTTTGCTACAGCAAGTATTAATCTAGTCTTGCATACCAAGCTCTAGGAGTTTGTTTGAGTCCATACAATGATTTCTTCAATTTGCAAACCATATCAGCATCATCTGATAAATAAAAACCTTCTGGTTGTTTAATGTACACTTCTTTTAACTCACCATTCAGGAATGCAAACTTCACATCCATCTGATATCCTTTGAAATTGTTATGTGCTGCAAAAGCTGAAAACATTCTGATTGCTTTCATCCTTCCCAGCGGAGAAAAATTCTCCTCAAAATCTATTCCTCCCACTTGTGAGTAGCCCTTACACACAAGTCGAGCTTTACTTTTGATAACTTTTCCATCCCCATTCAACTTATTCTTGAAAACCCATTTAGTTCCTATCACATTCTTGTTTGCAAGTCTTGGGCCCAATTCCTAAGTCTGATTCTTGTCAATCTTCTCTAACTCTTCTTTCATAGTTTTGATCCAATTCTCATCTTTGCATGCCTCAATCATTGTTTTAGGTTCTACTTGAGAAAGTAGACAATAATTTACCTGTTCCTGTATCATAGCAGATTTTCTTCTTGTCAACGCACCTTTGCTCTTATCTCCAATGATTTGAGCTTTGGAATGATTCTTCTGCACATACTTAGGAGTCTTAAGGATCCTTTCTGGAGCTTCTTCCTCTTCAAAGTGTCATCTCTTTTTCTTCTTGTTCATCCTCTTCTTCTTCTTCACTACAAGGGGGTTCATCGGATTCATATCCTCCTATCAGAACAAAACTTTGATGTGATTCTTCATCCACTTTGTCACTTGCATTCTCAACTATCTTCTTCAATATTTTGTTATAGCACTGATAGGCCTTGCTTCTTGTAGAGTATCCAAGGAAGATTCCTTCATCTGATCTTGCATCAAATTTTCCTAAGTTTTCTTCATCTCTTCTAATATAGCATTTGCTTCCAAAAACTCTAAAATATTTCACAATAGGAGGTTTACCATACCACAATTCATAGGGAGTCTTTGAACTGTTCACTCTTGTTTGACCTCTATTAAAGATATAGACTATAGTATGAATTCCTTCTCTCCAATATACATCTAGTAGATTTTCTTCCTTCATCATTGTTCTATGCTTCTTGAACTATTCTATTCTTTCATTCCACAACTCCATTCTGTTGAGGAGTCCTAGGGTCTGATAACTATCTCTTAATTCCATGATCTTCACAAAAACTATTAAACTCATTGGAGGTGAACTCACTACCCTTGTCAGACCTCAAGCACTTGATTTTCACATCCATTTCATTCTCAACCATGAACTTAAATGCTTTAAAATTATCTAGAGCTTCTAATTTTTTTTTAGAAATGTCACCCAAGTCATTCTAGAATAATCATAAATTAATAACATGAAATACCTATCACCATGTGAGCTTCTTGTTCTGGTAGGTCCACACAAGTCTGTATGAACCAACTCCAAAGGACCTATGGTAGAATATTCTTTAGTCGTGAAATTCTTCTTTGTTTTCTTTCCAAGATAACATTCTTTGCATGTTGCATTGATAGGCTTTGCAATCTTTGGCAAATCTCTCACATCATTAGTAGAACTGATCTTCACTAGGCTATCAAAATTGATGTGACCCATCCTTCTATGCCATATCCAACTCTCATTGATTTGAGACATAAAGCACTTAACACCACCACCTTTGAGTTGATAGACATTACCTCATGTTCTTGTTCCAGCAGCAACCAAGGTTCCTGATCTTCCTTTTCTAATTTCACAACCATTATCCTAAAACACAAGATTGTATCCTTTGCTACACATTTTTCCTACACTTAGAAGATTATGTCAGAGACCTTTGACATAAAGAACATCATCTATTTTATGATTTCCATCAAAACTAATTGAACCTTTTCCACAAATCTTAGTAGATGTATCATCACCAAACTTAAATAGACCACTGTCATAGTTTTGAAATTCAAGAAACTTACTCTTGTCACCTGTCATATGATTTGAGCATCCACTTTCAACTATCTAGTAATTCCTCTCCTCACTTGCATGAAAGGTAGTCACCATAGTTCCTTCAATCTTGTGACCTGTTTCCAGAGAACTTTCCTTCAAACATAGTTTAGGATTAGTAGAATTAGTTCTAACATTTAAAGCCATGAACAAGCATTCATCATTGTCTTCATTAGGATAGTCAGATTCTTCGTCATCAGTTGCACCATTGTCCTTTTCCACATAATAACTCTTCTTGATAGATTTTCCTTTATAATCTTCGTGTTCATCATTTGAAACTTTGATTGGACATTTAGAGGCATAACAACCTATCTTTCCACAATTGAGGTCCATTTAAAGCATAACTCACCTTTCTATTTGACAGTGCCCTTTTTGAACCTTCTTACAAAATTTGCTTCCACCTCATCAAGATCATCTGGATCTAATTCATCATCCTTCTCTACCTTGTAGACTTTAAAAGTAGTTTCTTTCTTTGTAGCCTCTTGACCAAACTCTTTTAATTCAAAAGAAATTAAGGCACCAAACATATGATCTCTAGAATACTTATCTAAATTCTAAGCTTCCTCAATAGCAGAAACTTTAGAGCTATAAGATCTAGGAAGAGTTCTTAATACCTTTTTCATAACTTGACTTTCTTCCAGCCTACCACCAAGACCATTGATGGCATTGACGACTTCATCCACTCTGAGCATGTAAGTAGTAATATCTTCAATTTCAGACATCCTTAGGGCTTCAAATTTGCCTTTGTAGTTCTGCATCTTTTCTTGTTTGACTTTGTCATATCCTTCATAAATGCTCTTTAGTAGTTTTAAGACTTATCACTTTCCCAAGTCCTGAATCAGAAAGAGCACTCAGGATAGCATTCCTTGCTTTGCCATTATTCTCATAATCCTTGACTTTATCATCACTTGTTGGACAATTATAAGGCATAGTATATCCTATTTCAAATGAATTCTAGTCTCCATACCTTAGGGAGACAAGAAAAACTTCCATCATGGCTTTCCAATAAGCATAGTTCAAAGGAAGCAAGGTACGCAGAAAACACTTCCTACACTGATTTACTAAGAAAAGATTTATGCAAATTTTAACTTTTACAGTTATTGGTTATTAGATGCACATTAACAGAAAGGTAATAGCAACATCAAAATGCAAAACTCACAATACAAGATATACATGGGGAAAACCCTTTTAGGTAAAAAAAAACCCACATTCCAAAGCCACCCAATATATTATTCAAGAATCAAGAAGATTACAATATACTTGTAGAGCAAGCTTTCATAGGAGTATTAATCAACCATAGATCTAAGAGGTAATACAACATCTATAAGAATCTTACACTCAACCTCCATCTCAAGCTCCTAATATATAGGAGATACAATATAGTAAACCATCAAGGGTAATTACAAAACCATGAGCCAAAGCCACCCAAAAGTGGCACCCAAATTATCTCCAATCAAAAATGCCTTGTGATGTGCGATATAGGGCGGGGTCGAGGGGCAGCACCCCCATAGGGGCTCGGGGGTAGTGCCCTCGAAACCTCAAACAAATTTTATTATTTTATAAAGGCGTCGGGAGTTATTTTTTCTATTGGCCGACATAAAAAAATCATATTTGTAAATGACATAAGGCTTGATAAAAGCGGCTAAGGGTTAGGGTTTATGTTGATGTATTGTAGCATTTTGCAGTGGTATTGAATTGCAAGGATTGCTGGTTGTAATCGATTTGATTTTCTGGATAATAATATTGGACTCTTTGTTGGTGGATGTAGCCTGGGTTTGGGTGAACCACATTAAAACTTGTCTCTCGCTATTATTATTTTTGTGTATTTCCATTCCTCTGTTTAATCTTTATTTGCATTTAATTGATATCTTCTGCATGCAAACCCTAACATGTCCTACTATAATCATTAATGAATGAAACAAAGTAAACAGATTTTGAAATCGAAGGAACATTAATATGACCAAACAGCTCAGAATGAATCAAGTCCAACACCTTAGAAGATTTGTGATAATTGGAATAAAACTAAACATGGTTTTGTTTTCCATAAATGTAATGTTCGTAGAAATTGAACTCTCAAGGTTACAGTCATTCATACCCTCAACAATATTTTTATTTTTTAGGGTCCTGAAACCCATTTCACCAATGTGACCAAGACTTTGGTGCCATAACATTATCTTCTTAGCTGGAAGTTTCATCTCCATAGAATGAACACCCTTAGGTACCCAAAAAGCATGACCATCAGAAGTAGATACAACAGTCCTCTTCACTACTAGTTCCAATGGTGAGGATGAAGATTCTAAAGCTTTCTTCTTCAAAATAGAGGCACTATTGCACTGAACCTCGCATGCATCAAGATGAAACAGAGTGACAATCTGAACACCCTTAGAAAGAAGGTTCCATGCCAAACTAGCGATATGTAGAACACCATTTATTTCCTTCACTCATCCATTAAGGAATCGAATCAAGACTCTTCCATGGCCAACAATCTTCAAGTGAGAATCATCACCCAAGTACACCTTTCCGCCATCGTATTCTTCATACTTCAAAAACCAAGCCCAATGCGAGGTCATATGAAAAGATGCACTAGAGTCAATAAGCCACATATCCTCAGATGCATGCATTGCCAAGGCAATGACAAATGCTTCTCCTTCATCCTAAGAGGACTTGTTAGAATTTGAATCATAGATATTCTTCTTTTTCTTTTTCTCCTCCTTATACTCCTTGTGGAAGTGATGCAGGAGCATCCCTGGTTCAAGAGCAATCTTGCATCAACCAAAAAAATATTTGCATTTCAGTTTCTAATTTAGTACTGTCAGTTTAGTCAATAGCAATTTCTGTATTTTGGTCTACATTCTACCATAGTTGCATTTCAGATCTTGCAGAGATGGACTTAGCCTTGAAATTCATTCATACACATCACATCCAAAATTCAAATCATTTGGATTAGTTACTGAAAAGTTATTGCTATCAGAAGATTTATTATTTTCTCATAACAGAGCATCCTAACAATCTCAGATAATCAGCTAAAGGAGAAGACTTGCGAAGCATTTCACGACTTGCAAAGTTAAAAGACACATCATCCAATGTTGTTTGCTTTGTGGCCAACCTTCCTTGAGATCTGCACATCATCCCATTTATTTTCAGAGGAATTCTATTCCTTTAGGTCTGACCTGTCCATGTATACACGTTATAGCTCTTCATTGAAGTTTGTGATCTTCCTTGGCCAACACGAAGGAATCTTATATTTTGGAGATGATATTTATTGATGTAATAGATGCCTAGGAAAGTTGATTTCGATAGCTAGCATAGTTTACAAGTGGGATAGTTTGAATTCTTTGCAAAGGAGCTTCAAGGCTATATCTTGTGCATATTTTGTAATTCTGTAATGAGGCCTGTGAGCCCCAATTGTAAGCCTGCATGTTGTCGTCCAAGGTCTACATTTGAATTCCATGATATATTGAATGACTAAAACTATATTTTCTTTATATCTTCAAGTTGTTTCCATTCTGTTACTCTAGTTGCACGGCCTGGATAGTTCACTTTGTGGACCCTCCTAACCGTGACTGCACTAAGTGGTATATGAATTGGTGTTGTGATGGAAAGCATAATGGAAAGTTGAATTGTTTTGGGAGTTCTTGGGAGTATGTTGTTAATGGTATTTTGAGAGATTAATGTTTATAGTGTTTTGGGTGATAGCTATGATATGAAACTCCTGAGAGAAAAAAAAATTGTTTAATGGGAGTTGAATGATTATTGTTTCTGGGAGTTAATATAAAAGGGAGAATTTAGGAGTTGTAGACTAAGGGAGTTATTGATTTTGTTTATTGTGATTGAAAGTGAAATTAATTTGTGAATTAGAATTCTTTTAAATGAAATTGAATCTATTTGATAAGATGAACATCAAGGAAAATTTTCTATTTAATTGCTTGGGGGTGGATTCGATTTCATGAATCCTATGGTTGGGTGGTAAGCAATCTGAATTGTTATTAGCTTTGTGGTTGCAAATCAAGTAAGCTAATATGGGCTGATATAATTTTGTGTATGCAACTTATGGATTAAATTTGTTTCTTGTGATATGAAGATTAGTATTGAAGAACGAATTTGGATTTCTCTATATTTTTCTTCATTTGGTGCAGGTTTCAGGTCGACTTAGTAAATCTTTTGATGAAATCTAACTTTTGATGGATGTGATGAAGTTAGAAAATATTCATTCTCTTGATGACTTCCAGGAGGAAGTCCATTCTTAGGGGGGAAGAATGTAAGGCATACTTGACACTTATTTATTAATTATGATATTTTATTTAGAATAATTAATATTTATTTATAGTTTCAAGTTAGTGGAGTTAATTTTAGATTTGTTTATGAAATTATGATATAAGTTATAAAGAGAATAGAATTTAGTAGTAAGGTCTTGATATGGTTTAGTTAATTGATTTAAATTAATTATTCTTGTGTGTTGTGGGGAATAAGAGCTCTTTTATCATTATTTTTAGTAAAATTAAGACCATAGGTCAATCACCTATGGGTAGGGTACTTGTTTATTCATAAAAAAATATGTTTTAGAGTTGTTTTAATGCATTTTTAGTGCACAAGAAATTAAGTGACGAGTTTGACAGATGAAGAGTCTTCAAGCATCCAAGTCAAGAAGAACAAATTAAATAAAAGGAAATCCGAAGAATCACATTTTCTTGGAAAAGAAACAAATGCCACAAGAAAGAAGAGGAATACAAGGAGTCATTGGAGCCCAAAAGAAGAATATGAAACTTGGCAAAAGGAGATATTATAAGGAGATGGAAGTTTGGTTTGAAAGAGGAGGAGGAAATCAAGAGAAGATCCCAAGTTTATTTCTAATTTTTACAAGTCAAGAAGACATCCATAGCTGATGGTGAAGATAATTCTTCAATGGAATTACATCCATTTCGATGAGGCAAAATAAAGCGTACATCCATGGTGAGTTGTTAGGTAAAAAATCTTTGAATTTTATGAAGAGGACAAAGGAATTTCAAGTAGAAGAAAGGAAGTGCACAACTGATTAAGATGAAAGCTTTCACATTAAGGAATCTTGGAATCTCTCTTCACAGGCATTTGGAGGTATTTTTCATCAATCAAATTTTTGAGGTATTTCCTTGAAAACTCTCAATTATTTATGTTAATATTTTTTCTGAAAATTTTTAAGAAAACTTTTTGTTGTCTTATGAAATTTATCAGTTTATTATAATTATTTTATCAAATGATTTCTAGGTTTTGTGTATCTTGTTTTGATCTTTCCAAAAACATCTTATGGTTTTAAATTTCATCAAGTATTAAGAAAGTTATCATGATTTTAGTATTGCTATAACCTTGCTAAAAATCCTGTTGTAACCCTGCTAATGTTTTATAAATTACTCTCTGTATGGGAAAGGGATTCTAAAATTGTTTCTAGGTTATGTGAATATTTGTTTAAACTTTCTATAACATTTTACGGTTTTAGATTTCGTTAAGTATTATGAAATTTATGGAATTTTTATTACTACTGTAGAAGAAATTGAAAATCTAGGGTTTTGTTGGTAGTTTACTTTGTTGAAAATGAATTATTTTCATTACATGAGTGTGTTAGATGAATTTGAATATTTTATTTCTTTGAATGGGTATGATTAGATAATCTTTCATACATTTATTTAGATGCAAAAAAATTAAATTGAATCAAGAACATACTTGTAGCGCAAGAAGGTCAAATTAAAACCCTTATGTTGATTAATTTATAAGAACAGTTGTTAGATCAAACATATATATATTGCATAGTTATTTGAATGTCAAAATTAAAGCAAAATAATAGATCTTTTATATTTTATTATTTCTATTATTCATTATAAGATAGGGAATACTTTTGAGTTATCAAATCATTCTCGATTTATGATCAAGTTTGGGTTAAATCTAGATTTGAGGGAAAGAGATGATTGCAGTAAACACTACCTCCTCATCTTATAGAAATGTTCTAATTTTTTTTCTGGGTTTTATTCCCCTTACTCTTACCTTTTGAAAACATCTTGAATTTTAGAATTCCTCTAAGAAATAAGAAAGTTATGATAGATTTACTACTAGGTGGTTTTTCATGTTAAGGCTATTTCTATTCAATTATTTCATTTTACTCTTATTCTTAAATTTATTTTTATTCATTGAATAAAGTTTGAGATTGGATAGGAGACTAACTTAAATTATATAAATACATTTCCTTTTTTAATATATTATTTATATTATGTTTAGTATTGCCGATAAGGGCATGGTTTGGTGGTTAAGTCGCTCAGTTGTAGTGGCGGCCACCAGAGTTCAAACCCCGTTGGGCCAACGAGCTCGTAGGCTTTATGCCTTCACTGGGCCAATGATCTCATAGGTTTGAAGTGTTCTTGCTAGGGGATGAGGTCCCCCATGTTGTGGCCTCATCGGTTCATTGCTCCAGGCAAACGCATTTGCGTGGAGCCGTTGGCGTGTCGCACCAACGTCGCCGGTCACGTTAAAAAGTTTACCAGGCACATTTAAAAAAAGAATTTATGTTTAGTATTATTGTGTGCTTGTAGTGGTAACAATGGTAAGAGGTAGATTTTGAGTTGAAAAAAAATAATAGAAAGATCTAATTATTGTTTGTATCAAATCTTTGAATTAGGAATTTGTTGGATTATTTAGTGGTAAATATTGATGCTGGTGGATCTCATATAAGCATAGAGTTTGATATTTTCTTAAAGGAAAATGGTTGCATGGTCAAACATTTTATTGAATAGGATTTATGTATTATGTGGAGTTGAGATGACATAATTGGTTTTTTCTATATATATGAATGCAATTTTCTATTTATTAGATTTTTTTCTGTGAAATTAGTAAGAAGTTATGTATGTTAATGTGATTAAGATTACACGTACTTTGGGATGCAAGATATTCTACCTTAACCTTGAAATGCTAGTTAAGATACATGTACTTGACATTGTAGAAAGGTTCCATCATTATATGGGTTGTATTAATCATATGAAGGAGTAGTATAGTTTTTGTAACATAAAATTAGTCATCTTTATTTGAGTATGAGTAAAGGATGTTCTTTCATCTATTCTATGTGAGAAGATATTACATGCATTAGTAAGGTGTTAATAAGAGTATATATGTGTTTGTTAATGATAAAATTTATATTGTGGAGTAGTGTTATAATTCATTTTATTTTGAACTTGAATAAAGATGATAATTTCTTAATGATGATAGACTTTTCATTTATTGAAATCTAAGTATTTACCTGTGGAAATTTATGCATTTTTATTGTTGATATAACTTCCCTATTATACCCTATAGGGATTATTTATAAATTTAATTGTTGCATGCACTCTCTAGAACTTGAATGACATAGTCATCATATGGTGTATTTAATCTTGAGAACAATAGGAAAGTGCATATTAATTGGTTTATTGATCTGGAAAATATTATTATGTGACAAACTAGATCCCTTAAGAGTTATTATATCTAATTCAACCTTATGGTTTCAAGACTAGTCACCTCGAACTACAAAGTCTTTGTGTTGCGCGTACATAGGCAAGGCCATCATGAGCCCTCGAGACATTATGTCGGCCCCTTAGGGCCTTAGGTTTGTCATTTTATGCAATTGATATTTGTTTTTGTGTATTTAGCAACTATGTAGAACTAATGTTTACATTTAGTGTGTAGATTCAGATCTGATAATTGTGCAGGATATCAGAGCTGGGAAAATTATTTTCCACCTTGCAAAAGGATGATCTTAAAACATTTATTTTAAATGTGTATATTTAAATATGAAGCATTTTGTATCTTGTAATTTATTTACAATGAATTTTGGATGATAATTATTTATAATATTTTTATTAACTGTTAATTTCCTGAGTGGGCATTACATGCATGGCCTAGATAGTTCACTTTGTGGACTCTCCTAACCGTGACTGCACCAAGTGGTATCAGAGCGAAAGTTTGAATCTTTGGGATAAATTTGAGCAAAGCTGGAAAAGGAATTCCATAAGATCTTTCTATGAATAGATTGTCGAATCTGAGGCAGGTCACTTGTGTTGCAACCAATCACCGATTGTGAGGCAGTTGTCACCTTGTAGCTCAATCACCGAATTTGAGGCAGTTACACTTGATTCTAAGAAGATGTCACCGAGGAGAATCCCTCTTATTGGAACAATGGCTAGTAGAATGGATGAGATGATGGAAATGATGAAAACCATGTGAGTTCGCTTGGATGTTGTTGAAGAAGATAGGTGAAGAGGACTTACACCTAGACCTAATGTTGAAAGTGATGATGATGAAGATGTGTGAGAAGGAAAAATTAGGTTAAGATGATCAAACAATGTAAATCAAACCCAATCCTACTGCCTTCAAAGAGTTGATCTAAATGACACAAGAATGCAAACAAATGAAAGCAAATCACCTGGATTATTGATTCCTTGGTTAGAATTTGTGGATTGCTTCTCAATTGCGAACAATCATAAATGCTAAAGCTTCCATGATGATGGATGAAATGCTCAAAAATGCTCAATGGATTCTAATAGAGATATTATGCATGAGATGATACTCTGGACACTATATGGTGAGATGATGATAATGAGAATGAGTGGGTGTACATATAGCACTCAATAAGAGTTGATCAACGGTGGAAAAGAAAAGATAGTTTGAATGGTTGAGATGAATTCATGATCATAGATGAATGTGCACAAGACAAGTGTCCTTGAAGCTTACATTTTATTAAATGATTGTTGTTGGTTTGTTAGTAGTACTAAGATTGATTTTCTTAAAATAGAATGATTTTCTATTTTAAAGATTGGATGATATGGATGATTGATTTTAGAACCAATTAAATCATTTTTTTTATTTGATTTAAGATAGGACCTATTTTGTACACATAGAAGAAAGTGAAATGATAAGATGATGATAGAGAAAAATGTTATTTTTAGAAGATTTAGAAGAAAAGTCATAAATTAAATAAATAAATCTATTTAATTTATGCTCATGATGAGAAAATAAATAAATAAAATATAGATTGTATTTATTTATAGAACAACTAAATTAAATAAATAAGTAAATTTATTTAATTTAAAGAAGAACGGAGAGATAATTAAATAATTAAAGATTATTTAATTATAGATAGAAGAAAATAAAAGAAAAATAGATAATAAAATAGATGAACAATTAATTAAATAAATATAAATTTATTTAATTAATAGAAGAAATAGATGATTTAAGAGAAAATAGACAAATTATTCAAATGTGTTAGATAAATGCAGATAATGAATAATGTAATATTTTAATAATGATAACTAGGTCAATTTTGAGTGTCTATAGAAGAATTTCAATCTGTTGATCAAACTGGTGAAACCCTAGGAGATGAAGAAGAAGAGGAATCATACCAAGTCAAGATGTTGCAAGCTATTTCAAAGAATGGAAAAAGACCTAGAGTTGATGTACCAAATTATACTAGCAATTTGAATCCTGAGGAATTGATTGATTGGATAAATGACATGAAAAAATACTTTGAGTATGAAGAAATTGAAGATCCGGAGAAGGTAAAATTTGTAAAGACAAAGTTGAGAGGACATGCTGCTATATAGTGGAAAAAAGTTTTGTTGGATAGAAACAAAAGAGAAAAAGAAAAGATTACAAAATGGGATAGAATGGTGACAAAATTAAAGAACTGGTTTATACCTGATGACTATGAGTTGGAATTGTTAAAGAGATTGCAAAACTTGAGACAAAAGGAGAAATCTGTGAGGGAGTATACTAAGCAATTTCACAAGATGATCATAAGGACATGACATAGTGAAGAAAGCAAGAAGAAAGTGGCTAGATACATCAATGGACTAAGATTGAACATTCAAGAAGAATTGAGTTTGGTGAGGATGACAACACTGGATGAAGCATATCAGTTTGCCCTGAAAGTTGAAGAAAATTTGAAAAAGAGGCATGATTAGAGACAAAGATGCAAAGGAGGTAAATTTAAGAGAGGTAGAACATTTTCTGGAGGAGAGAGATCATATGTGGAGTAGAATAGACAAGAAAACACATTCAAGAAGGAGGAAAGAGACAATAATGCATACCAGAGAGAAGATAGAACTTTCTACCACAGAGGAAACCCTAGTCCATACTAGAGTGAAGGATACAGAAGAGAAGGAAGAGGAATTGATAGGAGAACATTCATAGGAACCTGTTTCAAGTGTGGAGGTGAAGGACATAGAGCATTTAAATGTAATCAGGGGAGTACAAGCAAGAGAACAAAGAATAGTGGAAGAGCAGCCTATGTGGAAGAAGAACCTGTTGGATCACCTAGTTTAGTCAGTAAACCTAAGAAAGGAGAATCACTTTTGATGAGGAGAGGACTAATTCAAGTAGAGACAAATGAGAAACCACTGCAGAGGAAAAGTTTGTTCAGAACCAGATGCAAATTAGGAGGTAAATGTTGTAAAGTTGTAATCGATAGTGGTAGTTTTGATAATTTAGTTTCAAAGGAGATGGTGACTAAGCTAAAGTTGGAAAGATTGAAACACTCTAAGCCCTATCAAATGACATAGATTTAGGATGATCATAAGGTACTGGTGAGTGAAGAATGTTTGGTGAAATTTTATATTGGATCTTATCATGATGAGGTATTGTGTGATGTTATGCCTATGGATGTATGTCATATTTTGTTGGGTAGACCTTGGCAATATGATAGAAAAGTTGTACATGATGGAAGAAAGAATACATACACTATAACATCAAATGGAAAGAGAATTACTTTGATTCCTTTGGAAGATGATCCTAAGAGTGAAGTATGTGGAAATTCTAGAATCTGTTTGGTAGATGGGAGAAAATATTTTGATGGTTTGAGACATGAGAATATGTGTTATGCTTTGATCCCTAAGAAGCCTGAAACATTGAAGAAGGAGACTAAAGAATCACTACCAGAGGAGATAATTGAGTTGCTGACAGAGTATGAGGACATCATATCAGATAATGTACCTAAAGGATTTCCACCAATCAGGAGTATCAGTCATCACATGGATCTTATACCTGGAGCAAGCTTGCCTAACAAATCAGCACACAAAATGACACCGGCAAAGAATGAAGAATTGAATAGATAGATACAAGAGTTGTTGAGGAAAGGTTTGATCAGAGAAAGTTTGAGTCCTTGTGTAGTACCTGTAGTGTTAGCATCGAAGAAGGATGGAGAATGGAGAATGTGTATAGACTCTAGAGCAATCAACAAGATCATAGTTAAGTATAGATTTCCATCATATTATGGATTGTTTAAGTGGAGCAAAATATTTCACAAAAATAGACTTGAAGAGTACCATCAGATCAGAATTGGAGAAGGAGATGAATGGAAGACTACTTTCAAGACAAATGAAGGGTTGTATGAGTGGTTATTTATGTATTTTGGATTGACAAATGCACCAAGTACTTTCATGAGATTGATGAATGAAGTCTTGAAGAAATTATTAGGTAAGTTTGTTATTGTATATATGGATTACATTCTGATTTTCACCAAGACAAAAGAAGAACATTTGTGGCACTTGAGACAAGTTTTGTAGAGGTTGAGAGAAGAGAAATTATTGATAAACATCAAGAAATATAGTTTCATGAAGGAAGAATTAGTATACTTGGGATTTGTGATTTGTGTAGAAGGATTGACCCTAAGAAGGTGAGAGAAATTGTTGAATGACCTACATCGGAGAGCATTGGAGAAGTCAAATCATTTCACAGATTGGCTAATTTCTACTGGAAGTGCATTAGAAACTTCAGTTCAATATGTAACCCTATGATAGATACAATGAGAGGTGACAAAAAGGACTTTAAATGGACATCAAGAGAAGATAAAAGTTTTGAATTGTTGAGGCAAAAAGTGACAAAGTAGCCTGTTTTGGTATTACCGGATTTCAATAAGGTATTTCAAGTAGATTGTTATGCAAGTGGGAATGCAATAGTAGTGTTAATTCAAGAAGGTAGACCTGTATCATATTTCAATGAGAAGTTGAATGATGCAAGGAGAAGATATTTTGTTTATGTTTAGGAGTTCTACACCATAATACAAGCCTTGAAGAAGTGGAGACATTATTTGTTGCCTAAGGAGTTTGTATTGTATATAGATCATCAAGCTTTGCAATATTTGAATAGTCAAGGTAAGCTGAATCAAAGACATATGAGATGAGTAGAGTTCATGTAGAGTTACACATTTGTATTGAAGCATAGGAGTGGAAAACCAAACAAAGTTGCAGATGCATTAAGTAGGAGAAGGAACTTGTTGACAAAGATGAGAGTTGAAGTGTTGGGATTTGATGAATTGAAGAGCATGTATGAGGAAGATCTAGATTTTGTAGAACCTTAGAAAGCATGTAAGGAACCTTTTGTGATAGATAGGAGTAAGTGGTTGGACTATTTCATTCAGGAAGATATGTTGTTCATAGGAAATCAATTGTGCATACCTAGGAGTTCAATGAGAGACAATTTGATCAAGGACAAACATAGTGGTGGATTAGCATGACATTTTGGCATTGCACTAGTAGAATTTTGGCAAATAAATGACTAGGTGACTAAAAACTTCAGTCACAACAACTAAAAATGACTAAATTCTACTAATTGTTTTCAACACAACTATAAATGACTAATTTGATCATCTAGTAAAAAACACAACTAAATAATTAGTCACACTTAAATAAAAATGACTAAATAATTAGTCACACGAATTGGTAATTGATGCAGAGGTAAAGGTAGTGGTTGTAGAAGTTCACACAATGAACTTGGTTGTCAAAGCTTCCTTCTTAATGTTTCCAAAGGTGGATTGCTTATAGACCTACACAAGGTTTTTTTAGGTGATTGATCTAGCCTAGGACCACACCTAGGTCCACCACATAGGCTGCTCAACACTCACCTTGGGGAGTCACTACTCTACCCAAACAACCAACACATTCACCTTCAAGGATAGCATTCCACTCCTAACACCTATGCTAGCAGGATCTCCATACAAGATTTATCATAAGATTGTTTAAGACATGAAGAATAACAAGGTCTCTGACCCTAAAAACTCAAATTCTATGCCAACATTGACAGAGGACAGTAAACTGTGTATGACTGTCATAAAGACAGGATTCTAGGTTGGTTCCTTCCTTGTAGCCTAAACATTGATTAAACTAGCATAACTCCTCTACCAACAAGGATCTAAACACAACATACACCTACCAAGGATAGGATCAACATGAATTCACTGACCCAGCACCTCACCTCCATACTTACTCTGTTAGAGAACAATAACTGTCTTATGACTGTCTTAAAGAAACAGTGTTTAAAGAGGATTAAACCATGTAACCCAAGAGAATACTTACAACACTAAATACTCATAACTCCATATGACCACCACTTCTCAATGTATAATCCAAATGCTCAACATGAATATGTAATCCACCCCACACATGTAGAACCGCACTGTGCTGTTGGAGTTTAGAAACAGCAAATTATCTTTTTCTTGAAAACAAAAACCTAAATTGAAAGAAATGTGAAAGAAAATGCATCCAATATGCATGTACAAGGTCCACCAAGTCCTGCACTAGTCAATTTCCACCTGCAAACATAAACTCCACCATATATTTGTTAAAATAAATTGACTATCTTTACTGTCATAATACAGTCCACCATCAATTTCTCAAGTAGTCACTAGTAAGACTAGCTAGATGCATGCCAAGAGACCTAGAGATTGGAGTGCAGACCTAATCAACAACAAAAACATGAAATGAAATCTTTCTCCTTCCATCCTACTAAAGAATAATGGTGTCTTTCAGAGGACAGAGGAGAAACTATACATTTTTCCTCAAAACCTAGCTTTTGGAGGGTTTAGAGCAGTTTTTCCAAATCGATTGGATACTCCCTCTACAAAAGATGTCAAGAAGGAAAACTAGACTCCAAAGAAAGGTGATTCAATGCATAAACAAATTTCACAACCTTCAAACCCTGTACTGACCATACCACGCCGTACCAGATGACTGTCTCCCACAAAAAGTAGAAAAAACACTGTTTTCACTCCAAAAAAAACTATTTTTCTCATTCCTCCCGGCATGTTTTATACAATCAAAAGTTTTTGGAACCTTTCCTCTTCCCTTCCAACTGTACAACTACCCATGAGAGGCAGTGAAACGTTGGAAATACTTTTTCTTAAAAAAAAACACCAAGTTTCTAAAAGGAGAGAACCTACAGAATAGGCCTAACTAACTCTAAAATGGACTAGTCAATTAAAATGACTAAGTCCTTATTACATAGCATGGAAATGGCTTTCAAAGCCTTAAGGAAAACCAAAATAACAAGATCACAAAGCATGACATAGTCAAAAATGACTAAAACTGGAGCTCCTGCACCAGTAATTTCCCTCTTCTCTACCATTTAAAAATTTCATTACAATTAAAAGTAATATCACATAAAACATTTCCTACCTTTATCCTTCACAGGGAAGGGTTTCTCCTCGCCACTCCAAGGAGCAGAGACCAACACCACACAAAATCAAATCCAAACACTGAAGGAAACTTGCAGCTATAGCCTAGAAGTTGTTCACACATCACCAAAAGTTTTAATGGAAGTAGATGCCATTATTTCCAAAGTGAAAGGCTCCAACATTAGCTCTAGATTGTTTCGATGTCCTATGGTCATGTCTTTTATGGAATCCCCATGAAATATAAGTTCAAAGGTATTGCATGGTGAGGTGTTTGATGGCCTAGAAGTGGTTTACTGAATCAAGGGAGGAATGTTGGGTTACACTCCACACTATGCATCTTAAGGTAGTCCCTCAACACTATGCATCTTAAGATTTTATGGCTAGACTAGTTGCAATTCTTCAGAATATTTGGAGAGGTCTGTCCCTTGGAAGGGTGCATCCTAATATTTTTTTAAGAACTTATTAGTTAATGATGCTATGTATTTTGCAAGGCTGAGATTGATCATTAACAGCATTGGGATGAATTATAAAGCAAAATCATATAGAATTAGTCTCTTTTGCCTATTGAATAAATTTGTGTTAATCCCCTTTAAGGATCTATATTAAACCTCTGAGATGATATTCACCTTATCTCCCTTTGATCATCACAAAATTGTGCTCCATTGCTTGCTTGGATCTTCTCAAGAGAAACATATCCCTAAGGCACTGTCCTCACAACCATTAATGATAGTGGACTACCTTCTTGATCTTCACTCAACACCACATTTAAACTGCATTGCCACTGCCTCCTTTAACTATATTGACCTCCATCTTTATTTGAAAATATATCTTGGTCTATAGATAGTAGGGTTTTGGAATCAAAGGGGTTCACCACATGACATTAAAGATTGACTGCTACACTACCTTAACTCCTCATCTCTTTTGACTGTCACCACTTATAATTTGCTTGCTTTTGCTTCACTGTGACTGGGTCATGCAAAATCACTGCCTTGCTCACTGTTATTGATACCAATCATGCTCTCCATCTTGAATATCATCATGCCAACCAAAACCTAGTCACACAACCTTGAATGACTTAATAACCACTAAACATTCTTATTGTCCTTTGACTGTAACGAGACTAAGTCTTCAAACTACACATTATTCTTGATATGATTGTTCACATGACCATTTGACAGTGGATTGTCATGTTCTATTTCTTGATCAAACATCTCTCAATGTTAACCCATTATCCCTTGATCAATAGACAAGGCTTCATTATTATTTGGTCTACTTTGCTTAAAATTCTACTTCTTTTGACATTTATCTCTAAAAACACAAAACCTTGCAACCCTTCACCTGTACAGTCATTGTCAAACTTAATCTCACTGCACTGTGCATGATATCAGATTGCTTTGATTTAATTGCTCTGCAAATTAAATCAATCTATTAAAGGAATATGTTTCCTATTGGTACATTGAAGTATCTTGGACCTTCCCTTTGAATTCTCTTAGCCCCAAACTAGTATTCTACTCAAATAATTTATTATAGGTTGCTGATGGGACCATTGTCCATTGTTTGACCCACCCATCTTCAATATCATTAACCTATCTTCAATATCATTATTATCATTATTTGTAGATTCCTTTTGGCCTATTGTGGGCGTGTTGCAATCATCTCAACAAGGACAATAGATGGAATTCGGTGGACTAAAAATCATTTTTGATTTTTTCCCTTTCTTCCTTCTGGGACAACTTTGTAACAATGTAACCTGCACTTTGAAAGATGATGTACCATTTTCATTAACCTTAAGTATTTATGAAAATGTTACAAACTGATGAATCTGTAATTAAGGGCATGGAATCTCATTCTTGAATTCTTTTCTGTAAAATGGTGGGTGTTAATAACTTGTTTCTCATCAACCTTTTTTAAGTCAGACATTCTTAAGCAATAGAGAAAGTGGTTTTGAGATATCTTTATCAAACATAAATGCATTTAAAATTTATAACAATTACCTGCCTAAGTTGTTTGACAATGTTGGTTTGAAATATGAAGGGGAAGGAATGTTCATTCTCCCTCTTGAGACATTGGAAGAGGAGAAATTAAGTATTCTATTTTAGACCCACAACATTGACTACCCCTTCTATTCTCTTTTTATTGTTTAAGTCCTAGATCTTTCTCAAGAAATTGATTTTTTCTTATTTGTGTAATCTTTTTTGTGTTTTGAGTGCAAGGAAATGCTTGTAATTGCTCAAGCAATGTATTTTTTATGATCTTGATTTTCTGTATTGTTCATGGTCTTTTCAAGCCTCACATACTACTTATTTGCTTATTTATAGAAACATAATTGTGAGGAAGATTGGCATTGACTTTTTGAAACTTCTGCATCAGGAAATGGAAGATTGGGAACTTCAAAGATGTTGCAATCATGATCAAGTCACCTTTATTGCAACTATTGGTGCCTTTATTTTTGTGATCCTTGTTGTATGGCCACCAATTCATTCTCACATTTGATCAGATTGTTGATTTAGCAAAGATGAAATTTTTGGTTGTATTCATGATTTTGCTATGATAAAATGGATGAACCTAAATTTAATTTTCATAATTCATTTAAAGTCATTTTGTTCTCTAGGAATATATGTTATTTTTTTGTTGACTTATAAATCATGTTTTACAGCTTTGGAGGTCACCATTATTGACTCCTTTTAAGCTCATAATAGTGTTTCTTCATGAAGCAAGCCATGCAATTTCTTGCAAACTTACTTGTGGCCATGTAAGCTTTATTAGCCTTAAAAAAAATGTAGTATGTACTACTTAAACTTTGAAGTTCATTTGGATGCCTTGTTTGGTTATCTGTTATCAACTATTTTGCAAGTGCCAAATGATTTGAATTTGGTGAAAACTTTATCAAGGTATAGGATAAATAGAAAAATGGAAAAAATGACAAATAGGAGCAACACATGAGCCATTTAGACCATTTGAAAGTATTTTCATGGCCATTTCAAGATGCAAGCACATTAGAAGTGTCTACTCCTAAGCTAGGTACCAAGTTTGCAGCTTGATTAGCGTCATGAAAGCAGTGAGCCCATGCATTAGAGGACAAGGATGACATTTTTGGTTTTGATGGTTTTGGGAGCTGATATTTGACATTCCACACTCAACATATTAACTAATCTTATTTATAAATATAAACGTTAAACTACAGCCTAATATACCTCATTCCACATTTACGGTATTTCCTCCATTTATAAGCCACAAAAAGCAACAGCCAAGTAAAATTGCAATTGATCATAGAAAAGGAAAGTAACAGAAAAAAATTAATTTGTAGAGCAAAAGAAGAAAGTTTTTGTTGCAAATAAATGGTAGGCCTATCTTTCAATTTATACTTCATCATCAAGAGTTATTAATCCTTGTCCAAACCCCTATTAAAACCTCTTGTTACTATCCATGTGGTTGATAGTGGTCATAGGTGATCAATCCCATTGTTTTGCCTACCCATAATGAAGGTTTCACATTGGTGTTGAGATTAAAACATTGCATGAGGTCTGAGCTTATAAAAAACATTGCTTAAAACCTGTCATAGGTCTTGTCATTGTATTCCATTGAAGTATATTCTTACAAAGCTCAAAGAAAGTGTCAAAGATTCACTAACAAACCACTGATCTATTTCCATTGAGGCATGCATTGACATTGTTTGCAATTTCCTTGCTATTAACTAAACCCTCATAAAAACCTTGCAAAATCCATTAATTAAGAGATTTTGAGAGCTTCCTTGCAAAATCCATTTTGTGCACATTCTGTCATCATATCATTTCATTCCATGAGATGACATCTCTTTGAGGCATTATGTCAAACAATTCAGGTGTTTTGTCTATGATTCCACATCTTGTATATATGTCTATCAAAGCATATTTAACTATAATTCACGTAACTTTTAGATTGTTTTGTTAAATGGATGCTTCAGAAGCTAGGAAACTATAGCTAACTACATTCTAACATATTCAGGCATTTGTACCCTGAAAAGGATACATTTACACAGGTGTTTTCTTAATGTATTTATTTTTGATGTGTAAGTTATGTCATTCTGTGTCAGGGACAACCATGCTTAACCCTCTATGTTAATAGTTTTTCTCAAGAGAAATCATTAGATTGAAATTTGTTGGACACATCAATGTGTTCTTGCCTAGACTTCTAGAGGACATTTTCAAGTGCATTTGTACTTGAATACCATGCTTTCTTTGTAAAGTGTGGAAGTAGTAAGCAAGTTACTATATTCCTATCAAACATTTTAATGGTATCTATTGTCTAAATTGATTGCTAATGGGAATTGCCTTGTATTACTATATTCCGATTGGTGTGCCTCCAATTGATTGATTAACTCCAATGTCACAGATGGTACCAGATATTATCTATGCCAATAATTACAGGCATGGCAATGAGTGCCAAGAGCTATGTCACTTGTATGCCTACTTGTGTTGTTTACTTGTAGATTGTATTTGATTCCTTCAGTAAAGCTGAGTGGTCTTTATATTTTATTTTTTTAATTTATGTTTTTAATAAGATACCTTTTATTTTATGAGTAAGATAACAAGCCTATTTCCACTTAAAGTGTTTTCCTAGAATATTTAGGGTTTAAATTTGATTAATGTGACTCTTCAGGCATGTTATATTTGTATTCATTGGATTGACTATTTATTTTGTCTTTTGAATTTTACTGATATTACTTTTGAAATGATTAATTAGGCCTATTACTGATTTCAATGAAATAACATTCCATAACTTGGAATGCATTTTTACACATCTCTACAATCTTAAAGTTCAAGTATTGAAACAGTTTGCTTGCCTTGTCTATGGTTCCACATTTTCATGTATGTCTAGCAGGGTACTTGTTAGTACAACATATGACAAAAAAATCCATGTTGTTATGCTTTGAAGTAGTTGCACCATATTCCAAATATATGTTTCCATTCATTGCTTCTGATGAATTTATTAAAAAAAGCAGTGGTGCCAATATTTCCTCAAGTAGATGTTTTAAGTATGCAAAGCCCATTTCTTTTATCAATCTATTTGTTTGCAACATGGTTTTAATTATTTTCCAATTAGATTGGTTGTCTAGGTGCACCACACAACATGTAGTAGTGCCATGTTTGAGTGCATAATTAAGTTTGTCTACCTGAAATTCTCACTCTGGTACAGGAGTTTTGATGATAGATAAGTATTATTGTGTGGTTTTAGTATTTTTTGTTGTTTTTTTCTATTGTTGTTTGAGTAGTTTGGATCTCTTTCATAAGCTTCAGATTCTGTTTGAAAAGAAAAGAAATTGAGATTTTAGCCTTTCAGTTAAATCCTCAGGTTCTAGATGCTTTTAGATTTAGTTCTTTTTATCTCTCACTCCAGTGTTTATTTCAACACACATATTAATAAGTTTACTTGTAGTAGTAGATGTTGGTATTTAGATTCAAACCTTTATGTCCAAATTTTGAGTTTAAAACTTTAAACCTTAGATTTTTGAGCCATAAAAGCAGGTTTTTGTTGGCAACCAATTTTGAATTACAACATGAGAATAGATATTTGTTTGTGTTGACTTCGAATGGCATATCACAGTAATACGAAGCTCAAGAAGAACAAGAGCATATCACAGTGACAAACATTAAAGAATAAAAATATTAAGTAGCTGATACAATGTTTGTACATTGAAAGCTATGTCAAGCAATTGATTTCTTGATGTTTGAAGATAAAATTAATTATGGTTATTACTTAAGGGAGTTCTATCCTATAAAAGCTTTTGCTTGATATAGTTTTTATGACATGACATTGACATGATTCCTTCATTCTTAATTCCAAACTTCACTCTTTGATACCTTGGTGTGCAACCTAAGGAATTGGTACATATTTGTGAATACAAGGAGGCATTAAAGAGAATGTCATGAAATACATATCTTTGGTTAAATAGACATAATTTGTTGGCAGAAAGTATCAATTAGTCAAATATAGTTTAAGGTAGTCCCTCGACACTATGCATCTTAAGATTTTATGGCTAGACTAGTTGCAATTCTTTTGAAAATTTGGAGAGATTTGTCCCTTGGAAGGGTGCATCCTAACATTTTTTTAAGAACTTATTAGTTAATGATGTTGTGTATTTTGTGAAGCTGAGGTTGATCGTTATCAGCATTGGGATGAATTATAAAGAAAAATCATATAGAATTAGTCTCTTTTGCCTGCTAAATAAATCTGTGTTAATCCCCTTCATGGATATGGTGCACCTATTTGGAGGCACATGAAACAAGAAATCAAATATCTAAGTTGGTCACAAAGGATACAACCCAATCAGAGAAAAAGAACACGATACAACCTCACCAAAGTGGAAAAATGTTGGTCTTTATAATCTAATTCAATGGCTCAAAATTAAGAAGAGCTCCTCACAAAATCCACTGCCCCAATTGTTGAAGTTGATAATTAACTCAAAACACCCGGATCACCTGCAAAACCTAAGATTTACCTTCCACAAGAGAAAAAAGCAAAGAGGAATAATTTGCACAATATTGGATGAATTAATGAAATGGATTCTAGAATAACATGTGAGAACTTTCTTTTATATTTGCAAGTTAAATAAAACCCTAATATGACTTAATATTAACCTAAGACTAAAAATAAGCCTTAAGTAAACTTATTAATGTGTAATTAAATATTTAATTACACCAACACCCCCCATAAATGCAACTTAGGGAGAATTGAAAAACATGCAACTAATGCAAGAATGATGGTTCCCGGCTACAAGGACATGTTAGGTACCCATGAACAATAGGAATCTCTCATAAGGTGGAGAAAAGGAGAAAAACCCTATGGGAAAAAAAAATCCTCTCCAAAAGAGAGAAAAAACAAGTACATAAACATGTGATGGAAGAAGAACTAAAACTAAGACCCCTCAAAAATTGAATCCATCAGAAAAGTACAATCATGAATACCCCCCATAAGAGAGTGAAAAGAGAATATGAATTCCTTCTAAGAAGAAGCTCCAGAACCAATGAAGAGATCTTAAAGACAGAATCCAATCCACTGCCTGCAAACAACATTTCTCCCTTTCGGGAGAAACAAATTCACTGGTGAATGTAGAATCCATTCCCACATCTTGGATGAATAGGGAATCCATATCAAAATGTGTACCTCTAAATGCATCTCAAGTGACCTCATACTGGGAGAATATGTCTTCTCCAAAATAGAAATTGTCTACCCAATCAGAGAAGAAGAACTAGGAGAGGATATGATCTGAACTGCATCTAGAAACATAGAAAATGAAGGTAGTGATGTAAAGCCACCTAAGATAGCATCAAACAAGAGAGATAAGCCCTCAAATGTGTCCTCCAAATCAGCAATGTGAGACTCCACAAACAAAGATGATATGTCTGTAAGATAGGAATCCTAATGAGGTGGATTTGAAAGACTGATATTGACCTACTGTACAGAATTACTACAAGCCAATGATGATATAATATAGAACTCTAAAGTAGCAGTAGGTGAAGGTGTAGCAATGATCTCATCAGGAGGAGAAGCGATCGAAGCAAACATTTCAAAAAGATGATGTAAGAAATGAGGACACATCTCTTTCTCATGTTGATTACTTCCAAAATATCTGCAATTAGATTTATGTTGATGGTAGAATCCCATCTCCTTAGATGATTAGAGATCAAAACATGCAAATAGATTTATGTTGATAATAGAAGCTTATCAAAGCAAACATAACCTTTCCAGGAGGCAACATGTCTAGGATATCCAACATAAGCCATAAATTTGACAAACTAATTAAAATATACTTGGGGAAGAATCTGAGAAAATTATATAGGTGGTTGTGTAGAGCTCTCTGATACCTTTCCAATGCCTATTCATTTTTGAAAAATAAAGATTCTAGGTGTAAGAATGGAGCTCAAAAGCCAAAAAAGATGTCTTGACTTAAAATAGAAATAACTATCACCAACAACAAAATCTAGAAAAACTATCTACACCACTAGATTTCTCTTGAAACTAGCTTTTTGACGCCTATTTATTTGCAAAAATCTAACTCCGTATGCTCAAGATATAGCTGATTTCACAAAACTGCTCCTCTAGGGCTTTAAAGGCAAAAAAAAGCAAGCAGAGGCTAAAAATAGAGACACATATTGCAATCTATTTTTGTCAAAATTCATGCCATTTCTATAAAAACTAAGAGATACCTAGATAAGGTTTCTGAGTCCTATTTCCATAAATATCTCGTTTTTAAAAAACGGAGTTCATATGAGAAAGTTATGCTCGATTTTGCGAAACTGATCCCAAAAAAAAAACTAAAAAAGCAAGCAGTGCTAAAAATAGAGATGCAGATTTTGATCTATTTTTTTTAAAATCCGTGCCATTTCTATAAAAGCTAAGAGATACCCAGATAGGTTTTCTGAGTCCTCTTTGTAGAAATATCTTGTTTTTGAAAAACGGAGTTCGAATGAGAAAGCTATGCCTGATTTCGTGAAACTCCTCCAAAAGCTCTTAGGTTGGATCCCTAAAAAAAAGCACTCTTGAAACCTTCATAGATCTGGCTTCCCTAGACTAAATTCAACCAAACAAAAGACAAATCTACCTTTTCCAGTTTCTCTGAATCCAATGGAATACTCTGTTTTACACAAAAACATACCCAGCAAATGACTCTTGCTTGAATTTTTCTCCAAATTTGAGAAGGGGCTTGCAGATCTGCTCTAATACCGTGTTGAAGTTGATAATTAACTCAAAACACCAGGATCACCTGCAAAACCTAAGATTTACCTTCCACAAGAGAAAAAAGAAAAGAGGAACAATTTGTACAATATTGGATGAATTAATGAAATGGATTCTAGAATTACATGTGAGAACTTGCTTTTATATTTGCAAGTTAAATAAAACCCTAATATGACTTAATATTAACCTAAGACTAAAAATAAGCCCTAAGTAAACTTATTAAAGTGTAATTAAATATTTAATTGCACCAACACTAATGAGATGCCCCGGCTTCATAATGGACTTTTGGATCAAGGACATAATTGCTCATAGGGTCTAGCAGTGGATCTAGAGATCTTATGCCTCACAGAGGTTAATGATTCACTGTAAACTACACCTGAATTTTCTATTTTTTATCAGCCTTGTTGGTGGTTTCAATCCTTCTATCTTTGTGGCACCTAAGTTTGCTTTGAGGGCTGAGTGGAAAGTCACATGACATAGTCTCTTTTGTGTCTCTATTATTGTTAAATGTTTCTTCCTAATTAGATTTGTATATTGAATCTCTGTTGGAAATGTGGTGTTCTTGACAATGCCCTAGGACTATTTTTTATGTTTTCTCCCCCTATGGTCTCTTTAGATTACCTGAGGATAGGGTCCATATTGTAGGGGAGAGCACCTAGCAATTGAGAACCCTAACTTCATGCCTCTCAACATCATACGTGGCAATTTTGAATCGCTCCAAAATTTTTACAGCAGCTTACTTGGCAAGGCCTCTTCTTATAACTAAGGTTTTAGGTCCACATCATCAAATATGATGCCATATCATCATGCTTTTTGTTGAGGTGTCCAAAAAGACCCAAAAAAAGGGTGGACCAATACTTGTGTATTAAGTCATGTTTTGTTGGTGCACTGATGTGGCATCACATGATTGGTTACTTTTTAGATCTAAAGAGCACATTTTGCATACATGTCTAATAGGGTAGTTGCAACTACAACATCTGACAAAATTCATTTATCCTTTATATTTTGATGGATGTCCATACCCTATTCCAAAGCTCCCATTTTGACACAAGCAGGGAGGATGCTGGCAAAGGTTGTGGAATTTGGCTTTACACCATCCAATTGCATTTGCTTTAAAATTTCTAAAACCTTTTCAACAAATCCATTTTGTGCATATCCTGCAATCATTGCAATTCATCAGACCACATTTCTTTGAGGCATTATGTCAAATAGTTCATGTGCCTTGTCTATGCTTCCACATTTTGCATACATGTCTAACAGGGCAGTTGCAACTACAACATCTAACAAAATTCCTCTATCCTTTATGTTTTGATGGATGTCCATAACCTATTCCAAAGCTCCCATTTTGACACAGGCAGGGAGGATGTTGGCAAAGGTTGTGGAATTTGCCTTTACACCAGCCAATTGCATTTTCTTTAAAATTTCTAAAGCCTTTTCAACAAATCCTTTTTGTCCATATCTTCCAATCATTGCAGTCCATGAGACCACATTTCCTTGAGGTATTATGTCAAACAGTTCATGTGCCTTGTCTATGCTTCTACATTTTGCATACATATCTAACAGGATAGTTACAACTACAACATCTGACAAAATTCCTCTATCCTTTATGTCTTAATGGATGTCCATACCCTATTCCAAAGCTCCCATTTTGACACAGGCAGGGAGGATGCTGGAAAAGGTTGTGGAATTTGGCTTTACACTAGCTAATTGCATTTGCTTTAAAATTTCTAAAGCCTTTTCAACAAATCCATTTTGCGCATATCCTACAATCATTGCAGTCCATGAGACCACATTTATTTGAGGCATTTTGTCAAATAGTTCACATGCCTTCCCTATGCTTCCACATTTTGCATACATGTCTAACAGGGCAATTGCAACTACAACATCTGACAAAATTCCTCTGTCCTTATGTCTTGATGGATGTCCATATCCTATTCCAAAGCTCCCATTTTGACACAAGCAGGGAGGATACTGGCAAAGGTTGTGGAATTTGGCTTTACACCAGCCAATTGCATTTGCTTTAAAATTTCTAAAGCCTTTTCAATAAATCCATTTTGTGCATATCTTGCAATCATTGCAGTCCATGAGACCACATTTCTTTGAGGCATTCTGTCAAACAATTCACGTGCCTTGTCTATGCTTCCACATTTTGCATAATGTCTAATAGGGCAGTTGCAACTACAACATTTGACAAAATTCCTCTATCCTTTATGTTTTGATGGATGCCCATACCCTATTCCAAAGCTCCCATTTTGACACAAGCAAGGAGGATGCTGGCAAAGGTTGTGGAATTTGTCTTTACACCAGCCAATTACATTTGCTTTAAAATTTCTAAAGCCTTTTCAACTAATCCATTTTGTGCATATCATGCAATCATAGCAGTCCTTGAGACCACATTTCTTTGAGGCGTTCTGTCAAACAATTCACGTGCCTTCTATGTGCTTGCACATTTTGCATACATGTCTAACAGGGTAGTTGCAACTACAACATCTAAGAAAATTCCTCTATCCTTTATGTTTTGATGGTTGTCCATACCCTATTCCAAAGCTCCCATTTTGACATAGGTAGGGAGGATGCTGGAAAAGGTTGTGGAATTTGGCTTTATACTAGCCAATTGAATTTGCTTTAAAATTTCTAAAGCCTTTTCAACAAATCCATTTTGTAAATATCCTAAAATCATTACAGTCCATGAGACCACATTTCTTTGAGGCATTTTGTCAAATAGTTCACGTGCCTTGTCTATGCTTCCACATTTTGCATACATGTCTAACAGGACAATTGCAACTACAACATCTGACAAAATTCCTCTATTCTTTATGTTTTGATGGATGTCCATACCCTATTCCAAAGCTCCTATTTTGACATAGGCAGGGAGGATACTGGAAAAGGTTGTGGAATTTGGCTTTAAACCAACCAATTACATTTGCTTTAAAATTTATTTTGTCCTTCAGAAATCAACAGGTAAGAGGTAATTTAAAAATTATTTTGTAAGATTTCTGATGTTTAAAAAATTGCACTTGAATTTTCTTAATTACCTAGTGATGTATTAAAGGTGATTTTTTGCATCTTTTGTGTGCATTTAGCCTAGAAATGCTTTACATACTCAATTAAATACTTTACATTTGTTGATATATACAGAGGCAAATATGATAGCAGCATCATTGTTGCACAGAAGTACTATGGTTGAAGGAGTGGATATGCTGTAAGTCTGATTCAACCTAAACCATTTGGAATGTGTTTTGATCTCCTCTTGTCATTTTGTACTCCTCTAAGAATAGATCTAAGAAGATCCATGGAGTCAAGAAGGTAAATATTCTTTCAAAGAACATATTTAAGTACGTTACTTATTTGCTTTCTGTTACAAAGGGGCAACTTACTTATTGCATTGTTGGGTTCTGTTTGTGTAGACCAAGGCAGGAGATGTAGCAAAGAAGAAGAAGTAATGCAACAATCAGCAATATTAAGTGTGTTTTGATACATTTATTCAGATTTTGAGATGTAAAAGCCCATGATGAAATATTTAGGCTTCATTTTTCAAGTAGTTATTTCATGTTTTGGAGTTGAATAAGCAAAAAATAGAGCATTGTAACCCAGTTTTCTCAGTCACAGCACTGAGAAACACATTTTGTAACACATTTTTCAAAGAAAAGACATATTTAAGTCTTATATCTGCTGTAAGAACACCTTTTCTCAATAAAATTTCAGTATTTTGCCTTCTTAATAGTTGTTTCATTATGTGCAAATGAATGATTGATTATGTTTTTCTGTGTTTTATGTTTAAACCTAAAAAATAATTAAATAAACTACCAATTGACTAAATATACTACCAACTGATAGAAATTAGTGAATAAATATGACTAAATATACTACTGAATAAATATACTACCAATTGATAGAAATCAGTGAATAAATATGACTAAAAATATACTACCAAATTGATCAATCAAAAAAACCAAATAAATGACTGGCAATAAACTACTAATGGTCACGTGACCAAGCTCACTGAATAATATGACTAAATCAATGACTAAATTAATGACTAAATATACTACCAAATCGATCAATCAAAACGACCAAATAAATGACTAAAATTGGTTTAGTTATAAATTTGGCCACATTATAAATGACTGGCAATAAACTACTAATGGTCACATGACCAAGTTTAGTCATTTATAACCAGTTTTTAGTAGTTTTTTTAATCACATATTGTTGTTTTTGTACTAGTGTTAATAAGACAGTGGCCTTGATAAGTCAAAATTACTTTTGGCCTCAGATGCATAAGGATGTTAGGAAATTTGTGTAGAGTTGTAGAGTTTGTCAAGTTGCAAAAGGGAAGAGTCAAAATACTGGATTGTATAAACCTTTGACAGTACCAGAGAGACCTTTGGAAGACATAAGTATGGATTTTGTAATGGGATTGCTGAAGACATAGAGAGGATATGATTCAATATTTGTAGTGGTGGATAGATTTTCAAAGATGTCTCATTTCATAACTTGTAAGAAGACAACTGATACAGTGCATGTAGCTGACCTATTTTTCAAGGAGATTGTGAGATTACATGGATTACCTAAGAGCATAATTTCAGATAGAGACACAAGATTTCTTGGGTACTTTTGGAAGACACTTTGGAAGAAGATGAAGACAGATTTGAAGTTCAGTTCAGCATTTCATCCACAGACTGATGAACAGACAAAGGTAGTGAATAGGAGTCTAGGAAAGTTGTTGAGATGTTTGGTTAGAGAGAAGGCAAGAAGTTGGGATTTGATTCTTTCACAAGTAGAGTTTGCAAACAATAATTTAGTGAATAGGAGTACCAGATGGACTTAGCCTTGAGATCGATTCATGCACGTTGTTGACTTTTTCCCAGACTGGATGCTTATTCCCAGATTTCCCTACAAGGTAGCCATCAGTGATCAACAGGATCTCTGGGCCAGGGGGTCAACAGTATAGGAGATAGACTCTATATTTTATCTCCTCTTCTTCTTCAGGCTCTGCAAAACCTAGGGGGGTATTCCCTACTCAACATCCATGAGGATATGCATGCAAGGCTGGGATGTTGACAGAAAGCAGATGAGTCCTCCTGTAAGTAGACCAAAACTGAAAGATAAGGGCAAAGGGGCTAGCTTTGGGCCTATTTGCAGTTGTAGACAGAGGACTGAGGTTCCTAAAACTAACTCTAATGTCCTAATGTTGGTTTTAGATTTTGCTTTGGAGTTTAAGTGTGGATGCAAAGCTGGATATGGTTATAACACAAAACAAAGCATGATTGGTGCCTATCCAGGGCCTGGAGTCAGTAGACATACACTTGTGAATGATCAGCATGAACAACTAAAACTGGATTTCAAGGGGATATGTGTGATACCTGCCTTACAGGCATCTCCCAATACAAAGTGTTAGGTTATCTCTACTTATGGTATCCCTACTGCAGTATATCCCTCCCAATGTTCAACCTGAAAACAGTTTAATCTACCCCTTGAGTAGAAGTTAAAAGATCAGACAGTCAACATAGGAACTCTATGCTCTAGAATCTAAACATTACCAAACCTCCAGATTCAGAAGAAGAATACATGCACTACTGGAGACAGAATTAACACAACACATGCCAAACAGCATTTCTCATATAAGTTTAATCATGAAATCAGTGGGTTCATGCCAAAAACAAACAACAAGAGATACATAAACTCACAGGTAAGCTGTACAGAGCAACCAGATCAGCTTGTTATGCATTACAGAGCCAAAATCATCAACTTTCAACAACCTTTCAAATGAGCAAGACCACCTGCTTATAACAGCCAGGTAGGTGCTCAGCAATTAATTACATGGTTGACCAAAATTTCGCCAGATACACAGTATCAGGAAAATGGCGCTCAAACACAACCGGATCGGCGCCCAAACTTGAATGCAGCAGGTAGGGGAGGAGACAGGAAGATTTCTCGAGCCCTGCGCCACCATCCGCTGATGTACATCTTCAGTCGGGTACAGGATCGACCCACGCCATCGCCCATACCTCTGCAACAATCGCCATTAATGGCGCACCAACCCGCGGCCTTGGGAAGATCATCATACAGACTATCGCAAGCATTTCCCACCGAGATTCATCATCATGATGTTTTGAATATGCAGGATAACATTATCCCACATGCACCCCGCGATGACCTCTTTGACACTTTATATACTAGGTCATGAGCACATATCATGTCGGTGCTTTTGCTCCTGACGACACTACTATAGACTTCATCATCATCATCCTCCAGCAGCATGATATCCTGTTGTTCGAAATATCACCCTGACGTCATCATGATATTTGAAATATAACCTTCATGATAATCGGCACAACCTGATCCTTCGGAGGAACGTCCTCCTGCTGCTTATAACATAAGTCTGGCCGATGAACATCCTGATGACGTCATCATCATATACTGCTGATGTCATCATCATATCTGCCTACTGCGCACCTCCTCATATCCGGATGATGTCATCATCATGTTTGCAAATATCAGGAGGTCTCTTCAGGATGATCAGTTGTTAGAAATATGACCCCCGCGGACCTTGATGACGTCATCATCATATTAACATCATCATGATATTCGGAAGACAACCAGATATTTGGAAATATCCTCCTGACGTCCAAACATCAGGTTGCACTGTAGCTCCTCTGTAAGATCGGGGCGATAACTGAATATGATGATGATGCTTGAAAAGATCACCCCCAGTAGATAATGCGCGAAGCCAACAGGCGGATATCTCCTTGATATCAGCATCATCATGATGCTCGAGCAAACATATATCCGGGTGATATGAAAATATCACCCCTTCCTTCGGAAATATCATGATGCAGATAGGCAGAAAGAAAAATATCACCCTGACATACGGATGACGTCAGCATCATCAGGATGCCAAAACAACGAACAAGAAGTGATACAACATCATCAGGATGATATTGACTAAGATCATCCTGACGTTCAAAATATGATGACCCTAGTGAATATCGGGTCGCACTTAGAACTCTTCAACAACATCATCAGGATGATCATAACCAAGATCACCCGATGATAAAAATATCACCCCGGCGAAATATCATGAAGGCAGAAAATATGATGACCTCCGCAAGCAGCAGGATGATAACTGGAAATATCATGATGATGACGACCCTTAGGAAAAAACAAGTCAGGTCGACAACATAGAGAATAACCCCTTCAAGATATCGGGGCAACATCGTCATCATGTTTGAGCAAGGTGATATTCGGAAGATCACCGGATACTTGAAAAATCACCCCCGCAAGCAACTGAGGGCGCACTGTAGCTCACCAGTATCATCAGGATAATAAGCAAACATCACCCGACAGATGAAATATGATGATGACGATGAGAAAAACAAGTCAACGAAGAACATGCTGATGCAGATCATCATCGAAGACAAGATGATGATGACGACCTCCTCCTCAGAAAAATATGATGCTGCAGCTGAAAAACGCTGAGGAGGTCCAACACTTAGAAAAATTTGGGCAAGAAGATGAAGGCTTCAGATGAAGAAACCTCCTGATCATGACAAATCAACCCCAGGTCAAAATAAGTGCTAACAGTGGCTCCGAATGGGGACGTGTAGGTGAAAACCTGCAGCGAGAACCAGATCTCCGGGCAGACCTGACAAAAAGCAAAAAGCGCGAGCTGCACAAGGCATTTACACTACATACATATTTTACAAATGTGCACAGCAACCAGATATTCATGCAAAATAGAACTTAAGGAATTGGCCATGCACAGGCAATTCCAGAATTTCACCATCTAGGGCCTGGAGGAAATAAGAATCCTCCCCATGAGTATTGCAAACCTGATATGGGCCCATCCATAAGGGCTGGAATTTACCATGTTTACCCTTTTCCTGATCTTTAGCATTCCAAATAAGCACCAGATCATTTACTTGAAACTTCCTTTTTGTAGTTCTCCTGTCAAACTAATATTTCATATCCTGTTGTCTTTTGAGATTGATCTGGTGGGCTCTCCTTCTGTCTTTATCCAATGCAACCAGCTGATTCACTCTTTCTGTCATGGGATCTTCAATCTCCTCATCATTATCCTGAATGAATCTGTAAACTGGTAGGAGATTGTTTATGGGCAGTCTAGCTGATGCACCGTACACCAGCTCAAAAGGTGACTTCCCAATAGCCCTTTTCACTGTCACTCTGTCAGCCCATACTGCTAAATTCAACTTTGAGTCCCAAGCTCTCTTGTTCTTATCCAGTATCCTCTTGACAATTTTCATGATGCTCTTATTGCTTGATTCTGCTTGACCATTTCCTTGTGGGTGATATGGTGATGTATATGACAGGTTTATCCTATACCTGTTGCAAAAATCAACAAACTCACCTGATCTGAAGCACATAGCATTATCAGTGATAATCCTAAATGGTACTCCAAACCTGATGATGATGTTCTCTAGTATGAAGTCTGTCACCACCTTACTTGTAGCTCTTTTAGTTGGAATGGCCTCAATCCATTTGGTAAAGTAGTCAGTTGCCACCAAAATCCAACTGTGTCCCCCACTTGATTTGTCTGCAATCTCCCCTATAAAGTCAATTCCCCATTGCTGGAATGGAGCATCCACAGGTACAGTTCTGAGGGGCAAAGCACCATTATATTTCAGCTTTCCTGAGAATCTCTGGCAAGGGTCACACTTCCTTACTAACTTCTGTGCATCTGAAAAGAGAGTGGGCCACCAATATCCTGCCCTGAGAATTTTATGAGCTGTTGTTTGGGCAGTATAATGGCCACCACACAATCCTTTATGCATGTCAATCAAAATATTGTTAGCCATGTTCTCATCCACACATCTCAGCAGTATACCATCAGGATTTTTCCAGTACAGCTCACCTTGAACAACAACATACCTGATTGCATGTAGCTTCAGAGTCCTCTTTTGATTGTCACTGAAATGGGAAGGACAATTCAGATTTTGCAAATAATAGACAATATCCTTGTACCATTCAGATCCTGATGCACTTACATTCTCATCTTGGACTGCATTAACTTGGCAGGCTTCCAAGTTTGATTGTGCCATCATCTTGGCTAATCCTTGTCCTCTTATCAACTTAGTAACTTGTATGTCTATGTTGAATTCCTGCAGTTTGTTTATCCATCTGCACCTTCTTCCAGTCACCTCCTGCTGAGTGAATATGTCTTTGACTGCAGCATGAGGCACATATGCAATTATATATGACCCTACCAGGTATGGTCTGAAACTTTTGATGGCTCTAACTAGTGCATATGCCTGTTTTTCCATAATGTCATATTTCAACTCAGAGGCCTGCAGGGACATACTGAAGAAAGCGATGGGCTGTTCAAAACCATCTTCATTTTTCTGCAACAAACATGCAGCAACAGTATGAAAGGAAGCAAATGAGAACACTTGGAATGGCCTAGAAAAATCAGGAGATTTAAGAACAGGGGCCATCTTTATTGCCTCTTTGATATTCTGAAATGATTCTGCTGCTTCCTTTTCCCAGCTGACAGTTGCATCCTTCTTCATCATCTTGGAGATGTTCCTTGTGATTTCTGCAAAGTTGGGAACAAATCTTCTAACAAAGTTTATCTGTCCAAAGAAGGACTGAACTCCTTTCACAGTTTTTGGCATTTGAATCCTGTCAATAGCTGCCACTCTCTCTGGATCTATCCTGACTCCATCCTTGGAAACAATATGTCCCAGAAGCCTTCCTTCAACTACTCCAAAGGCACACTTCCTTGGGTTTAAAGAAATACCATATTCTAGTGCTCTTATGAAGATCTGCTCCAGATGCAAACAGTGCTGCTCTTCTTTCTTTGAGTAGGCAGTCAGGTCATCCTGATATACTGCCAGGATCGAATCAATCAACCCTGCAAAAGCAACATCCATTGCTCTTTGAAATGTAGCACCTGCATTTGTTAGTCCAAATGGCATTCTAACATACACATACGTTCCCCATGGAGTGGTAAAGGCAGTCTTATACTGTTCTGATTCTTTCACCTTTACCTGATTATATCCTGAAAATCCATCCATCATGGATAGGAGTTCACAACCAGTCACTCTCTGCAACATAGCCTCCATATTAGGCAGTGGATAGTTATCCTTCAAAGAGGATACATTCAAGTTCCTGAAATCAACACACAGCCTAATATCACCATTCTTTTTTCTGACTGGGACAAGGTTAGACACCCAAGTTGAATGTCTGATAGGCACAATTATTCCAGCCTCCCTGAGCCTTTTGAGTTCTTCTTGCATCTTGGGAGCTAAGGTAGGATTTATAGGCCTTTGCCTCTGTCTAAATGGCTTAGCTTCAGGCTTCAGTGGGATCTCATGCTGGAATAAGTCTTCCCTATAAGCTTTTAGGTCCTCATATGACCAAGCAAAAACATGTCTATACTTTTTTAGTAATGCAATCAGCATACTTCTTATGTGTGGCTTGAGCTGTTTGCCAATATATACTTTCTGAGGGGCCTGAGATGTCCCCAAATTTATTTCTTCTAAATCCTCCTTATTAGTGGGGGATGTCTTTGTGACCATTTTCTCTCTACTGTCAAAGGCTCTTTCCAAAGCCACTAACCCTCTAGGGATCTTGTTAGTCTTCAACTGAATGATCTCTTTTCCCACAAGAGTTTCTTTTCCATTTACAGTCTCTACAAAAGCTTGGAAATCAATCTGTTGGTTCTCATACTCATCTATGCAGTGCAAAAATTTCAGCAAATCCCTATCATCATTAAAAACTTGCCAACTGCATATGTTCTCTGGTATGGCAGGCCTAATTTTAACCTCTACATCTGTGACACCTGACAGAGTGATGTCATCTGGCCTTATTGCAACATTGGCTAAGAAATCAGCCATAACATTTTTTGACCTTTCTACCCAGCCAATTGAAAATGCATCAAAAAGTTCAATAGTATCCCAAACAGCATGCTTGTATTGTTTCAATCTTTTATTTTTTGCAGCATACTTATTTCTGATTTGGGATACAATCAGCTCAGAGTCTCCAAATACTCTTAACATCTTAATTCCATGTTTGAGAGCAATATTCAGGCCTAAGAGTAAAGCCTCATATTCTGCAATATTATTTGTGCAATCAAACCTCAGCAAGAAAGAGGATTTGAGGAGCTTACCAGTTGGAGACAGGAAGACAACTCCAGCTCCAGAACCTTCTTTTGCACAAGCTCCATCAAAAAACATGGTACATAAGCCTTGCTGATCCAGCTCTTCAATACAGGCATTTTTCTTTTTGTCTTCTGCATCATCTGAGACAACCCTGAAGTTATCACAGTCAGTGTCCACAAAGCATACCTGTTCATTTGCTTCTTGGTCTTCCACTGTCTCTGATGATCTTTGCTCTCTAATTAGCTTGACATCCCTGCCATTCATTGGAATCATGGCATATGACAGGTCCAGCTGCATACTTCCACCTATTAGTGCTGCCCATCTTCTTGACAGCAACATACCATACTGTGGCTTGATGTCAACCACTGTTATATTCATCTTATATTTCTTTTCAGGAAATGCTGCCAGTTTGAAATCCACATCCTTCATGATTCCAATAACTGGTACCTCTCTGGCATCCATAGCATAACACTTTCCACATGCCTTGTCAATCTTTAGTCCAGTTTGTTGCATGATGGCCAGAGGCATGACATTTGTAGATGCTCCAGAGTCAAGCATACAATTTCTAATTATTTTACCATTTATAACTAGGGAAACATAAAATGGTTCCACCTGTGAAGGACACTTTGTCATGGTCATTCCTAAATAGACTTCAGGAGTCTCATCTTCTTCATTGCACATGACCTGTTTCTCACCCTGGGTCTGATCATTTTGTCTAGCTTGAAAAGGTACCCCTGAGATTAGGGATATTGTCCTATTCTTGATCTCTTCCACTTTCATGAGTTCCATAAGTGGAACAGAGACCTTTACCTGAGAGAGGATCTGGGCTATATCAAATGGAGCACAGTTTTGTACAATAGTTGTAGCTTGCTCCACAACCTTGCTTTTATCCTGAGCTGATTTAGTTTTCATTTTCATAGTTCCCTGATCATCATTCTTGTCTTGGGAACCTCTACTTTGATCTTCAGCCTGAGGGGTTTTGTTTTCTGGTCCTTGAAAATCATGACCTGTTCTGTGTCTAAAGTTCTGTTTATTATTTACCCACTGCCTTTTTTGTGGTTCAGTTCCTTTATGACCATGCACCTGCTGACCTGCAGAAATATCCTCTGGCTGATGTGGGCTGCCAACCTGATTTTTACCTCTGAGGTTGTAGTTGCTTTTGACCTGAGCAACTGCTGCAGCTGTGAAGGCTCTGATTTCCTCATCAGAAGGTCGTTGTAGATTACTCAGAAAATTGTGTGAATTCTGAGCATACACATAGTTATCTTCATCATCTTCATCATATGGGGACTGTTGGCAAGCCTGAACCTGATGATCTGTCTTCTCATCAGCATCATACAGAGTATATCCATTGCCTACGGACATCATGTTAACATCATCATCCTGCACATGATGTGGCTCATTGCATTCATTACAGGATGTAGCATTATCATACAAAGATTGGGCAATCATGCACTGTGACTGTGAATGTGGCATCTGACAGATTATACACCACGGAGCATCATCAGCAATATTTATAGTTTTCTTCAGGGGATCAGGAGTTTCCTTGGCATGTTGAGCCCTCTGATTTGTGTTGTTACGTGGATATACAGGCTTACCATCATGCCAATTAGTGTTATAAGGCATATCATGTAATGATGGCCTCTTTTCCTGCCTTTGATAGACTTGCCTATCAGGACCCATCCCTTTTTCACTTCTAGCTAATCTATAGCTCAGGTCCTTAACAACATTTGCCAGTTTGTCTATCTTATCCTCAGGAGCAGATGTACTACCTTGAGTGTTCTGAGGCTTATTTGGATTCTGCAGAATTTTTACATCATCCCTTCTATTTGTCTTGCCTGATGCTTTCCTATTGTTTTCAATATTTACTGCAATTCTGAAAGCATCCCTGAGAGTGGCAGGACCTTTATCTCTCAGTCCGTATGCAGTCTTTGCATCAAAGGCATTGATGTACAAAATTATGCACATAGGTTCATTTGGCCTCATATGATGTGGCAATTTGTTCAACACTTTAGTAAATCTTGCATTAAAGTCTGCAACCTGCTCATTTGACCCTTTTGTGATACTGGTGAACTCATTTACAAAGAAGCTAGGGTCAGTTTTATCACCATATTGCTCCTTGAATATCCTTTTAAAATCATCCCATGATGATATGCTCCGGTCAGGCAGATTCCTGTACCATTCTCTTGCCTCATCTATTAAGGATTGCATGAATGACTTCATGAAAACATCCTCATGCTCAACCTCAAAATTATCCATGACATTTTGAAAGGCCTTCAGATGATCTTCTCCTGACACTGTATTATTTCCTGAAAACTTAGGCACTTGCAGCCTCAGATGCTTATCAATGGGGTTAGGATACCCAGGAATACCATCAAACACCAGCTGCCTGAATCTATCTAACTGCATGGGCTGTCTGTTTGGCTGATTAACATTAACATTTCTGTTTGCATTCTGGTTTCCTGCATGGTTCAGTGGTATCCTAGCATCATTCACATTTTGTCTGTCATCATGATGCTGATGTTGCGCATCATATCTTTGCTGATGTCTTTGCATATTTGCATTTTCTAAGGTAGGAACTGAATTATTTTGGGCAGTTCTCAAGGCTTGCACTTTCTGCTGTATATCATCTCTGATTTTCATGGCTTGTAGGTATTCTAGTTCTGCTCTTAGACTTTTGATTTCTTCAGCCAATTGTTCATCCTTAGGTCTGGAGGTAGATGGTCTCATACCATTTGGGTCATCATCTTCATCATCCCTTAGAGACTCTGCCTCTTCAAACCTTTCACTTGGGTCTAGAAAAGGGCGTTCTTGGAACACCTCTGACCTCATTCTCATACTACCACCCTGTTGCCTCTCATATGCACCTTGGATATCAGCTTCTGCACTTGAAAAATAAGGAGCATGCTGTCCTGATGGCCTAGGGTTATCTTGTACCTCATCACTTTTTCTGGGGGAGCTCTCATGACTAGCTGAGACAGTTCCCTTTCTTCTATACATCATTCTTTTTGTTAATGGTAACTCTTCAAATAAAGGGTTTTGTTGGGATCTTCTCCCCTGCATATAAATTTACCTTTGACCGGTTGGGAGATTACTTCGGAGTCGCCACCTATTTCTAGGAACTGTTTTCTTCTGAAAACCAGGGTTCTTTCACAAGGTTCCCCAGCGGAGTAGATTACTGTTGCTGACTCAGATGGGTCACATATATATCACTGGAGATGATTAGATCGTACTTTTACTTCTCACTCCCCAGCGGAGTCGCCAATTTCTGTTGACTTTTTCCCAGACTGGATGCTTATTCCCAGATTTCCCTACAAGGTAGCCATCAGTGATCAACAGGATCTCTGGGCCAGGGGGTCAACAGTATAGGAGATAGACTCTATATTTTATCTCCTCTTCTTCTTCAGGCTCTGCAAAACCTAGGGGGGTATTCCCTACTCAACATCCATGAGGATATGCATGCAAGGCTGGGATGTTGACAGAAAGCAGATGAGTCCTCCTGTAAGTAGACCAAAACTGAAAGATAAGGGCAAAGGGGCTAGCTTTGGGCCTATTTGCAGTTGTAGACAGAGGACTGAGGTTCCTAAAACTAACTCTAATGTCCTAATGTTGGTTTTAGATTTTGCTTTGGAGTTTAAGTGTGGATGCAAAGCTGGATATGGTTATAACACAAAACAAAGCATGATTGGTGCCTATCCAGGGCCTGGAGTCAGTAGACATACACTTGTGAATGATCAGCATGAACAACTAAAACTGGATTTCAAGGGGATATGTGTGATACCTGCCTTACAGGCATCTCCCAATACAAAGTGTTAGGTTATCTCTACTTATGGTATCCCTACTACAGTATATCCCTCCCAATGTTCAACCTGAAAACAGTTTAATCTACCCCTTGAGTAGAAGTTAAAAGATCAGACAGTCAACATAGGAACTCTATGCTCTAGAATCTAAACATTACCAAACCTCCAGATTCAGAAGAAGAATACATGCACTACTGGAGACAGAATTAACACAACACATGCCAAACAGCATTTCTCATATAAGTTTAATCATGAAATCAGTGGGTTCATGCCAAAAACAAACAACAAGAGATACATAAACTCACAGGTAAGCTGTACAGAGCAACCAGATCAGCTTGTTATGCATTACAGAGCCAAAATCATCAACTTTCAACAACCTTTCAAATGAGCAAGACCACCTGCTTATAACAGCCAGGTAGGTGCTCAGCAATTAATTACATGGTTGACCAAAATTTCGCCAGATACACAGTATCAGGAAAATGGCGCTCAAACACAACCGGATCGGCGCCCAAACTTGAATGCAGCAGGTAGGGGAGGAGACAGGAAGATTTCTCGAGCCCTGCGCCACCATCCGTTGATGTACATCTTCAGTCGAGTACAGGATCGACCCACGCCATCGCCCATACCTCTGCAACAATCGCCATTAATGGCGCACCAACCCGCGGCCTTGGGAAGATCATCATACAGACTATCGCAAGCATTTCCCGCCGAGATTCATCATCATGATGTTTTGAATATGCAGGATAACATTATCCCACATGCACCCCGCGATGACCTCTTTGACACTTTATATACTAGGTCATGAGCACATATCATGTCGGTGCTTTTGCTCCTGACGACACTACTATAGACTTCATCATCATCATCCTCCAGCAGCATGATATCCTGTTGTTCGAAATATCACCCTGACGTCATCATGATATTTGAAATATAACCTTCATGATAATCGGCACAACCTGATCCTTCGGAGGAACGTCCTCCTGCTGCTTATAACATAAGTCTGGCCGATGAACATCCTGATGACGTCATCATCATATACTGCTGACGTCATCATCATATCTGCCTACTGCGCACCTCCTCATATCCGGATGACGTCATCATCATGTTTGCAAATATCAGGAGGTCTCTTCAGGATGATCAGTTGTTAGAAATATGACCCCCGCGGACCTTGATGACGTCATCATCATATTAACATCATCATGATATTCGGAAGACAACCGGATATTTGGAAATATCCTCCTGACGTCCAAACATCAGGTTGCACTGTAGCTCCTCTGTAAGATCAGGGCGATAACTGAATATGATGATGATGCTTGAAAAGATCACCCCCAGTAGATAATGCGCGAAGCCAACAGGCGGATATCTCCTTGATATCAGCATCATCATGATGCTCGAGCAAACATATATCCGGGTGATATGAAAATATCACCCCTTCCTTCGGAAATATCATGATGCAGATAGGCAGAAAGAAAAATATCACCCTGACATACGGATGACGTCAGCATCATCAGGATGCCAAAACAACGAACAAGAAGTGATACAACATCATCAGGATGATATTGACTAAGATCATCCTGACGTTCAAAATATGATGACCCTAGTGAATATCGGGTCGCACTTAGAACTCTTCAACAACATCATCAGGATGATCATAACCAAGATCACCCGATGATAAAAATATCACCCCGGCGAAATATCATGAAGGCAGAAAATATGATGACCTCCGCAAGCAGCAGGATGATAACTGGAAATATCATGATGATGACGACCCTTAGGAAAAAACAAGTCAGGTCGACAACATAGAGAATAACCCCTTCAAGATATCGGGGCAACATCGTCATCATGTTTGAGCAAGGTGATATTCGGAAGATCACCGGATACTTGAAAAATCACCCCCGCAAGCAACTGAGGGCGCACTGTAGCTCACCAGTATCATCAAGATAATAAGCAAACATCACCCGACAGATGAAATATGATGATGACGATGAGAAAAACAAGTCAACGAAGAACATGCTGATGCAGATCATCATCGAAGACAAGATGACGATGACGACCTCCTCCTCAGAAAAATATGATGCTGCAGCTGAAAAACGCTGAGGAGGTCCAACACTTAGAAAAATTTGGGCAAGAAGATGAAGGCTTCAGATGAAGAAACCTCCTGATCATGACAAATCAACCCCAGGTCAAAATAAGTGCTAACACACGTCATATCCAAAATTTAGATCATTTGGATCAGTTATCGAAAAGTTATCACTATCAGAAGATCGATTGTTTTCTCATAACAGAGAATCTTGACAGTCTTAGATAATCAGCTAAAGGAGAAGACTTGCAGAGCATTTCATGACTTACGAAGTTAAAAGACACATCATCTAATGTTGTTTGTTTCATGGCTGACCTTCCTTGAGATCCACACATCATCCCATTCATTTGCGGAGGAATTCTATTCCTTTAGGTTTGACCTATCCATGTATATGTACGTTACAACTCTTCATTGAAGTTTGTGATCTTCCTTGGTCGACGTAGAGGAATCTTATGTTTTAGAGATGATATATATTGATGTAATAGATGCCTAGGAAAGAAGATCTTGATAGTTATCATAGTTTACAAGTGGGATAGTTTGAATTCTTTGCGAAGGAGCTTCAAGGCTATATCTTGTGCATATTTTGTAATTCTGTAATGAGGCCTGTGAGCCCCAATTGTAAGCCCGCATGTTGCTGTCCAACCTATATTTTAATTCCATGATATACTGAATGATTGAAACTACATTTAATTTCTATCTTCAATTTGTTTTCATTGTGTTACTCTAGTTGCACGGCCTAGATAGTTCACTTTGTGGACCCTCCTAATCATGATTGCACCAGGAAGTGACCAGGTTTTCTACAATTCCAACAAAAGGCCTTGGACTTTCCAGGAGACTTAGATCTCCCACGAGGTTTAGATCTTCCATTTTCTTCCTTCTTCTTATCCTTTTTCTTTCCCTTCTCTTTAGATCTACCACGAACCGCAAGAGCCTCCTTAGTCAATTCAGAAGACTTTCTCTGTATCTCTTTAGACAACAACGAAGAAACCACTTCATCCATATTGAAGGTGGTAGTGGTACTCGCAATGGCCATAACAAGGTGATCCCATGAATCTAGTAAGGAACATAGTAATGCCATACATCAATCCTCCTCCTCCATCTTCACACCAACAGAGGTCAACTGGGCAACAAGCATATTGAAATTATTCAGGTGATCAGTGATAGATCTGTTGAGTGCACAAGACAACTAAGAGGGGGGTGAATCAGTTTTAGCTTAAAATTCTAAAACCTTCACACACATTTAGATTAACATAGATTTAATTAACCCTTAGACTATTGTGATGATTAAGCATGAAAGTAAATAATAGAAATTGAATCAAACCAACATCAAACACAAGAGAACACCAGATTTATGTGAAAAACCCAAGAAGGGAAAAACCACGATGAGGATTAGCTCACAATATAAAATAGTATCAACACCAAATTACAAAAGACTGACTACTAGAGGGCTCACTGCCCAAAAGAAAGAAATCCTCACTGCCATGGCTCACTACCAAGATAGAGAAAAGTTACAATGAGAAGAACATCTCAAAGCAATAGAGAAATCCACCACAATATCAACAACATCCTCATAGCCTCATTGAAGAATTGTAGACACCTTCTACTCACTGCATCCAGTAGTCTAGCACATGAAAGGTCACACTGCACCACAAATTCTACCACACTGTTATTCACATCACATCCATCATGCGCACTGCCTAGAAGAAAGGCTCATTACCAGAGGGCTCACTGCCATGGATCATTGCCAAGATAAAGAAGAAGATAGAGAAAAAGTTACAATGAGAAGAACATCTCAAAGAAACAAAGAAATCCACCATAGCATCAACATCCTCGCAGCCTCACTGAAGAATTGTAGACACCTTCTGCTCACTGCATCTAGTAGTCTAGCACATGAAAGCTCACACTACACCACACATTCTACCACACTATTATTCATATCACATCCATCACACACACACTCAATCACGATCCCTTAACACTTATTTATATTGTCTTCAACCTTGAAAACATTCTCTAAGGTCAGAAAATCACCTTAACCTAGAAAATCCAAATTAGGTATGGACCTAAACCTTCCTATGGTGGAAAGGAATGAATGCAAACCATACCACACCTTAGCTTAGACCTAAATCCACTCTTACATGTTACTCCATGCTTCCACAATCACTGAAGCACAACCGCAAGTAATGTAAACAACCAAGTCAACCAAACTTGTGTTAACACTATGAACTTTTAAGTAAATGCTTCCTCAAAGATCAAAAGACAACTCACAGCCCATGCATTAAGCTTGAACATGATCTAGAGGCATCCACAAGAACCTGATAAAACTAACAAATCCTTTCACAACAACTTTCACTTGACAGAAGTTCACACTGGAGCACTCAAACAACTTTGTCATACACTACAACTCAAGAAATCAACTTGTGAAGCACCAAACCATGAACAACTTGAACTGAAGCAATATATAAGCATTATAAGCACAAATCTAGAACCGTAAAGCTAGAAACAAATCTGTGGTGAAATGCAAAGAAAAATAGTTTCTTCCAAACACCTCTACAACACTCAGAAACACAATCCACACACTAGTGAACACAACTTCCTCTGCTCAACAAACTAGAACACCAAATTCAGAATATAACATCTCTAAACAACATATCCAAACTCCAAAAATAGATCTTCAACATAGAGAAAATGCAGAACAAAACCAGAACACATACTTCCAACAATCTCCCCCTCTATCATTGATGGAAACACATGATGTGAAAAACCATGAAGACAACAACATCCTCAATACTATGTTTCATGCCAACTCATTTCCTTTCTCTTTCTCTCCCCCTTAGCTTCATACTCTTTTCCTGACAACTGACTCTCTCCTTTCTCTCTATTTTCACATTGCTCTCTCTCTTCCTTTGACATAAATGGCAAAGGGCTTCACATTTCTCTGTCTCATTCTCACACTTGTATCTACTCACCACTGCTTTGTCACATTTTTTATTTTACTGCTCTTCATACTCCCCCTTAGAAGAAACCAACATTAAACTTACTCCCCCTGACTACCACAACCATAATGACCACTACTTGCTCCCCCTGAGAGGTAGCCTCCAACATTAGTCCAAAATAAGGAATGAATCTTGAAATCCACTGGACTGATGCATCTCCTTATCCATCTAGTTTAAAGAAGGAGGGGAAATAACCCCTAACTTTTCCCAGAGATACTTAAATGTATCCTTAGGAAGAGCCTTGGTGAATATATCAGCAACCTGATCCTTTGTAGGCACATACTCAAGCTTCACTTCATTCTCTACAACCTTCTCTCTCATAAAGTGATACCAGATTGATATATGTTTTATCCTTGAGTGCATCACCGGATTCTTGGAAATGTTAATAGCACTTGTATTATCATAGAAGATATGAATAGGTTCATCATATACAACTCTGATATCCTTCAAGGTTTGCCTCATCCACAACACATGTGTGTAGCAAGATGCTGCAGCAATGTATTCTGCCTCTGCAGTAGACAAAGATATGGAATTCTGCTTCTTACTTAACCATGACACCACTCTGCCTCCAAGAAAGAATGCATCCCCACTTGTACTTTTCCTATCATCTACACAACCAGCCCAATCTGCATCTATATAAGCACTTAGAGAAAAGTCATTATCCTTTGGATACCACAAGCCATGATCTGAAGTGCCCTTTAAATGTCTGAATATCTTCTTCACTATTGCAACATGTGACTCTCTACAATCTTGAAATCTAGCCACAAGACAAACTGCATGCATAATATCCAATCTAGTAGCAGTTAAATATAACAATCCTCCAATCATTGACATATACCTACTCTGATCATCCTTAGGAGATTCATCATTCTTGCTCGGCTTGCAACCAGTTCTCATAGGGGTACATATTGGTTTAGAATCTTCCATTCCAAACTTCTTTAACATCTCCTTGACATACTTAGATTGTGAAATGAAAATACCTTTATCTTTCTAGTTGATCTGTAGCGCAAGGAAGAAGTTCATTTCCCCACACATTGACATTTCAAATTCTTTCTACATTTCATTTGCAAAACTTTTACACATACTTTCATTTCCACCAAAGATTATATCATCTACATACACTTCCACAATCAGAATTTGATCTTCTCTTACTTTGATGTACAAATTGCTATCTACGATACCTTTATTGAATCCTTATTGTAATAAGTACCTATCTAACCTTGCATACCAAGCTCTGGGGTCTTTCTTCAATCCATATAGTGCCTTCTTCAACCTACAAACAATATCCAATTTATCTAATCATTGCAATCCATTCGGTTGTTCTATGTATACTTCTTCTTCCAACTCACCATTCAAGAAAGCAGACTTCACATCTATTTGATATACATTGAAATCCTTATGTGCTACAAAAGCTAAAAACATCTTGATGGCCTCCATACTTGCCATGGGAGCATAAGTTTCCTCATAATCTATTCCTTCTACTTGTGAGTAACCTTTACACACAAGCCTTTCCTTGTTTCTTACCACTTCTCCATTCTCATTCAGTTTGTTCTAGAATACCCACTTAGTTCCAATCACATTTTTGTTTGTTGGTCTTGGGACAAGTTCCCAGGTCTGATTCTTTTCAATCTGCATTAGTTCTTCTTCCATGTCCTTGATCCAATATTCATCCTTGCATGCTTCAATTACTATCTTAGGTTCAACTTTAGAGAGCAAACATAAATTTACATGTTCTTCAATAGCATTCCTTCTTATCAGAACACCTTTGTTCTTATCACCAATGATCTAATCTTCAGAATGATGCTTCTGCACATACTTGGGAGTTTTAGGAGTCTTTTCCAGAGCTTCTTCCTCTTCAACCCGCACTTCATTTTCCTTATCTTTTTAGTCTTCTTGGCAAGAAGATTCATCTGATTCATATTCATATACTTTTGAATTCTTTTGTAGATCTTCATCAACTTTGACATTTGCACTCCCAACAATCCTTCTTAGCCTCTTGTTGTAGTAGCGGTAAGCTTTTCTTTTAGTGGTATACCCAAGGAAGATGCCTTCATTAGACCTTGCATCAAACTTTCCTAGGTTTTCTTGATCCCTTTTGATATAACATTTGCTTCCAAATACTCTGAAGTATTTGGCAGTAGGAATCCTTCCATACCATAACTCATAAGGGGTCTTTGTACTTTTTTCTCTTGCCTGCACTCTGTTCAGTATATAGACAATAGTATGAATTGCCTCTATCCAATAGACTTTTAGTAGATTTGCTTCTTTTATCATGGTCCTTGCAGCTTCTTGAATACTCACATTCTTTCTTTCAACCACTCCATTCTACTGAGGAGTCCTAGGGGCAGATAAGTGCCTCTTTATTCCATGATTCTCTCAAAACATGTTAAACTCATTGGAGGTGAACTCTCCAACTCTGTCATACCTCAAACATTTAATTATCATATCCATTTCATTCTCAACCATGACTTTGAATGCTTTGAACTTATCTATGGCTTTAGATTTTCCTTTGAGAAAAGTAACCCATGTCATCCTAGAATAATCATCAATCAATAGCATGAAATACCTATCACCTTGAAAACTCCTTACATTTGTAAGGCCACAAAGATCTGTATGCACCAATTCCAACAGTTTGGTAGAAGATTTATATTTGACTTTGAAACATCTTCTTGCTTACTTTCCAACTTGACATTCCTTAGAAATGGCATTGATAGGCTTGGTAATCTTTGGCAGATCTCTCACATCTTGAATTGACCTTATCCTTACTAGGCTATCAAAATTGATGTGACACAATCTTCTATGCCATAGCCAACTCTCACTGATCTTAGTCATGAAGCAATGGCCATCACCACCTTTGAGCTGATAAGCATTTATATCTATCCTCTTTCCAGCAGCTATCACAATTCCAAAATCTTTTCTGATCTCACAGCCACCATCCTGAAATAGAAGATTGTATCCTTTGCTACACATTTGTCCAACACTCAAGAGATTATGCTTTAAACCCTTAACATAAAGAACATCATCAGTATTATGCTTTCCATCAAAACTAATTGAGCCTCTTCCACATATCTTAGCAGATGTATCATCGCTAAATCTAACTAGCCCTCCATCATATTTTTCAAGTTTAACAAATTTACTCTTATCACCGGTCATATGATTTGAGCATCCACTATCAATAACCCAGTAGTTCTTTTCCTATATGGTATGAAAAGTAGATATCAAAGTACCTTCAGTATTAAGACTTACCTCCAGAGCCTTTTCCTTCACACATTTCTCAAAGTTAGCAAAAATAGTATCATCTTTTAAATCTATGAACAGACATTCACTATCCTCATCATTTTCATAATCAGATTCATCATCATATATACTTGCATCTTCTCTAATATAGTATCTTTTCTTAGGCACTGTACTTTGTTCTCCCTATTCTTGCTTTTCAAAATTCTTTCTGGACATCTTGAAGCATAATGTCCTATCTTGCCACAACTAAAACACTTGAAAGGCAACTTACCACTATACTGACTAGTACCCAATTTCATTTTTCTCACAAAGTTAGCTTCCACATCATCAGAATCCTCCTAATCTGATTCCACAGTCTTCTCAGATTTGCCAGCCTTGAAGGCAATCTTAGCCTTTGCACTACTTGTACCAAATTCTCTCATTTCAAAAGTAGTTAAGGTACCAAGCAACTGATCTTTGGTAAACTGATTCAGATTTTGAAATTCTTCAATAGCAGAAACTTTATGATTGTAAGCTTTAGGAAGAGTTCTGAGTACCTTCAATACCACTTCTTTTTCATCCACATCTCCACCAAGTCCTCTGATGCCATTGATAACTTCATCCACCTTCTATAAGTAGCTTGTAATGTTTTCATCTTCAGACATTCGCATGTTCTCAAACATGAGCTTCAATTCTACATTTTAGGTTGCTTGACCTTGTCATCTCCTTCATAAATACTTTTTAACATTTTCCAAATTTTATTAGTAGTTTTCAAATTCATAACTTTCACCAACTCAGAATTAGTAAGACCACTTAAAAGAGCATACCTTGTTTTACCATTGGTTTCATAGGCCTTAATCTCATTTGTAGTGCTTGGACCATTTTTTGGTATACTGTATTCAGTCTCAATAGCCTTCCAGATTTCATATCCAAGAGAAATCAGATAACCTTCCATCCTTATTTTCTAGAATGCATAATTTGTTCCATCGAACAAAGGAACATCCTTCTTGCATACCATCCCTGAACTACCTCAAGTTGTTAAGCTTTCTTCCAATGAACCTTGCTTTGATACCAATTGTTGAGTGCACAAGATAACTAAGAGGGAGGATGAATCAGTTGTAGGTTAAAATTCCAAAACCCTCACACACATTTAGATCCACATAGATTCAATTAACCCTTTGACTGTTATGATCATTAAGCATGAAAGAAAATAATAGAAACTAAACTAAACTAACATCAAACACAAGAGAATACTAGATTTATGTGGAAATCCCAAGAAGGGAAAAGCCATGGAGAGGATTATCTCACATTATAAATTAGTATTGATCAACACCAAATTACAAAAGGTTCACTACTAGAGGGCTCACTACCCAGAAGAAAGGCTCATTGCTAGAGGGCTCACTGCCCAAAAAAAAGAAATGCTCACTGCCAAGACAGAGAAGAAGATAGAGAAAAGTTACAATGAGAAGAACATCTCAAAACAATAGATAAATCCACCACAACATCAACAACATCCTCGCAGCCTCATTGAAGAATTATAGACACCTTTTGCTCATTGCATCTAGTAGTCTAGCACATGAAAGATCACACTGCACCACACATTCTACCACACTATTATTCACATCACAGCCATCATGTGCACACTCGATCATGATCCCTTGATACTTATTTATATTGTCTTCAAGCTTGAGAACATTCTCTAAGGTCGGCAAATCACCTTAACCTAGAAAATTCAAATTAGGTTTGGACCTAAACATTCCTGCGGTGGAAAGGAATGAATGTGGACCACACCACACCTTAGCTTGGACCTAAATCCACTCTTACACATTACTCCACTCTTCCACAATCACCAAAGCACAACTGTAAGTATTGTAAATAACCAAGTCGACCAAACTTGTGTTAACACTGTGAACTTTTAAGTACATGCTTCTTCAAAGATCAAAAGACAACTTGCAGACCACTCTTCAAGATTGAACATGATCTAGAGACATCCACAAGCACCTAAAAATGAAAAAAATCCTTTCACAACAACTTTCACCTGATGGAAGTTCACACTGGAGCACTCAAGCAACTCTATCATACACTGCAACTCAAGAAATCAACTTGTGGAGCACCAAGCCATGAACAACTTGAACTGAAGCAATATATAAGCATTATAAGCACAAATCTAGAGCTACAAAGAAATAAATCTACACAAAAATGTGAAGCAAAACAGTTTCTCCCATACACCACTATAACACTCATAAACATTGGTGAACACAACTTCCTCTGCTCTTGATGAACCAGAACACCAAATTCAAAATATAACATCTCTTAACATATCTAAACAACATAGCTAGACCACAAAGACATATCTTCAACATAGAGGAAATGTGGAGCAAAACTAGAACACTACTCTGTAAACCAAAATGCCACTTCAACACACTATTTCCTTTATTAATCAAATTTTCTCAAAAGCACTTAGAAACCAACCAACAGAAACATATTCTTGACATCTTCAACACCTCTTCAAAGAAACCAAATCATCTTTAGCAAAGTAACTCAACCAAACAACTCATACCATTGCAACAACCTCATCTTTGCTCAACTAGTTGACACTAATAACAACGCCAAGCTAACATGTTGACATCAATGACAACACTAACTACACATACTTGCAAAAAGATCCTCCATCTTCCATTCTCAAATAATACAATTTCTTTCATAGGAATAACTTGTTCACCAGGGATTTAGCCTGATAAACATCTCCAAGCTTCTTCCAAAGATCTTTTTGCAGTCTTCTTTTCATGGATATTCAGGAGCACTAAAGAAGCCAAACAGAGTCTTATCAAACCCTTCACCTTTCAATCCATCAGATCCCAATCTTCTCATTTCATGCTTGATGGCATGGTTCTAGATACTGTGAACCATAGATCTCTATCCACCAATAAGTCCTCCATCTTGAGTTTCCTCAACTCAAAGTTGCCTCCATTGAACTTCTCTATATCAAACCTCCCATATGTGCTCATCATCTCTTTCCTACAACAAAGATTTCAAAATTCTCTACACAAGCTCCCATTCAAATGAAGATCAGCTCAAAAACCTTCTACCCAACAACTAGAACCAAAGGTGATCAAGCTCTGATACCAACTGAAAGGAAGAAAGGTACACGAAAAATGCTTCCTACACTAATCTACTAAGGAAAGATTTATGCAAATTTTAACTTTTATAGTTACAGGTTAGTAGATGCACATTAATAGAAAGGTAATAACAACATCAAAATGAAAAACTCACAGTACAAGATATATGTTGGGAAAAACCTTTCAGGTAAAAAACCTCACTCCAAAGCCACCCAATATATTATTTAGGAATCAAGAAGATTACAATATACTTGCAGAGCAAGCTTTCATGGGAGTATTAATCAACCAGAGATCCAAGAGGTAATACAACATCTATAAGAATCTTACACTCAAGCTCCATCTCAAGCTCCTGATATATAGGAGATATAATACAGTAAACTGTCAACGGTAATTACAAAACCATGAGCCAAAACCACCCAAAAGTGGCACCCAAATTATCTCCAATCAAAGATGCCTTGTGATGTGCCAAAACACACACCAACAAATGTAACTCTCCCCTTTACAACTCTTTTAAGTGTCCAACATGTTTTTACATTTCCCAAAAATAGGAGGTCCAACTTCTGGAGGCCATGACTTTTGATCTAGGTGTCTGATTAACGAACCGTTTGATGCGTCGTAAATCTCATGAGCAAAGATGAGATTGGTGAACTGCTACAACAACTTTTAGGGCATTTAGGGACCTCTAAGTGCATCAAAATTGAGTTTGAAATTTTTTTTGGCAGTTTTAAAAAATAGAAACTTCAATATCTCGCAATCCAAATATGATCATGAGTCGAAACTCACCTGAGATGTTTACTTAGTCATTCTACACCTTTTGGGAAAATTTCAGGTCAATTAAAGGTCAAATGTAGAATTACTAAAAATAGTAATGTTACCAAATTATGCTTTGTAGCCTAATTAGGTTGGGTTGTAACAACAGTTTTCTTTGCTGCTTTGGAGAAGCAGATAAGTTCAAGAGGTAGGGAGAATAAAATTCAAGTTCATAGGCCAACCTAGAATTCCTACTGTCCTAATGGAGGACCATTTCACTGATCATATTACCAAGATCATGTACCAGCTCAATCAGAGCTGCTACATGAGCCAGATAACATGAAAGGATACTCCAGCAAGGCAGGAGGTATCCTAGGACTAACAGGTGAAGTTAAAACTAATCTATGCATTGCAGATTGTGTTTTAGTTTGTTATTATTCATTCATTGCAGTTTGATACATTTTAGAAGGGTACATAAAATATTGCCAAGTTTATTCATGATTATAAACATCTATACCATGCAATAATGTTCAGCTATGTTTATGCAATTGATTTACAAAAAGGAGAAATTATACACAAGTCATTGCATGAAATAATTGTTTATATTCAAAAGAAAAGTGTTTTTATGATCCCACACAAGTCGTGGGAGTAACTGTATATGATGTAATACACAATAACAAGTACATTTGAAGTAAAGGAAAGCATATAAAAGAAAAGTGGGGCCCATCATTGCCTAAATGACGAGCATTCAAATTAGTTGAGAAAGTAGTCATCAAAGGAATAGGCAATAAGGAGTGATAAACAGTCATACAACAGAGCCTACAGGGTGTAGTCCAGCACATTAAGGAGCAAAAGAATAACTAAAAGGTACAAGTGTTACATGACAGTCAAGTCCTCAGATCAAAAGAGAGTAATCCAAATCACAATTCAAATGAATATTAAATGATTTCAGTAAACAGTCATAGCCAAGTGCAGTTAAATAGTATGGAGTAGTCCACAAAGGTTGCAATGAGTCATACCATTGCTACATGCTATAATCACAAAACCATCACTAGGTGGCGTCTGATGAAGGAGACTATCCACTGCATAAGTATAGGAGCAGTCAAGCTTATTGAAGGTTCTCATAAGTCCATACATCTTAAAGGACAACAATCATCCATTTTGAATGAAGAAAAGGAAACAAGTCCATTGGTCTCTGCATCAGTAAGGTATAGTGATTGTTCATGTAATAGTAGTGCTAACATGCAAGTTGAAGTCATAAAGCACATACAAGTACCTATAATGGTTGGTCACAGATATGGTGCAGTCATCATATGAAGCCTCAATGACTCATATAATGTGTACAACAGTCAAATAATTAGTTAAAGGATTACAAATTCAGGGATAGTGCCCTTGAGGGTATTGGAGACAACAATTATAGGTCTACTATAGTCATGCGACAGTTCTACAAGTGTTGAAGTTATGTATTGGCTCTTTGACAATATGAATAAAGCCTTAACGAGATTAAAGAGCAACCACTACATGGTTGTGACAGTGTGTGAATGGTGGTAGTGTTAGGTTTGCACAAAGTTATGCAAAAATGAGAGATGTCTAGAAGAGTCTCTTCCTGGTATAGAGATGTAGTGTAAAAGAAAAAATTAAGGGAATGGGACTATCGTTGTCCTTACAACACCTTCATTACTTTCACAAAGTTTCCATGATGTTTTAAGATCTAAATGATCTCTACTTGAGTTTGAAAACCCTGCATAGATAGAGAAGATTGAGAAAGAAGTAAAGAACAATAGTCAACCTAAATGAAGTCAAAAGACAGTCACAACAGTGGAACAACCAATCCAAGGGAACAGAGCTCTGCTAAAGGTCTTTGAGGACTACTTATAGTTTTAAGACTCTATCAATCATCCGGAGGTTGTTTATGACCATGTGAACCATGAGATATTCAGTGTTAGGGTTTCTTTTAAGTTTGCATGTATTTGACAAGATATAATTAGAGATGCTAACAGATGTCAGGAGGAGAAACAATCAGCACATTGCATAGCAGCATATAATTACTTGCCCAGATTATCTCAAGCCATGCAAGCAAGAGAGGAAGAGTGAAAATACTGAACAGAGTTACAATGTATGATAACAAATTACAAGAATAAGATGAATCTACAAAATTTTAGAAGGGTCAGCAGGCCTTATGAGGCAGTCAGCTTCATTAGAAATAGTATAAGGTTCTTTAAGATAGTTATCCATGTTGAGGACATATGAAAAATGCCAAGTTCCCTAGAGGGTTTAAGATCTATAGCCAATCAAGAGACATGGATTGATGGACTTGAAACAAAAGAGGAAAGTTGAAGATTTTACAGGAAACAAAAGACTGCACATCAAATAGAGATCTACAATGCAAACAACAAGAGATGGATAGACCTGAGAAGGGTTATAGGACCACTTTCTTTCACTACCCACTGTCAAGCTTGAAGGATATCAGAGGACAATGTTAAAATATGTAGATATCATGAAGGATAATGAGTATAATGAGTAAAGAAAGGGGAACAAGGTGAGGAGCAATAGACAATGTAATACCTAGGGGACAGTCTGTTGAGATAGTAAATAGAAGGTTGGTAGCTGTGTAATAGGTATAAGGAGGGTAGTGATGCCATGAAAAGGAACAATAGTCAACCTAATGAGTAAAAGGATTGTCACAATGTTGAGAGAAACGGTATTAACTGTCATGAAAGAGCATTGAAACCTATAACAAATAACTTTTTTAACATGTTCAAACCCTAGGCCTATCCAATGGATATGAAGAAGCCTATGGTAACAGACCATGACAATGGTATGCCTTGAGAAGTCTAAAAAAGGCAAAATGCATGATGAGAAGAAAGACACCATCCAAAGTGCAGATCTAAAAGGTACAATGACAAAGAGAAATGCACAATGCAATGAAGATATTAAAGATTTTAATAGTGCATGAGAAACACTGAAGAGAGAGTTACCTTGACAATGTTATCATATCAAAGAAACATCATGCAAAGAAGAAAGTAGGTACAATCAATCATACATAAAGTAAGTGTATTGTTTGAAGGTGCCAAAACATTTTTAGGATGCCACCGAAATAGACAGTCTATGACTGGGGATAAAAAAAAGGTTGTTCTGAAACTCTGATATATAGAAGGTCCTGACATAAGCTTTCCATTGTTCTGATCAAAGAAAGAATATAGAGGCAAGGTTTTCTCCAATGTTTTTTTTCTTATAGTAAGAATAGGTAAACCCTAGTATTAAGTATCTCATCATAAATCCTCTTTCTTCCATTATTTTCTCTCAAGGATGGTATGTCAAGACAGAGGGAAGTGCTTGACACAGGAAAAAGTGAGACGTTACATGAACAAAGGAACAAACTAGTCCCCAGTTTCAGGGTATGACAGAGGGCGTTTATCACATTTTCATTTTGTTCTTTCCAGATATGGTACAAAAATCACAAAAAAAGTTGTTCATGAAGCATAGCTACAGTCACCTCCAGAACAAGTGGGAAATGAAAGTAACATTATTCCATCACTGAAAGGTATAGTTAAGCAAGAGCCATAGCAGTTTATACATAGAAACCCCATAAAGGAGCAAAATACAGTGCAGGGGTAAAAGCAAAATTCTAGTTTCCATGGTAGATAAACAAGAGCATAATATGCATCATCATGAACAAAGTATGAAATCACAAATTGCTTCCCTTGTTGCATACACAAGAACAACAAAAGACAGAAATGTATCTTTCCATAGCATTCATCTGAGATAGAGAACAATAAATCTATAGAGTTCTTCATTATTTTATGCACATGAAAATGATAAAGAAAGTCTTTCACACTGTTTCTCAGAAAGACATATACCAGTATCATGAAACCAATGATGAGTTTTCACCATTTTTATCATAGTTTCCTCGAGGAACTAGCAAAGGAGAGTAGTATATTTTACTATATGAAGTAAAAGGGAATGTGTAATGATCAATACACCAGATCAAAACCTAGCAAGGTCTTCTTAAGAGTAGAGAGAAGAGCATAAAAGGAGTATCTTCATAGTCTACAGTAAGGCACAACAAACCCTAACAAAAGGTCCTTTTTCATCATTTTTGTCACAAGACCAAAGCAAGAAATGAGTAGTATACCAAAATAGAGAGGTTTTATTATCAACTCTTCACAGAAATAATAGATAGGGGTGTTTTTTACACCTTTTCCTGTAGAAAATACAGTCAAATGCAGGAAAAGAAGAGTCTCACCTTTAGAATGGAAGTTGCGGAAGCCTTCGAATGCCTTCAACAAGAAGAATGAAACCCTTAAAATTCCCCATGGTAGCATAGTAGAGAGGAGAAACTCAAAAGATAGAAGAATGAAGTGTTTTTTAGGGTTGCAAAGATTGTTTTGTCACTTTGCCCTAGCTCGTGGGAGCTCATTAAGTCACTTTTGACTTTGATTTTAAGAAAATCATTTAACACTCAAAACTGCCCATAGTCTTTAATCTTAAGTCATGATGTCTAGTGAATTTTGATGAGCCCGTAGGAATCTCAAAGGGGTAATGATGTTTTTGGTTTATTATGGTGTTTTGAAACCTTAAAGCAATTAGCAAAAGACAAATCATGATTGGGGCTTGATAATGGAGAGGAAATGAGATCTTTTGAACTTTATTATTTGACCTAGTGTAGTTTTGAGGTCTTTTGCAAACCAAAGGGCAGAGTAAGCATATAATAGCTTTGAGAGCTTTTGTAAGGAGATATGAGTTAAATAATGTAATGATGTAACCCTTTTATTCTTTGCATGAGTTAAAGACAAAAATAATGTATTCTAACACCTATTAAGTGTAGTAATTTTATAAATTGCCTTAATACTTGTTATATGAAAGCCTGGAGAGAAATAATATTAACATACCACTTATTAAAGAAAAATCATATGATTGTCTTTAATATTTGTAAAAATATGTTCTTTTTGCCCTCAAATCATGCAAAAAAATAGAAGAGGAGTTGAACTGAGGTCTCAAATTCATGCAAGAGATTCTTTTCTATTTTTGACTTAAGATAAAACTGAGCTATTTTGGGTAGTTTTTGGGTCAAACAACTTGGGAGGTGGAGCTCTAAGATATTTTAGCTCATCTTGGAGTAGTTGTAGGCCCTATTTTTCAAGTTTTTCTCTTATGATCACCCAACAACTTGGAGTTACTTTTTCAAACTCTTTCATGCATCTTTTAGAGTCTAGTTGAGCTAGAGTTGACTTCCCTTTACCTTTTTGGGATAGATTTTGTATTATAGGGAAAAAAGCTCATGCTTTTTCCTCAGTTCTTGCTTTTTCCCTTGCTTTGCACATTGTAGAGAGAGAGAGAGATTTAGTCTTGTAACTCATTTTTACAAGTTTTATGCAGTAGCAGTAGTTTATTTTTAGTAGTTCATTATTATTTTGTAGATTTTTCCTACTATTATCAATAGAATCAGTTGTTCTTCTATTTAGATTCAGGTGTCTTGTCTCATTTTGAATGATTTGATAAAGATTTATTATGTTTTTTATATCAAAAACTTTAAGTTTTATGTCTCATTCGTTGAATGCAAGTATACAAAGTGCAGTTTTATTACAGGTTACAAATTGTGCAAGTAATTTCATGCCTTTTTGTGAAACATTTATGTGGTAAATATTGTTCAGTTTGAGTTGTATGAATAGATGTATTAAGGATAGTTGTGAAATAGATTGCAAGTTAGGATATTCAATCATTGGTGCATCACCCCTTAGAATAAGTTTCATTTTTAGTTTATTTAATTATCTCTCTATCTCTTTTCCACAAAATTACATCAGATCTAAGGGGCATTTAAAGGGATCCGACTCTTCTGGAGGTTCATTCTCATCATAGACAAACCCACAATCTGAGAATGTTCCCATGTTGCATGGGATTGCCCAAGCTTTTAAAGGCTTAGCATTCAGGGCGCAATCCTTTGTGACAACAAGTAAGTCCTGCCATTTTTAGCCCTTTTGGAAACTTTGAAAGTTCTAGATCATTCTCCAAGACAAAGGGTATTCGAAAAGACCAAAACTAGGAAGAATAGTAACCTTTTGTAGTTGCAAGGTTGAGACACTTTTATTAACAATAATTTGTTCCATCGAACATAGGAGCTTTAACACCCTTCCTATGCACCATCCAAATCTATGTCAAGCTAATAAGCTTCTTCCAAGGAACTTCGCTTTGATACCAATTGTTAGATGACAAGACAATTGAGAGGGGGGTGAATCATTTGTACATTAAAACATTCAATCCCTCATTAACTTTCATACCCTTGTTAATATTTAAACTCTTATTATGCATTAACAAAATGTAAACATATGAAACAACAATGCAAACACATCCAAACACATAAGAATGTTCAAATTTACATGGAAAACCCAAGAAGGGAAAAACCACGGTGAGGATTAGATCACATATATATGAAGAGTAGCACTAAATACAAATAGGCTCACTGCCAAGGGCTCACTAGCTAGAAAAAGAAGAAAGGTACACTGCCAGAATGACTCATTGTCCATAACAAAGAAGAATAGGAGAAGACTATTACAAAGAGATTCACTATCTCAAGGCAACAGGAGAAATCCACCATTGTAACTTTGTGCCATCTACAACCTTCGGCTCACTTCCTCTAGCAACTTCAAGCATACTGAAATGTATACACCTTCTACTCACTGCATCCAGAAGTTAGAAGCATTTGATCTCATACTCAAATCACAACACTTGATCACATTCACATCTTTTTCTCACACACCCTCTATTCAAGCTTCACCTTGTATTTATACCATCTGTGACCTTAAACAATCTCGATTAGGTCAGCCTTAATGAAACATATGCACTTCAAACGTGCAACACCAAAGTAGGTCGTCACCAAACACTTCTGCATTGGAAAGAAGTGAAGGCAGACCAATCCAAGGGTTAACTAGGACCCAAATATGTATCACCACACTACTCATCACATCCACAATCAATGAAGCACATCCGCAATTAGCGCTAATATGCCAGGTTGGCCAAACCTTCATTAACACTACAAGAGACCACATACATGCCTCTCCAGGTCTAAAAACAATATGTTGACCATAAGGAAATACTCCACATAATCCACATAACCTTCTAGAATATTTCATCATCAACATAACCTTCTGCAACATTGTTGCAACCACATACAACTGAAAAACACAACTATTCTATGTAACCAGTCAAACTACCACATACAAAAACTCATGAATCCAACCTTGCAGAGCATCTGAACATAAACCACTCCAAGGGAAGATAGTATTATAGCATGTTCCCAAATCTGTAAGTAAAAAAATATCAACGCGGATAAATGCGGAGCAATCTCATTTCTCCCAGACAACCTTCTTCATAGGTAGACACTCTTTCAGAACACATCTTTTACTGCTGCACGATCCATAACCTAAAACTCTAGTTATAACACCTTTGATCATCACTTCCAAACCGCACAAGCATATCTTCAACCATGAAGAAATGTGGAGCACAACACTGAACATACCTTTGTCACACTGCACATTCTTTTATTCAAATTTTCTTAAAAGCACTTTGAAACCAAGTGAACCATCTACATTAGCAACACTAAAAAAACCTTCTCAGTATCCTCAAACACTTTTCATCATGACTACACTAGAGGTTGATATCAAACCATGACACATTCAACATTATCAACAAGTTTCAACTATACTCAATCTTCCAACAATATCTACATATAAAGATATCAATGACAACACTCATGACAACACTAGCTTCCAACAATTCCAATGCTAGAGGTTGACATCAATGACAACATCAACAAGCATCCTACACTATTCCACTCTCTATGCTAGTTATCGAATGTTAGAGAGAGTAAATATCTCCTACTCCCTTCAACTATCCACGATTGAGAAGCTAGGAAAGTGGATAACGTGGAGCTTATGCTCCCCCACTCTCCCAAGCATCTAGGAAGGTAAGCAAAGAGAATCCAAGAAGGATTTACTTCTCTCTTTCTCAAGCCAAATATCTATCTTAGCTAGGCTATAATAAACAAATAATATTTTCTATAGTAAATGTATTAATGCATCCTTAAGAATGCTTCATTTATACTATATATGAACTCAACTTTCAAAGATGAAGTCTTAGAAAAGTTGACATATAATTTCTAAGACAAAGTTAGATTTATTTAGTCGATTAAGTATGTCGACTTTTCATTCATAGTCGAAAACAATTTCTTGTATGATTGTTGACCCAGGAGTATGAACAATTGGTTGAATGACAACAATATCAATCATATAAAATGATCACCACGTCAAAATTATTTTTGAGGTGATCAACGACATATAATAAGACTTAACTCAATATTTACTTAACCTTTATAGTGAGTGTGTGTGTAGGTATCCCATATAGCACAAGGATCATTGCATTTGTGCGATCTAACACCCTCTCTACGATGATACTCTCTCTCCTCTTCTAGGAGGGGGAAAACATTATTCCTGCATCCACCTCAGTCACACAATGGTAGTTAGTCCATCTCATTATTTAATCATGTGGACATTAATGATGTCATAAACAATCATTCTCATAAAAATAACATAATTCAAATGCAGTTTATATTCTAACATAACATCAATTCCCTCATATTAATTTCATTAACTATCCATCTGCCTTCTTGAAATAAAATTATAAGTATGTTAGTTTAACAATAGGGTGTAACATATCTCCCCCCTTAGAGATCATCATCCTCGATAATTATGTCCATAAAAAATATAACAAATGTTCTTTTACATCATTTTTATATAAAAATATGTGGAAATTTTTGATAAATATCATTGTAATCCTCCCATGTAGTATTGTCCTCCAAATACTAGTCCCACTAGACCTTGCACTGAGTAACCTCTCTGTTACGTGGGTGGAGCTTGCATACCTTGAGCACTTTGAGAGGCTCAATGATGACTGACCATGGGTCATGTACCTAGAGAACATTCTAATCAAGTATATGATTAGATCTTGATATATATTTCTTCAAATATGACACATGGAAAACATCATGCATTCTTGCAAGACCTGGTGGTAGAGCTATCTTATAAGCAATTGGATTAACCACTTCTAGGACTTCAAAAGGTCCAACATATCTAGGTGCTAGCTTGGAAGACATTCCAAACTTAATTGGGCTCTTATGTGGTTTGACTCTTAAGAGAACTTTATCTCCTACTAAAAATTGTCGGGGTGTTCGCTTGGCATCAGCATAGCTTTTTTGTCTATCATTTTCTTTTGCCAATCTTTTCTTGATCATCTATACTTGGTCTTCCATCTCCAAAATCATTTATGGCCCTTGTTAGTTATTTTAGATTGTATGTAAAGGATAGATCTTTGAATTGGCTTGACAAACCTTACATGTTTGATTCCTCTTTCAATTTTCTAACTAGTGCTTTCATTGAATACTTTTCTAAACCTAGAAATAATAGTATGGATTGGATATGACTCCTCATGGTAGATCAAATCAATCAATTAATATGACTTACTAGACCTAATTTTCATTTAACTTTGTAGAGCATACACACCAAAGTTTAGAAAGAGAACAAAAATTGATTTACCTAACACTAACCTTTCTCCTAGTATTAATAATCTTCTTTCTGCACTATTGGAGATAGAGTTAACAAGAAGGAACTAAATCTCACTTTAGTACGAGGTTGGTTGAAGTGATCTTATGTGTTTATACTTGTGATCTTATTTATATTTGTCAAGACATAAAGAAACAAGAATAAACTTTACAATTAACAACCCAATAACCCAATATTTGGCTCTGATACCAAATGTAATGTTGCTTTTCCCCATAGTTATTTTATTATTTGGCAATAGATTTATTATGGTTGATATTTAGATTTAAGATAATTTAGAATATGTGAAGATATCAAAATAGATATAAATAGAAAATGAAAATTACATGTAATAATTTAATAAGAACTCTAAAGTAAATCATTAACAAGAAAAATTGGATAACATAATCACATAATCACATTAACATCAAAGATTGTATAATAATCCCAATATATTTTATTATTAATAAGTTTAGTACTTATTTGAATCACTGAGCACTTGGATTGGCCACTCTCACCCTAGGATGATTTCAGTGGTCTTGGTGTTCATAGCTATGGCACATTCCAGGAGGAACTAGTTCTTATTCAGAACCAATCAACTCTTTTTCAGAAAGCACACATGCTTCCCAAGCATCCATCTCTTTTTCAAAAAACACACATGTTTCCCAAACATCCAACTCTTTTTCAGAAAACACACATGTTTCCCAAGCTCACAAGCCCTGGCTAGGACAGTCCTAGGTATACACTATACCTTGAGTTGGACACACACTGTGTGTCCCTTCTAGAGTTGGACACATCCCATGTGCCCATTCTCCTAATGCCCATTGCCTACCATGTTCTCCATACCTATTCCAAGTCTCACACAAATGCCTTATATAACCTTTTAAGGGGTGGTTTCTAATTAACCATCACACCCTTTCACAAAGGTTGTCATTAATAATGGTTTAATAAACATAATAACTCCTCCCTTTTAAAGGGGTTTTCATCATTTTTCTTTATTTATCTCCATTTTAACCAGGATCAATTATACTTTATTTTCCATCTCCCTTTCAATTATAAAGTGTAAATAAACTTTATCCTCTTATAATTTTAGAGGGTTATTCATAAATAGCTTTCTTTTCCATTTTGGGGAAAAAGTAACATAACAGTCTTAGATCCTAAGGAAACTAGGAGCATGATCTTTCTAATTGTTGCTACTTTTATATTATCATAGTCCCTTAAGGTATAGAAACATGCCGTTATGTATGTGTGCATTTATCATATCCTTTCAAGGAGGGAAAATGGGACTATGTTCATTGTTGCTCCATCGTTGATTGCAAGTATCATAGATCCATACTTGTAAATACAAGGCTAGATCGTCTCTTTTAGCCAATTACGCTTCTGTAGGCATCTACTTTAAGTAAAAAAAGAAGCCAAGATCTTGAAATTGTACATTAGGTGGGTTCATGTCAAGATCCACTTTACATTTGATTTGTTCATCTAGATGAGTGATTTGACCAAGTAATTTAATCCTATTGCATGTAGGAGGGAGAAACGATGCGATGGAAAAATTCTATGAAGATCTATGAAAGAGATTTTAGCATGACTTTTTGAGATCTTCTATTAGATCATATGGCCTGAGGGGAGTGGTGTAGGTTCCACTATCAAGATTGCTTTACCATGGAACTTAATTTATTGTTTGATGTTGGGTTCTATGCCTTCTTCGTCATGCACTATCTCTACTAGCACCAACATTCTCATTTCTCATTTCAGTCCTAATTGAGTAGGGAAGTTTGATTTGGAAGTTTTTAGTGTGCAATTTGATCTTAGACTATGGGATTTTGGTTACTTGTTTTGCCACTACGGTGAGTAGGGAAAGGATCTTGAAATATTTTCATGTCTGCATTTTGCAGTGCAATGGGTGTTTGCTTAGTGTTATTATTATTTTTCATCACTTCTTGTGGATTGAGAAACATCTCAATGAACAAATGTTGTTGGTATTTTGGCAATCTTGCTATGAACCTATTGTATTCATGACACGATTTATTGCTATGTTCCCTTATTCTATGGAAGGAAATGTTAGAGTGAATAATTTATCAATTTACTATAGCTTAAGTTTACTTAGGTTGATGAGGTTAAAAAACATCTTTTCTAACTAAATGTGCAACCTTTTAGGCCTTTAGGGGTTACCTAGTTGTTTGGTAAATCTCATGTGCATACCTTTTAAGGTTAGAAGACTTTCCATCTCAGCTCAAAGGTCACTTTTGTAGTCATCCAACACTTATCACCAAGGTTGATGACTTGGTCAAAAGGTTGTTGGTTTGCACATTCCATGTGATCCAAAGGTTGAAACATATCTGTATACACCTAAAAATGACACAAATCATCCTAAATAAATATTCTAAATATTTATTCCATTCTTCTATTAATTAAATAAATATTCCAAATTTATTTAATCGATTCACTATCCCATAATTAAATAAATTCTATTTATTTAATTAAAATTCTTTTAAATGTCCTATACAATTAAATAATCATAAATTATTTAATTAATCCAAATTTCCTCTATTCTAAGTTCTAAATTTCAAAAATCCACATCACCTTTACACCTCACCTTTTCCACCTCACCTTGTCCACCTCATCAGGTTGCACATGTAATTAAATATATTTAATATTTAATTACCTTATTTTCCCTCACCCACATGGCCTATTTCTTCTCCAATCAGAGGTTAGTTAACTAATCAATCAAATCTGTTAACTAACCTGTCAATTGAGTCAAATCCTCAATCAATTCAGTCAGTTCCATAATCCACTCTTCTAACTGATCAATCAAGTCTGTTAACTATCCAGTCAATGGAGTTAACTCTCCAATCAATTTTGTCACATCCCCCCTTTCATGATGGAGCTGGGACACTTGTCACATTTCCACTGGTTGCACATTCCTCAACCATCCTCAGCCATTGATCTTCATATCTCCTCTCAACCATTGATTCCCATTCTTCCAAGTCTATAAATGAAGCTTCATCCCTCCATTCTATTCATCCAGGCTTTTGACATCGTTACTCTGCAGAAATATCACCAGCACACCTTTGGCACCCTTTGACCATTCACAAGCTTGAGATCACATACTTGCATTGGAGCTCATCTTCATTGCATATCACCATAGCCATTCAACGTCGACTTCCTACAAACAGCTTTAAAAGATTGCACTCTCTGAGGGCTCATCTCATCTGCAAAAGGACGATTTGTGATAGGCGAACAACAGAAGCATCGAAACGGGAGAGGTTTGCACTGTGTTTGTTCATTTCTTTGTTTACTGAATCCTTCTTGTTTCTCTATTCTGTTGATGTTTGGGTCTTATTTAATTCATTTGAGTGATCACCATTTTACCCTTACATTTTTGGCGCCCACCGTGGGGCCATTGCCCCTTTATTTTACCATTTTTGAGCTTTTTTGAAGGCAGGTTCCGTATAGGTCACGCAGAGTCACGCACAGATTACTTCGGCGCATCTGTTCATTTAGGCGGCACTTTTGACGACTGTTACAGCGCTTTTATCCTTTCTGCGCATTTGTGTGTTTCTGTGGCACTTTTGCGCACTGTTACGGCGCTTATGTTATTACTGCGCATATGTTGCTTTTCACGGTGCTTTTGAAGACTGTTGCGGCGCATACATTCATACTGTGCATTTATTCCTTTTAACTGCGCGTATGTTCAATACTACGGTGCATTCATTATTACGGCGCTTCTATTGATCATTTCTGCGCATCTGATCACTGAAGCTGCGCATTTGTAATAGGTTGTGGTTCTAGTACTTTTCTAGAGGAATTTACTAACGCTAACCTTTTTCGCAGGTGTTTGCTGGAGCTGTTTTTGCAGGATAGGATCGCGTTTAGTTTCATGTAGTTGCATCTAATTAGTTCACATTTCATTTTCAGGGAGAAAGTAAAATTGATGTTCATTCAAATTTTCATCTAGTTCTAATTAGGGAGGAAGTAACTAGACTATTTCTTGCTTGCATTGCAAACACCTTCCAAGTTATTGCTATCTAAGATTAAAATTGAACTCATCACTGATCTTGAAGTTAAAATGAACCATTGCTATATCGTGAGACCTGAAATTCAAAGTTAACAATCTCGTGCTACGCGGTTTTAAAATTGAACTCATCACTGATCTTGAAGTTAAAATGAACCATTGCTATATCGTGAGACCTGAAATTCAAAGTTAACAATCTCGTGCTACGCGGTTTTAAAATTGAACTCATCACTGATCTTGAAGTTAAAATGAACCATTGCTATATCGTGAGACCTGAATTTCAAAGTTAACAATCTCATGCTACGTGGATTTAAAACTGAACTCACCACTGCTTTCTAGGATTTAAAACTGAACCACTGCTATATTGCTGAAATCACTTCAAAGTTCTGTTTGAGTAGATTAGCCCATTTAGTTTTTCACTTTTAACTAGGGTGGATTAATCAGTGTATTCTGTGCTTGCGAATGACAATAGGCTTATGCTCTCCCCTCTTCTGGGTGATCATAGTGCCAGACTTGTCATTCTATTTGTTTAACCTTTAGGAGGGGCCTGCCCTTGGATGCATGCTTGTCTAAGCGGGAATGACCCTGAGTGGTAACAGGCTAACGCCAAGCCCTACCGAGCCACTTAAAATAAATTGTGCTTGAGGTGAAAACCTCCTGCAACGAGTGCTGTTATGTTACACCGACAGCCAACCTCCCCTAAAACCCTCTCAGGCGTAACCCTTTGAGGCTGGGAGACTCCATAACGGAGAGTAGTGCCGCCGCACGTGTAACCACTTGAACGGTTGCCCGAATTAAATACCTCTTGTTTTAGTGGCCCAAATCCCTTATAATCCATTTCTCGCCTAGGATCTTGTGCTTGCTTTTGTCCAAAATAGAGTCGAAAAAAACTACAAAAACAATGGAAAACTACAAAATATTCTTTGTACTTGCTGTGTTTTCTTGCCGTTAATTCATAAATATCAAATCAGGAAGACCTTTTCCAGCCAAAGAATACCAAAAATAGAGAAAAATCCAAAAATTTTGCAAAAATACCAGAACTGCGCATATACCCTTTTCTGCTGCGCATATACAGAGACTTGCTGCGGTTTTACAACGACTTGCTGCGCATTTATGCACTGTTGCTGCGCATATATAATTCACCAGAACTGCGCATATACTGCGACTTACGGCGCATTTGTTAATTCTTGTTGTGCATCTGTTTCTGCGCATGTGTGACAGTGAGCATTTGCCCTATCTTTGAGAAATTATCTTCAACTGATCGGAGCACCCATTTCAGCCTAGTTTCATTTTTTGAGGTCAGAGTCAACCTTGCAGTCAGTCTTCATCCATTTCACCCAACCCTCTCTCTTTCATCAATCGTCCCATTCACTTTTTGTCCAAGTCACTCTTGTCCCAAAGTCATTCTATCCCATACCAATTCAACATAGGTCCTTCTTCGTTTCATTAGTGAATTCACGTAAGTCTAGTAGGTCACAGTACCTTTGCTAGTAGTCTTGTTGAACGACTAAGCCCTACACAGTAAGACTGGTATCGACTACCCTTGCTAGTGGCTAGAGTCTTGTTTCAACCGTCTTACTTGAAGTCATTGAGCGAGAGAACCCTTTGTCCAAATCTTGTCCTAGATATCCCATTCATAATAGTCTTAGTCGGCACCTTGCCAGAATTTCTAGTCCTCACCCCCTCCATCCCACGTCACCTTGCATGGTTCTTACTTGATCCCAACACAACAAGCAAATAGAAATGGCCGAATCATCCGATCACCTTCTCCCACCACATGATGGTGAAGAAGAGATTTCTCATGAAGAATTGGTGGCGCACATGCAAGATAGAAAATTCCAACGCGTCGTAGAGAAGATGATCCTTGAAGACCCCCATAAATATTTCCATCATCTTGCTAGTCTCGGAATCAAACTCCCCACAGACTTGACATTAGCTCCATCATGGAAAATGCAGACAATGATCATGAGAGGGGCACAAATGACATAGTCCCACATGCACACGAGAGGGGCACAAATGACACGGTCCCCCATGCTAATGATAGAGGAAAGCAACCCATAGATCAAAATGCTCCTATGGCGGATGTGAGACAACAAATTGAAAGTCTAAAGCTAGAAATATCCAACCTTAAGATCGGTACAAGTTCCAAGAACTATTCTTTGGAAGATATAGCACCATACCCCTTTGACAGAAGTTTGGTCATGAAACCATTCCCCTATCAGTTTGGAATTCCAAAATTTGACAAATATAAAGGGAAGGGGGACCCTAGAGATCATATCAGGGAATTCACTGCAGCATGTTTAGAAGTAGCTCACAACGAAACCTACTTAATGAGACTGTTCCCAAGATCTTTAGGAGGTCAAGCTATGGAATGGTTCTCGCGTCTCCCACCAGGAATCAAAACTTTTGATGAACTTGTCAATAAATTCATAACGCACTTCTCTTACAACATAGAACACAAGGTATCTATGCTAGATCTATGCAACACCAAACAAAAGAGTGGTGAGTCATTCGCCACCTTCTTACAACGATGGAGACAGCTAGCTAGTAAGTGTTCTTATGACATGCCTGAGAAGCAACTATTGGAAATGTTTGTCCACAACCTAAACACTGATCTTAGCTATCAGATTCAGATACAATGCCCTACCTCATTCTCCAAAGTCATTGAAATGGGCCTATTCATTGAAAAAGCTATGATCACTAAAGGAACTCTCAAGCTCTACAAGGACACACCTCCTTCCAATTACGCAACAGATAAATCAAAGTTTTGGACCAAGAACAAGAATGTGGTTAACGATGGAGTAGTGGACGCCAAGGCGGCAGCACCTAAACAACAACCCATATTTACTCTTAAGGGAGAAGCAAATAACGGTGCACTCAACAAGCCACCCCCTCGGGAATCTAGACCTTGGTTCCATTCAAATCCAAGGAGAAAATTCACACCATTAGGGGAATCTCAAGAGTCTGCCCTCAGAAAGTTGTTGGCTAACAATGAAATTTCTCTTCCACCAACAAGTGACTATGAGCCTATAGTCAAACCTCCCTACTGGAAGGACACAGACTATTGTGAGTATCATCGAGGAAGGGGGCACACAACCAACAATTGCATCTGTCTTAAGAATGTCATATAGGATATACTGGATCAGAATCAGGGAGGGACACAACAGCATACCTCTAATGAATCTCATGTAGCCTACCGGGATCCTCTTCTGAATCACAACAGGCCGTATAACAACAATCACAACAACGGCCACAACACCAACAATGGTCACAACGGCAACAACTCCATTGGCAATCCTAATAATGACAACAATCGTAACTGGCCAAATCAGAACAGTGGGTCGAGTAATGCTAACTATGCAAGCGTTCCATTTGAGTACACCATTAACTGCATTTCTGAACATATTCCGCAGGTCAATGTCATCTCCCCCAACCAACAACCAGGACCTAACAGAACTAGTTGTAGTATAATTACCCGCAGTGGTAAAGTCACGATCAATACCACCCCTCCAAGGCCGTCACCATCTCCGTCCAACTCCCGACCATACAATGTCATCGACCAGTTACAGAAAACCCCGGCTCACATTTCTATATTGGAGCTCTTGCGTCTATCTCCTTCTCATAAGGAGATTCTCGAGAAAGCCTTAGTGGAAACTACTGTCCCCACTAACCTAGCCCAAGAGAAGTTTCAGACCATGGTCGGCAATCTGACATCCTCCACTTCCATATCATTCACTGACCAAGATGACCTTTCCGTATCTCAACCCCACAACACCCCCTACACATTGTCGCATTCGTACACAAGCACCGCATCAAGAGGGTTCTCATTGATGGGGGTGCCGATTTAAATATTTGCACGTTGAAGCTAGTCCTTGCACTGGGGTTCTCCGAATAGGCAGTTGATCCAAGAAGGAAAATCACCATCAAAGCCTATGACGAGGAGGAAAGAACCACAAAGGGCACGGTTGTCCTACCTATTCAAGTGGGACCGGTAATCAAAGATGTGGTGTGCCAAGTCCTCGATCGGGAGCTTGCTTATAATATCCTACTAGGGAGACCATGGATCCACGCCATGAAGGCTATCCCCTCAACCTATCGTCAATGCATTAAATTCACGCACAATGGCAAGCAAGTTACCATTCAAGGCGACCCCGACCCCTACCAACACTGCAATTCTTTCCAAGCAAAACCTGAATGTGTCATACCCAACAATAGAGCCCACATTTCCCCTACCCTGCAACAGGACCATACCGCTGAAGCTTCCTCCTCACGACCCAAACCAATGAAAATCACCATAAAAGAAAATGGCATGGGGGAATACTCCATTGAGCACAGCCTCAATCTTGCAAAAATGCCTTTGTCTCCTCGCTCTTTTGGCCAACCCAAGCATCAACCCAGGCATTTTCCAAAGCCATCTGCTCCTCCTATAACTCCCGCAAATCCCTTTGTCAAATGGGGGACCTTATCTGATGAATCAGAGGAGGGAGATCTCCTGCAATGGCTTTATGCTGAAGAAGAAAACACACCCCAAGATCCACCTAGACTCCCTGCAGAACTCTATGGACGAGGTGAGACTATCTTGCACAGGATGGGGTATGAAGGACAAGGCCCTATCAGCCTCAGAAAAGAAGGAATCATTGAACCTATACAACCTTCTTCATCCTCCTCGGCTAGAAACACCACTGGCTTGGGATACAAAGGCAAGGGTAAAGCCAAGGAAAATGCCTGTCTTGTGGAGACAATCCAAACACTCCAAGTGGACAGTGACACAGATTTGGATGATTCAAATGAGTATGAGTGGGACGAGCTAACGGAGCACTCCTACGATGACAAAGAGGTTGACACCATCCAAACTCTTAGCCCCTACCATGAGAGACAAATGCAACAGGACAGACCACTGGAGTCTGATTTGCCCCTCCCTGAGATTATGGCTTTCGAGGAAAGTGTAGATTCCATTGCGATAAACAACTTGGAGGAAAGTACCACCCAGAACACTACCCCCACCAATGCTCATAACATTTCTATTCACACCATCAATGAATCAGGTCTCTCATCCGACTCCCTTCCCCTCTTACACCCTGAGCTTATTGACTGGGATCTGCAAGGAACCCCCCAATTAGATATGTTCCAGAACGATGATGCTTACATTGACTATATGGAACTTAGGGATCACTTACCAAAAGGAGATCATAAAGATGGTTTTGCTATCGAACTCAATACCGTGGCTTACTTCGGGGAGGGTGCCAAGCCTTCTAGTCGCAAAAATATCAAGATCAAAAATGGATCTGATGGTGAAAACTGCCGTGCGGCAGTGTCAGATCATAAAATAGTAAAAAGAAAGGACGTATCCGAAGGTGAAAACCCAACTGTGGCACCTGACGATGGAATGCTTGACACCCTCCCTAGTGATATGTATTAGGAAAGGTCACAGATCATGGTGGAACCAACAGAGCCAGTGAATATTGGAACCGAAGAGCAACCCAAGATTATCCACTTTGCAAAATCTCTCACACCACCTGAGAAAACCAGGTTTGTACGATTCTTTAAGAAGAAGAGAGGCAGCTTTGCTTGGTCATATGCAGACATGCCGGGTTTGGACCCAAACCTAATTCTACATCATTTGCCATTAGATCCAGGGGTGAAGCCCGTAAAACAGAAGCTGAGAAAGATGCATCCTCATATAGCCCTTCTGGTCAAGGAAGAACTCAAGAAATTTCTAGATGTGGGGTTCATCAGAGCCATAGATTATCCTGAATGGATATCAAACATTGTGCTAGTATCTAAACCAGATAGCCGAGTTCGACTATGCAATGATTTTTGAGACTTAAACAAGGCATGCCGCAAAGATGACTTTCCGTTGCCAAACATTGACATCATAGTCGACCTTACAGCAAGACATACAATGCTATCACTCATGGACGGATTCTTTGGGTATAACCAAATCAAAATAGCACCTGAGGATCAACACAAAATAGCTTTCACTTGTCCATGGGGTACCTTTTGCTGGAATGTCATGCCTTTTGGGCTGAAAAACGCAGGTGCTACGTATCAGCGGGCCATGACAACTATATTCCATGACATGATGCATATAACTATGGAAGACTATGTTGACGATATCTTGGCAAAATCTTTCACAAGGGACTCACACCTAGACACATTAGAAAAGGTCTTTCAACGGTTGGATCAATTCCAGGTCAAACTGAACCCGAAGAAGTGCATGTTTGGGGTAACATCAGGCAAGCTGCTAGGCTTCATCGTGTCAGCAAACGGCATAGAAGTAGACCCGGCCAAGGTCAAAGCAATAATGGACATGCCGCCGCCCAAGACTCTAACATAGTTGAGATCCTTACAGGGCAAGCTGCAGACCATCCACAGGTTTATCTCACAGCTGGCAGACAAGTGCCAACCTTTCAGCCATCTCCTACATAAGAACGTTCCATTTAAATGGGATGAGCGGTGCAAAGAGGCATTCAACAAGCTAAAGGAGTACCTTATGAATCCTCCTATACTCATGCCTCCGATCCAAGGAAAACCCTTAATTCTCTACATATCTGCTACACCTACCGCTCTTGGGGCTCTCCTAGCACAGCAAGACTATGAGAACAAGGAAAGAGCTGTGTACTACATCAGTCGAACCTTAGTAGGCTACAAGTTGCAATACTCACAGGTAGAACGATCGTGCCTTGTGGTGGTTTTTGCTTCACAAAAACTCCGACACTACATGTTGGCACATCCTGTAAAACTCATTGCCAAGATCGACCCACTAAAGTATCTTCTCAGCAAAGCAGCTCTCACAGGTCGACTAGCAAAGTGGGTTATGCTTCTTAGTGAATATGACATAGAATATGTGGACAGAAAAGCTATCAAAGGGCAAATCATAGCTGACCAACTGGCCGAGGCACCATTACAGGACACTTCACCAATGCAGTTTGAGTTCCCTGATGAATCTTTATTCACTCTATCTACATCTCCATGGAAACTCTACTTTGATGGGTCTTACACCAACCATGGATCAGGGGTAGGTATCCTGTTTATCACTCCCCAAGGTGACACAATTCTGAAGTCCTACAGGTTGTTATTCCCATGCACCAACAACATAACGGAATATGAAGCCTTGGTAATTGGTCTCAAGATGGCCACTGAGTGGAAAATCCAAGCACTATGTGTCTACGGTGATTCTCAGCTTATCATAAATCAGGTCAACAATGAGTATCAGACCAAAGATGAGAAGCTCATCCTATACAAACGGATGGTCGACGACCTCAAAGAACATTTTGGGACCATCTCGTTTAAGCAAATACCCAGGATAGAGAACAAAGCAACAGATGCAATGGCTACCATAGCCTCTCTTCTTGAAATACCTGAACATGAGTCACGGTATGAGTTCTTAGTAGAAACCATTCGACAACCGGCTTATGATCTCCTCGAAACCCACTCCATTTGCCTCCTGGTAGGATCTGATTCACCTTGGTATGGTAAGACTTACACTTACCTCAAGGATAATATTCTCCCACCAGACCTCTCTTCCAACCAAAAGCATACTTTCATCCGACAAACCTCCCGCTACACCATCGTAGCTAATACCCTTTACCGACGTGGTCTGGATGGTACTCTACTCCATTGTTTAGAACAAGAAGAATCCATAACTGTCTTACGAGACGTGCACGAAGGGATCTGCGGAACACACTCCAGCGGTCCTTCCTTAGCTAAGAAACTCATGCGTTTGGGTTATTACTGGCCCAATATGGAAATGGATTCATATCAGTTCATCAAAAAGTGCAAACAGTGCCAAATACACGGGAACCTGATTCATGCACCGGCTCAGGAGTTGAGACCTTTAACGACACCCTGGCCCTTTTGTCAGTGGGGACATGACCTTGTGGGAATGATTCATCCACCTTCTTCCAACGGCCATAAATTCATCATAACCGCCACTGAGTACTTTACAAAGTGGATTGAAGCCGTTCCCCTAACCACTGTCACAGGAAAGCAAATTTCCTCTTTCATTCTGAATTACATTATCTGCCGATATGGCATCCCTTCATCCATCATTACGGATAATGGAAGACCATTCAAAAATTAGGATGTCCAGGAACTTTGTGAGCGTTTCAAAATCCAACATCGTTTCTCCACTCCATACTACCCCCAAGGTAACGGCCAAGCTGAGGCATCGAACAAAACCATTCTAAAAATCCTAAAGAAGACTGTCAATGACGCTGGTCGCGATTGGCACATCCAACTCAATCCCGCTCTATGGGCCTACAGAACCAGTATACGCACTCCCATAGGTGCTACACCCTACGCCCTTGTCTATGGTTCCGAAGCCATCCTTCCCATTGAGGTCGAACTCCCATCCCTCAGGGTGTCGTTGCAAGGTCTCATATCAGATGAAGAATACAGAGTCTCCAGGCTACAAGAGCTAGAGTTGCTCGAGGAAAGGCGCCAGAAAGCTTTTGACCATCTCAAAGCCTATCAACAGATGATGTCAAGAAGCTACAACCACAAGGTTAGACCACGATGCTTCAAAGTTGGGGACCTAGTTCTAAAAGAGAACCCTCCCAATCAGCAGGACAGAGAAAAGAAAGGTAAGTTCGAGCCTAACTGGCTGGGACCATATGTGATTGTGGCTGCTTACGAATCGGGGGCATATCAGTTGGCCACATTAGAGGGTGAGTTGTTTGAGGATCCAATCAACAGCATGCACCTTCGCCGGTTCTATACCTAGGAGAACCCCAATGCAAGGGGGCACAATAAAATTTAAAAAAAAAAAAATCAAAAAATCAAAAAAGTGAAAAGAGAAAATACAAAAAAAATCAGAAAAAATAGAAAGCATGCAAAAAAAATTCGTCCTTTGGTGAAAACCTGGTAAACAGGTGCCTTGGATAGGTATCATGATGAAAACCTGGCAAACAGGCGTCATGTTTACTTTCTAGCTTCTCGTGCAAATAAAAGCAAGTGATGAAAACCTGGCAAACAGGCATTACTTGTGATAAACCGCCTTCTCCATCTTTGCGAATCCAATCACCTTGAGTCCATTCCTCCTTCGCTCATTTCCCATTTGATCCATATCTATCCCGCAATAAACACTGGACAGTTACCTATCATGGCTTGATACTCACCTTGTGGCCTTGTCGACCAAGGTTTTGTCCCATACCGTCTCCTCAATGTGAGCCTAGTATAGTGTCTCTCGTCGGTGTCCATGGTCCAAGTCCGTGAACTATGTTGCCTCTGCGCCGTCACGTAGGCAAGGTCATTTTTCTAATGCGCCCCCGAGGCTTCCCTTTCTCCCATTCATCCCCTTTCTTGTCTTCATTCTTGTCGTATTTCTTCTAGTCCATCCATGGTCCATTAGAGTTTACCCCGAACTACATTGCCTCTGCGTCGTCACGTAGGCAAGGCCATTTAGCAATGAGCCCCCGAGGCACTAGGTCAGTCCCTTAGGGTCCGTCTCACCAATAAGGATTGTGCAATCTTCTCACTAAGCAAACAAATGCAAGCAGAAACTGCGCCTCAAGCAGAAATCTTGACTGTGAGCATCTTAACCTATGCAATGCAAAGCAAATACCCAAGGTCTTCTAAATGATTTTATGCAAATTAAGGCAAGAATTAAACACATATCAACGCAAATAGGCTTTGTAGATCAGAAACATAGTTAACAGTTCAAGTCCTAATTTTTGCTATCATACCTTCCTATGCTACTCAAGGATGCCAAAAGCTAGAGATGCTATGATGGGGGCATGATTACTTTCTTTGTTTGTTGTTTGTGGATTAAACTTTAGTAAAGTGAAGCCTTGTCTAAGGACATGATCGGTAAAAGATCATCGAGGACATCAAAGGTCTAACATGAACGGGGGCAATCCTTGCTTGTTGAAACACAAGAAGTACTCAGGTCATCTAGATTCAATTTTGACTAGATGCTTGTATTAACTTGCTAAATCACACTCCATGTAAGCGATACTCAGGTCATCTCGGTTCAATTATACCTAGATGCTTGTATTCACTTACAACATTTCAGAAAAGTACCAAAAAACAAAATGCCCAATGATGAAATAAAGCACTCTAAAAGCAAAGCACCCATCCTATATCCATATACACATCCATGCAACCCTCATTATCCAAACTATGTAGAGTAACGATATCAAGTAAAGTTTCTAAGTCATTCTATCACAACCATTCTTCTATCCATCATGTCATTCTCGTGTCGATAGAGTACATTTGACCCTCACAAAAACAAAGCATCTAGGAGCATATCATCTATGGGGCTAAGTCATGAACATGATTAAGTCAGTGGAATACATCACCCAGTGCATTAGCTCATCCATACATCAGCATTTGCATCACATCTTAAAGCACAGAAAACCACAAAACAACATAGCTAAGCACATCACATATATAGTTGCATCATCACATAGAAATCATGTTACATATGCATACATTTGCATTAGATCATATAGACATCACATATACAGTTGCATCATCACATAGAAATCATATCACATATGCATACATTTGCATTAGATCATATAGACATCGCATACACAGTTGCATCATCACATAGAAATCATATTACATTTTGCATTCATTTGTAACATTAAGTCATATAGACATCATATAGCAGCATATCAAAATGTATCTCATATAGCATCAGATAGACCATCTAACTATGCACATACATCACATCATACAATAGAAGTAAATCATCATCTCATAACACATGCAATAGATACACAAAGCTGCATCATCATATATACTATCATATAAAAGAGGTCCAAATGTACAATATCACCATCTCTCTCAAAATTAAAGTGTCATATACAATAAACGTCCAAATGGACGGTGATACATGTCCCAAAATGTACAAAATCTGGTCTGTGTCTACCCCTGCTGCTGTGGGCCGCCACTGCCAGCTCCTGACTGCTGGGGTCCCATCACGAACGCCCCTGACTGTGATGGACCTGCTCTGTGAGGCACCCGAAACTGACTCTTGAAGCTCCCTGCCCTCTGGCTCGATGCCATGGCACCATGGTACAAACCTCGGTAGTACTGAGCCTGGGACTGTGCTCTGGCTAGGTCTGTCTGTGCCTGTGCCAACTGCATCTGCAACTGGCCTACCTGTGCCTGTGCCTGCTGCACCTACCCAACCAAAAATGAACTCGCTGCATCTGTACCCATGGCGGCCATAGCAGTGTCCCGCTCTACACGGATAATACGTACCCGTGCATCTGCCATGTCTCTCTCGCGAGTCAACCCAGCGATCACCGCTGCGTCTGTATCTCACCTCCTCTCTACCCTCCTAAGCTGTGCCTGCAGCTCTCGCACCTATCCCCTCAGGCTGGCTATGGTCCTCTCATGAGCCTCTCCCTGTACTGGCCCCTGTGCTGCCTCTCCCTGTACTGGCCCCTGTGCTGTCTCTGCCTATCCTAGCCCCTGTGGCTGGGGCACCTGCTGCTGTGGTACCTGCTGGGGTGGTGGCATCTGTGTCTGCTGAGGTATCTACTGATGTGCCTCTACCTATCCTTGCACTGCCTGCTCAGCCTGACCTATCCTCCTCTGCTGCCTCGGCCTCTCTGCAGCTCTACCACCCCGTCATCCTCATCCTCCTCTAACTCCCCTATGACCTGGGCTAGCCTCTCCCTCCTCCTCTGAGTCCGCCTCGTCAATACGAGGCACCAGCATACCGGGTCCTGAATATCTCAGGAAAGGATGTGCAGTGATCCAATCCTCATACTCCTGTGTCACCCCCGCATCTGCTATCTCTCTCCTCATGTCCCATGCCACATAAGGCGTCTACTGGAACTCTGCCAAGGCCTCCTCATAAGAAGCCATCGGCCCCCATCGGACCCTCTCTGCATGCGTCCGTGCGAACAGTGCCTGTCCCTGTGGCATACCTTATCTCCGCCCAAACTGTCTCAGCACCCTGCCCACCATCTGTCTCTCCAAGATGTGCCGTGTCCGGCCTATCAGCCACCTGGTCTGAAAGTAGTATGGCAGCTCGTCTCCCTCATCATCCCAGGGCTCGCAGTCCAGATATGGTCGCCAGACGACCACATCTACCCTATCCAAGGTGTGCCTCCAGTACTCTAGCTTCCCCAGCCTGTGCTGGGAAATCACTCCTACATAGCCATAACTGTATGGCTCTCCTCGCTACCTCGCGAAGACACATATCGGCCTAGTCACCGCTATGTGCTCCCATAGCCAGAACTGTAACAGCAACACCCCAGCCGATAGACTCGTGCTGCGGTGGTACACCACCTAATGCATGTCGTGATACAGGTGGGCTAGTACGCAGACTCCCCATGCATATCGGGTGCCCTCAGTCAGCATCTGCTCCATAATCCTACCCCATCCAATGGAGAACCCATGCGATCTCCTATCCGGGCATACAACACCCCCAATCAGTCCAGCCACAATCCCCAGGAAGTAGTCATAGCAGTCATATATATCCTGCCACGAGATGACCTGTCCAACCAGCTCAGGATCATCGAACACTCGCTGGCACTCAGCGAGTCCCGCATCTCGCTGTGCGTCGTACTCTACTAACTCACCTACCACAGGCAAGTGCAGTATCCGATAGACATCCTCCAACGTCACGGTCATCTCTCTAGTAGGAAAGTGGAAGGTCCCGTCCTCACTGTGGAATCTCTCCATGGCAGCTGTCAGTAGTCCACGGTTCGCCCGCACCTCGGGCATGAAGCAAACATAATCCAAACCCATGGCACCAAGCGCCACTCTGTCAGTCTCCGTCAGCATGTATCTCTGCAATAGGGGCATAGGGAACGTCTCCCTCGACTGCAGAGTGTCTTGTATCTCCTCCTGCAAACACACCAAGCAAGGCGTCAATCTAAAGCCGCGTATACCATACTCAACATATCTACTGAACTATTTCAACTACACTTAGCATTTCAAATTGATCAAAATAGCACACTACATCTCTTGACTAGATTCCTATAATCTCAGAGATAGCTCATCGATTCCCGCGTCAACAGGACGCTAATCAAATCAATTTGGCTAAGTCAATTGTCTATCCACAGCAAATGCGCCACTACAGGTGGTACATGCGCCATTTCTTGGTGTATGCACCGCAAGAATCAACGTATGCGCCACTAAATACGAATGCGCCACTACAGTGCACATATGCGCAGTTTCAGCACATGCGCCGCAGAACTCAACGTATGCGCCGCCAAATTATGAAAGCGCCGCTAGATTCCACATATGCGCGCCTTTCTCATATGTGCTGCTACATTGCACAGATGCCCTGCCTATTTACACATGCGCAGCCTAATTACATATGCGTAGCTACACTGCACAGATGCGCCGTTTTTATGCATGCGCCGCTGAAACCAACGTATGCGCCGCGAAACGACAAAAGCGCCGCTTCGCGTGGCATATGCGCCATTCTGCGTTTCGGCGCATACATTTGGCCTATTTTCTAAGTGCATTTATGACACCTATAGTCGACCCTAGGAGAAATTTTTTGAAGCACATACCGGGGGTCCTGCCTTTGCTGGCCGCCCGAATCGACGGACTCGCTCGAATCGGTGCTCCTCGCGTGGAATGTCTGCTGCTCTGGCTGCCATGCTGCTCCAAGTTTGCTCTAAGCTCTCTCAATCCAATCCAGATCAAACAAGTGTACAAATGACTATTCTTGTGGACCCAGCTCCTACTTATAGCCTCCAAACCCTAATTCTGGCTAGGCGATGACTGTGACTACTTCCCGTGCCCGTTTTTCCTCCCGTTTTCTTCCCGCATCCCTGACCGCGTCCCTTGTCCTCCAACCTATCCTAACCCCTTCCTCGTCGTGAGATTGTCCATCTCCAAGTCTTTCACCCTTTTTCCCGTCCAATCTCCCGAGGGGGCATCCTATCGCCATTAAACCTATGCCAGGGGCAAACTGGGGCATGTATCATCATTCAGACTACCGAATTCTTTGAAGCAACGCTGTAAACTGCATTGCATCAAAGAGGGGCAAAATATATACGCCTAAAAATGACACAAATCATCCTAAATAAATATTCTAAATATTTATTCCATTCTTCTATTAATTAAATAAATATTCCAAATTTATTTAATCGATTCACTATCCCATAATTAAATAAATTCTATTTATTTAATTAAAATTCTTTTAAATGTCCTATACAATTAAATAATCATAAATTATTTAATTAATCCAAATTTCCTCTATTCTAAGTTCTAAATTTCAAAAATCCACATCACCTTTACACCTCACCTTTTCCACCTCACCTTGTCCACCTCATCAGGTTGCACATGTAATTAAATATATTTAATATTTAATTACCTTATTTTCCCTCACCCACATGGCCTATTTCTTCTCCAATCAGAGGTTAGTTAACTAATCAATCAAATCTATTAACTAACCTGTCAATTGAGTCAAATCCTCAATCAATTCAGTCAGTTCCATAATCCACTCTTCTAACTGATCAATCAAGTCTGTTAACTATCCAGTCAATGGAGTTAACTCTCCAATCAATTTTGTCACATCCCCCCTTTCATGATGGAGCTGGGACACTTGTCACATTTCCACTGGTTGCACATTCCTCAACCATCCTCAGCCATTGATCTTCATATCTCCTCTCAACCATTGATTCCCATTCTTCCAAGTCTATAAATGAAGCTTCATCCCTCCATTCTATTCATCCAGGCTTTTGACATCGTTACTCTGCAGAAATATCACCAGCGCGCCTTTGGCACCCTTTGACCATTCACAAGCTTGAGATCACATACTTGCATTGGAGCTCATCTTCATTACATATCACCATAGCCATTCACCGTCGACTTCCTACAAACAGCTTTAAAAGATTGCACTCTCTGAGGGCTCATCTCATCTGCAAAAGGACGATTTGTGATAGCCGAATAACAGAAGCATCGAAACAGGAGAGGTTTGCACTGTGTTTGTTCATTGCTTTGTTTACTGAATCCTTCTTGTTTCTCTATTCTGTTGATGTTTGGGTCTTATTTAATTCATTTGAGTGATCACCATTTTACCCTTACAATATCTAGGACACTTGTCTACTTGTTTGTGCCACATCACGGGGCACTTGTCAATCCACATGCAAGGTGGATTGCCTCATCCATGCCTATATAATAAGGCATTTCTATGTAAATTATTAAGTGATATCAATATAAGTTTATGCTCAATTAGGTTCATGAATATCATCGATTTCTTATTTGGTATTATTTATTTTCATATTGTGAGAGTGATTCAAGTGTTATAGAATATATCCTTGGCAATTCCAACATGGTATTAGAGTCGGGACCCATATTCATGTATCTCTTACACTTTTTTTATCCCCCAAGTATCACTTAAGGGGGGTGTTAGAGTGAATAATTTATCAATTCACTATAACTTAAATGTACTTAAGTTGATGAGGTTAGACACCATCTTGTCTAACTAAATGTGCAACCTTTTAGTCCTTTAGAGGTTACCTAGTTGTTTGGTAAACCTCATGTGCATACCTTTTGAGGTTGGAAGACTTTCCATCTCACCTCAAAGGTAACTTTTGTAGCCATTCAACACTTGTCACCAAGGTTGATGACATGGTCAAAAGGTTGTTGGTTTGCACATTCCAAGTGATCGAAAGGTTGACACCTATAGGACACTTGTCTACTTGTTTGTGCCACATCACGAGGCACTTGTAAATCCACATGCAAGGTGGATTGCCTCATCCATGCCTATATAATAAGGCATTTTATTTTAAATTATTAAGTGATATCAATATAAGTTTATGCTCAATTATGTTCATCAATATCATCGATTTTTTATCTCATATTATTGATTTCCATATTGTGAGAGTGATTCAAGTGTTGTAGAATATCCTTGGCAATTCCAGTAGGAACAAAATTGATTGTATTCAGAGGGTTGATGATATGGCTCACATTGATTTCCATTCCAATTTTGATTCCCTAATTGTTGATTGTCTTTTTGATGATAATTATCATTTTGATGGTAATCTGCGACGTTGAAATTTTGAGGGAAATAATCCCTTCCATTGTAATCGTCTGTTACCCTATTTCTCATGGGGGGTTGATTCGTTACCTCCTATGTAGTTACATTTCAATTGTTTTTCAAGATTTTGATTGCAGAAGGGTTGCTTCCATTGTTATCATTCGTTTGATTTATCAAATGTCCATTTAAATCGCAAGTCCTTTAATATAGTGTTGATAGAAGTAAAACAATTAATATAGTAGTTAGAAAATTTTACTTTTTATAAGATCATGCATTTAATATCTTCCAAAGATGGAATTCCTAATGTTACTCTAATTCGGTTATTGGATTAATGCCCTTTTTTGAAGTTCATGAACTTATAACCAACTTATAAATTTTATTATATTTTAAATCATGCTTTATAAATATTAAAAAATGTGAAGTTTAAATCAATTTTATATATATAAAGAAATTATTAAAAAATAAGAATATTGAAAGTTTTTTTAAAAAATTGTAATTAGTTTTTTTTATTTTAAAAATATTTTTAGTCATTTTAAAATAAGAAAAATTATTTGATATGAATGAATGATTGAAAGTTTTTAATGAGGTTTACGAGACCACAGTCATAGAAGGTAAAATGAGCTGCATCAGCTGCATCAAACAAAGAAAGCCCCACTCTGGTTGTTGACCACAGTCATAGAAGGTAAAACGAGCCGCCCCCTGTTACTCTAAACTGCTCTCCATTTCATTGTTGATTGCCTTTCTTTTGTTATGCATCCTACACAGGTAATTTGCGCTCTAACTACCCTCTCCTCTTGAAACAAGGTCGTTAATGACCCCACATTTAGCACATCTATGATGTCTTACATTCCATGATGTAATGTCATTCCGTTTGGATGGACATAAACGACATACGCCTTACATTCCATGATGTAATGCCATTCTAGATGGACATAGAGGACAAATCCTATCCGCTTTAATGATAGATATAGAAATAACACTAAACATTTGTTAATATAAAATAATATTAATATTTAAATTTCCACCTTTTTAACATCTTTGTAATTATCAAATTCTAAATATTAATTTTTTTTAATTTTTGTTTTGTTTTATTATAGTTTTATATTTTATATTTTTCTTTTTGACTTTTTATTTATAGGAAAAAAATTGAACAATCTCATCTCCATCGCTGTAATTATTAGTATTTATATTTGTTAACTAATTTAATATTATAATGTTTTATTTAAAAAAATTAATAAAATAAATATGCAATTTTTAATTAAAAATAAGAAAAAATAAAATAATTAATAAAAATGATTAAATTTCCATTGATTTAAAAATTGCATACGCTTGCCACAGTACATTTGGAGGCAGATAAGCATGTGCCGTCATAAACCTCTGAATTAAAGACAGAATTACGTACCCTGCTACAGAAAATTTGAGAGGCAGACAACCATGTGCTGTCATATGCCTCTGACATAAAGAGGGTAAACCCCACAGCATGAAAACGTACTAACGCACTTAGTGCCTACTATAATGTAAAGCACACAAACAAAAATACATATGCAGACCTCTAGTTTAATAAATTTTAAAATTATCATCTTCTAGACCATTTTTCTTCTAATGTTGCTCGTGTTTCCAAAGGCCGTAGAGTTCCCATCCCACTACGAAGGCACCTACTTCAAGCTGTAGGAGACGGAATCAAGATCCATTCGGTGATGGAATGAAAAGAAGAGTGCAGATGGTGCGCAGTGTGTGTATGTAAGCAAATGTGTATTTGTTTAATCTTTTTTTTCACCACATCCGAGCTCAATTACCGTCGTTTGACACTACCGTCCGGTGTGGTGTCTGAATTCCAGCTACGACAATAGACAGAAAAAAGCTTCAGATCTCGTGGAGAGAGAATTTAGGTAGGTACCTAAAGCACGTCATATAGTCAAATCACGGGCTACTGTGATGTGTTCAACTTGTGTACACACCATTGGAAGATAAACTGTCCACATGAAACATGCCTCGGGAAGGATGCTCATTGTATTGCGAGTGGTCACTTGTTCGAGTCCCTAGGAGCATAGGTACTCAGACTAAAGGTACCCTGAGGAAGCAGAGCGCCGGATCTTTCTGGCAAGATTTATGTGTTGGTTTCTGAATGCCCCGTAGCCGCTGGCTGTTGGTTTGGACTTCCCATAGTGGGGCTTGTACGTTTGCCCTCTTTTAAATGTTTTTTTAAGATAGAATTTTTATTACGCCAAAGGTGTTCCTTTTGACAAACAAATAATTGGGTTGAAGTTGGAGTGCCCTATAAACGTGCAAGACGATTGAAACGATTTTGACCCTCTAATTTTCCGTTGCCGCTTTTTAGCTATTTTTCGCCGCTCGATCAATGAACCCCCGCTTCGTTCTCGGCCGGCTTATTCGCATTGACGAAACTGTGTACATCTCCGTCAGTTTCCGCATAGATATTCTAATTCGTATTGTTTTATGTTTTAACGTTTAGGTAAAATAGTCACCCATAGGAAGGTGCATGCACTCTGTATTCACTATCCCATCAATCAATGATAAGACTTGGGGTCCCACGCATATGGGGTACTTCACATTATGCTTGGATTGGCCCATCCCTTCTGCGTTTGAATATACGAACTTCAAATTTTTTCACAACTCCTCCAAGGCAGGTTTACTATAGGTAATGCCTTGTATTTTCATATTTTGAAGCATGGCTAGTGGCAATTGCCCCCTAATGTGTAATGGGAAAGTGTAATATGAACATCAATATGATTGCTGCAATTTTAATTTGATGGTGAAATAGGTGTAATCGTGTTTCATGCCAAGTGACAGTCTGAGTGTGGGAAGCATCGAATGGTTATTAACTAGTAAAAGCACCAAAGGTGCTATCAAATGGTCGATAGGCACATATATTTATAGGTCTATCACTAAATAGTTTATATTTCTATTTTTATGGAAAGTCATTGCATGTAGTTGTTGGTAGACAAGGCTATAAATACTACAAGAAATTCAATTATTTTTTTTACAAAAATAATAATGGAATGGTATTAAATGAAGAAGCACATGAAGTAAATCGTCAATGAACTAAATAAGTTCTAAGCAATCAAGACATTGGGTGAACCGTGCAGTACCTAAATAATGTAGGATAAAGAAAATCCGTGTTACTAATTTCTCTCTTGATAGACACATTTATAGCAATATTGTTAAATAGTGTGTGTAAATTTGGCACCCACTTTATGAGTGTGTTTGTAGTTTGGAATGTTTGAACTTAAGTGTTCATGCATGCTTACATACTAAATTTGTGTGAATGAATTATGTTTTAACATTGGCATATTCACTTTTTGTTTATGTAAATTGTGCGTGGGGGAAAGTTAATTTGGGCATTCACGTTGTGTGTGTGTGTGTGTGTTTTAAATTAATTTTGGTATTCACTTTGTGTGGTATGTGTTTGAACCAATTTTGGTATTTGTTGTGTATGTGTGTGACCTTGAAAAAACTGACATTTAATTTTTCTTTGTTTATGAATGAACTTAAGCTATCACATTTTGTGGAGTGAATGAACTTCAACTATCATATTTTGTGGAGTGTATGAATAGACTTCGATGTTCACTTTGTGTAGAATGCAATTGAAAGATTTGAAATTCTTTTTTTGTGTATATACAAATGAACCTTGGCTATCATTTTGTGTAGAGTGTATGAATGAACTTTGATGTTCACTTTATGTGCAATGTTCTTGAAAGAACTAAATTTTTTTTGTGTGTGCGCACAAATGAACTTTGGCTATCATTTTGTGTGATGTATGAATAAACTTTAATTTTTCACTTTGTGTGGAATGTGTCTAAAAACAAACTTCACTAGTCTTCATTGTGAGTCTTTGTGTGTTTGAATGAATTTTTACTTTCATTGTGTGTATGTGTGTGTGAATAAACTTCAACATTCATTGTGTTCATGGTTGAAAGTTAACTTTAGCATTCACTTCATGTGAAAAGTGTGTGTGTGTGTGTGTGAAAGTTAATATTGTCATTCAGTTTGTGTGAAGTGTGTGCCTATGTATTAGAATGAAATTATAGTTGTAACTCTAATTCTAACCCTAACCACAAACCTAATTATTCTAACTCTAATTGTAACTTGAACTTGAACCCAAACCCTTACCCTAATTGTAGGCTTAACTTCTAATTTGAACCCAAATTGTAACTATAACCCTAACCCTAATGTTAATCTTGAAAATAATTCTAATCCTAACCCTAATTTTATCTTGAACTTGAACCCTAACCCTAATTTAAAACTTATAATTTTCTTGACTCTTGACCATTTATTTCCCACCATGAGATGACTCAGTACACATTTTGTATGATTTATCACTTTTAGGGTTTTATATATGTCATTTCTAATGGCATTATCACTTTTTAGATCTTTTGAGGGATTGTATTCTTACTTATCATTATTCTATTATTATATCAAGATTTGTTTAACTTTTGTGCTTTGTTGAGATCTAACCTTTATCCACCCTAGCTACCCTTGCCAATCCCATTAGGTTTCCATTTTCATATATAATATACCACTAATTCTAATCCTAACCCTAATTCTAACATTGGAGTTAGTGTTAGGGTTAGAATTATGGTTATGGTTATGGTTAGGGTTGGGTCATTTTAAATGCTTTCATTGGTGCAATATTAATTCCCAAATTTATATTAATAGATAGAACCATTTGGTATGGAGTAACTATTTAAAGACATCATTTGACATCATAAGACAAACATATAATATGAAGTATTCTGACGCATGTACATTGCCACCTAGTACTTGTACACATAAGAACAATATTTTTCCACATAATATTCTTATCTATTTCGTTGCAAATACTCTTATCCTTCAAAATTACACAAATCATTCATATCATGGTTGTTTGATTTGAGATCCACAAATCACCCCAATAGTAACACTAATCGTAACCATATTTTAAACCCTAATTATAACTTGAACTTGAACCCTAACCCTAACCCTAATTGTAGCCCTAACTTCTAATTCAAACCTAAATTGTAACTATAACCCTAACCTAACCTAAAGGATAACCCTAATTCTACCCTAATTCAAGACCTAACTATAATATTAACTATAATCCTAATTCTAGCTAGAACCCTAACACTAATCCTAATTGTAACCCTAACTATAATTCTAAAAATTTGCCCTAACCCTAATTATATCCCTAACCTTAACCATATTTCTAACCCTAATTCTAACTTTAATTTGAACCCTAACCCTAACCCTAATTGTAACTTGAATATGAACCCTAAGCCTACCCCTAATTATATTCCTAACCTTAAATCTAAAGAAAACCCAAATTTTATCCCTAACCATACCCCTCACCCCAATAGTAATGCTAACCCTAACCATATTTTTAACTCTAATTCTAACTTCAACCTGAACCCTAACCCTAATTGTAGCCCTAGCTTATAATTCGAACCCAAATTGTAACCATAACACTAACCCTAACCTTAATCCTGACAATAATGCTAACCCTAATTCTAGCCCTAACTCTAATTCTAACCATAAACCTACCCTAATTCTTATCATAATTCTAACCCTAGGTCTTGCCCTAACTCTAATACTAACCCTAACCCTAACCCTAATCCAAACCCTAATTGTATTTGTAACCATAACACTAAGGTCTTAATCCTAACATTTATATAAACATCTTAGCCCTAATCCTAACCATAAACCTACCCTAATTCTTAACATAATGTCCCCAAATTAAGCTATTTTATTAGGGTTATGGTTACAATGCAACCCATAACTTATAATTCAAACCTGAATTGTAACTATAACACTAACCCTAACCTTAATCCTGACAATAATGCTAACCCTAATTCTAACCATAAACCTACATCTATAATTCTAACCCTAATTGTGGCCCTAACTCTAATACTAAGCCTAACCCTAATTCTAACTTTAAACCCTAACCCTAACCCTAATTTTAACCCCTAACTCTAATTCTAAATGTAATCATAACCCTAATTTTATCCCTAACCCTAACCCTACCTTGATTATTGTAAGCATAGTTGCAACATCTAAACAACATTATTTTAACCCTAAGCTTAACATTTGTCTTATAATGGAGCATTATAGATTTGGTCTTTCTTATGTATGATGATTGGTATGGATATAAGAATTTAGGGTTGTCTCAAGTTTCTCTTATGTCAGAGTTTTGTAAAATAAGTTAAGTTGAATGTTGTGAAAAAACTACATATATTGTATTAAATTATTTAAGATTCTCATTTAGGGGTAGATCATCATAATACTTTTCCATTAATATTCCATGTAAATGCTACATTGTTGCAAAGTTAGCCCTAACTAACAACTACTAACCCCTCTCCCCTAACAATCATTTTTCAAATTCCAAAACATTCATCCAACAAACCTTAGATTTTTTACACATTGCCAAGTCAATTCTAAACATCTCACACTATATATTCCATCATTCAAATTCTAGCTTATTACCTTTATTTTATTATTTAAAATGCATATTTATTTCAATACACTTATTCCAAATAGTTTCAGTCCCATCTCATTATCCTAAATAAATTGTTTGTTTATTGCACTTTATCCATTATATAAAGATGTATTTTATTTTTTTTCAAATATGTGCCATTCATTAAAGCTTATTTTGTAACTTTTAACTTTGGTTGGGAACAATTTGCCGCGTGAAAATTGACATCCAATTCAAGTCACTTTCATGTACCTCTTATAATGCATATTTCCAAACGTCTTAACTCTGTCCAGGAACAGATTGCTCATATTGTTATATGAAATGTCTCCATGAACAAACACAAGCAAATAGAATCCAAAAAGTGAGTGAGGACTCAAAAGTAGCTTCAAACTTGTGCCTGTAATAGTATGTCCATGTTATCAACAAAAGGACAAATATTGAATGTTAGTACTTGGCTTTTGCAATCGTGGGAGTTAAAAAATGAATCTCTCATTTCATTGAGTCCTATCTGGAGAATACAATCTCTTCTCCTGTTTCTTTGCTTAATACAAAATTAACACCAAGACATCTATAGAGAAACTTGGGCTCACTCTGGATACAGGTCCTAGTATTCTGACCCACAGAGCCAAGTGAAGCCCCCAAAAGAATTTGCAATTGCAGCCTTCTTCCAAAATTAACTACTCATACCCTAAATTTTGGTGCAAAATTTCCATTTTTCCTTCGATAGCAAAGCACCAAAATTATCTTTGTCTTCATCTATGAAAAGCTTTCACAGAGAACTGGTAAACTAGCTAGCAGCAATCTAAATCGTGAAACTGTAGTTGTTCTATTTGATGTATAAAAGAAAGCTAGATGTGAACATTATAACAAAGATATGAATCGATAGCACGTCATATTGTAATAAGTGGAATTTGGATAGTTGAGTTTTTGGTAGTTTTGTATGTATATCCTCCTTTCACCCTTTCATACCCTAGGTCACTATGAGATGTACGAAAACTTGGATTTGTATGATTTGATTGTCAATTATGCTCAATTATACATTAAAACCCTAATTATGCAAATACGACAGCAAACAGACGAATATCAAAAAATACTGCTACAAAAAGATGTAAAATAACAAATAAATGTGCACTTATTTTTGGGGTTCGGAAGCGGAATAGTTAGGGACTAATGAGCGGGCGCCCAAGTCCAAGGCCTAGGTTTTTGTCAGGATCTGAAAGCTCAGTCTACAACCTGTTCTTGTTGTCACAGAGATTTTTTCGTCACAGAATCTGAAGGACTAAAGAGCAGGAGCCCAAGTCCAGGGTGCTATTTTCAACTCAGATCTGTGAATTTGACACTTTGTAATGCCCTCCTGGAACTCCACTTTTCTTGTATCTTCAACCTGCAACTTGCAATCACAAAACTTTGGGAGGGGGTTGTGGTGTTTAGAGGCTTGCCTCAGTCAAGCCCTGGAGAGACATTCAAGTCTTCCAAACACCATTGTTAGATAGAGAGTGTGTGCCCTTGGAGGCAAAGGCAAAAACCAAATGATAAATGCTTACAAACACAAATGATGTCACCTTGTAGTGAAGATCTCATGGGAGGAAGAATCTCTTCATGCCATGAGAAGATGATTGCTCAAATCTACAAATACAAACACATAGACAACACAAATCTACTCTTACTACACAATGAAAGCCTTGAATCACCTTTAGAATGCCAATGCTTATCTAGTAATGTTGTAGTTTACAAATGAATGCCTAAACATGCTTATATATGCAACTACAAACTCTCCTGCCAAGAATTTCGTAATTCAAACTTGTCACGTCGACATAGGACCTAATTAACGGTCACAAGCCGACACTAGAAATTTGGGACTGACCTAAAATAAGGCAGGACTAGGGTACGGGCTCCCAAGTCCTCCCCCCTATTTTGGTCAGGGTTAGGTTTAAGGGGTCCCCCTAGGCCCCATTTGACATGAAACCCAAGGTTCATTCCATCGGGATGTCAAAACATGATGCAAGATGTCCTAAATGTAGATAAAAGACCCGGGAGCTAAACCTTATGAGGGAAAAGCCCTCAAGGGGACATTTTCTGACGTTACATGTAGCCCCCATTTTAATGTAGGTATAAACATGAGGCCAATATATGCATTAAAGTACAGTCAACAAACACAACAAACATGCCAAGCACAGAGAAGACACACCAGACACGTTGAAGATAATGACCGGCACGCAAAACATAGAGAAGATAGTTACAGTTACGCAAAACACAGAGAATACAACAGATGCATGGAAGACAAGAATGATTTCTTTTCTTTTCTTTTTCTCATATATATGAAATGTAGATGCAAGTACAAGGAAAGTAAACACACCTCCCATAATGCAGGAAGCACTCATCACGCTAGTCTTTAAACTGCATATGGGGCAACACACACGTATTGACACGCCAAACCTCCCATAATGTAGGAAGTACTCATCTCACTAGTCTTTAAACTGCATATGGGGCAACATACACACCAAACACACACACTTTGAAGACACGGAGAAAACATGGCAGACAAGCGATGGAGTGTTCCTATTTCTAGGCTCAACACCATCTTAAGCACATTACATGCAAACACCGATGATTGGACTTTGCCACAACAATCACCGAAGACACGCTTAAGGGTTGAGTTAGTCATAGAACCGCTCCCCACCTCCTGATGAGGACTTTTTTGAAAATGATAGGATGGGCACTCTCCGCAAGAGATACACCACCCCCACCTCCGTAGAGGGCTTAAGATGATTGATTGATTGATTGCAAACAAACTCAGAGTGCAGGAGGGACTCATCACCACCAATCTTTAAACTACACTTGAGGACAAGTACATTGCTAATATCTACAATAGACAGCTTACCTTATATATGCCCCCACCTTAAGGTGGTTTATATCAGGTATTGATATCAAGAATGCTAAGGTAGGAAGAAAACACATAAGGGAACACAGACTTTCGCAAAGCCCATGCCCCCCGGAGGTGACATGTACTTTACGATAGCCAAATGTTCCCACAAACACATCCCTACAAGAAACATGTTAGTGTCTACAAAATCATGATAATGCATATGAAATCTGAGGCATGCAAGATTCAAGATAGACAAAGTGTCCGAGCAACAGTAATGTTATGATTTGTAAGTGAGATAGAACACCATCAAAATCACTATGTAGAAAGCACGAGTGTTTCTACTAGCCAAGCATCGGATAAGATATACAACCCCATCGTCATATTAGGAACTAAGTCCAATTTTTGATTTCTCATGAAAGGGACACTAGGTCTGCATCAGTATAAATGTTTTTTCGTCATCCGCCCACTAGATAGAAACACTAGAGGAAGGGAAACAATGAATAAGAGAGGAGAAACAAGTGTCTTAGGGACAGTCACATAGGAGGGTGCCCCAAGTCACCAACCGCAACGCTATGTCCGTAAAGCACAACACACAACAATGAAATCAGAGAGAGATGCAATATAGAAGAATGATGATACAAATAGAAGAAGGTTACAACAGAGGTGGTCTCCTGGTATCCCAAACCTTATAAGAGAATCAAGGGTCATCCCAAGAGGCCTAAACAATGCATAACACATCACGGGGGAAGCACATCACGAGAGATAAAGGGTTAGAAATACTTACCTTTAGGATTTTTGTATCATATTTTTGAACTTGCGAACCTCTTAGAGAGATACTCAATCATGTTGAGTGTAAAATTTGAATGATTCTTATGAAAGTCTTGTTTATTATCCTATGATGCCTATTTCTCAAATCCGTACGTAAATGAGACTTTTTGTTGCTTATGAGGGGGAGAACCATTATTATTTCCAATTGCTAATAGTCGTCTTACTCTTTTCTAATTTTTAGCAAGTTTTCGTTGTTGATGTCGTCTAACACAGTAACAAGAATCATCCTGTACCATCTCACTCATTTGTATCAGTTGTTCTACTTGTCTTTTTGATGTGTTTTGGTTATTTCCTGATCCTTATAAGGATAACAGAGGAGGAACCTCAACATAAATTCCCTTTCTTCGTGGACGAGGTGGGTTATCTAGTTTTTATTCATCCACTTCAATCATACCCACAGTATTATCATAATCTAAATAATCATCATCAACTATTTCTACTAGTCCTTGTTCCAACATATTGGTATCAGTATGTTTAGGAAAAGGATTAGTGCAGATTTGTAAATTTTGATTCGGCGGAGCAACCGACTTATTTCCGTTATCATTCACACCCGATACTTGTATGATATTTGAATCAATGAGGTCTTGTATTTCATGTTTAAGATGCATACATTGTTTAGTATCATGTCCTTGTGTTCGATGGAAATGGAAAAAGGCTTTAGCATCGAAGTAAGGCCCTTGTGCTCTACTAGGATCAATAGGCTTAATCGGGGGAAGCTTCAGAATGTTATTACTCACAACTTGATTCATGATAGAATGATAAGACTTGGATATTAGAGTAAACTTTCTTGGTTGATATGATGCTTTCTTTGGATTAGTGATAGTAGACACATTAGAAAAGTTATTCGTATTCGGTCCATTAATCTTGATGAAACTCCTATTATTATTATTCCTCTTAAAGTTGTTTTGTGATGATCTACCCATGGATTGACTAACTTGAGATGATGACTTTTGGTTTTCATACCGACTAAACGAAAGTTGGTAATCATGAAGGGCGGTGCATAAATGTTGAAAGGAGTTATACTTCATCAAGAAGATCTTATCATAGATGTTAGGTTGTAGATTTGTAATAAACACCTTCTGAACATCCTCATCTTTCATCTGATACTGAATTTACGTATATAAAGCTTGATACCAACTAATCAATTCAGTTAACTTCTCATTTGGACCTTGCTTGCAATGAACTAAATCAATCAAAGAGACTTGAGGTCCAATGTTTGCTTGAAAATGTTGTAAAAATTGATCAATCAATTGCAAAAAGGAGTGAATTAAATTCGGAGGCAAAGAGCAAAACCATTCTAAAGTAGTATCTTTAAGAGATCGCAGGAAACGTTTTGCCAACAAATCCTCTTCAAAACAGAAATCACTACACATAGCTGTGAATGCTACCACATGAGTATTAGGATCACCTTTTCGACCATATTTTTCAAAGTGAGGGGTCTCAATCCTTTCGGGCATAGGAGTTCTCAAAATTGCATAGGAAAGGGAATTAGGGGCATGATATGTTGGTATATTAGGTTGTGAAGAATTTGTCAAGTTTGTTACCTTTTGTTGTAAAATAGTCATGCCCTGCCAAAGTTGGTTTAGGATGACATCATTATGAGATGCAGTTTGTTGCAAGGAATTGGAACCAAAGTGAGGAGGTGATTGGGCTTGAGATATGATAGGCAGAGGTTGTGAATAGGTCAACGATGGTTGGACATAATAGTAGGTGGTAGGTGGTTGAGAATAACTATATGTAATGGGAGGTTGAGAATAAGGGGGATGAAGAGGTGGTTTAGAGCAATTATTCATAGAAGAGGTCCCCTTAGAAACCAAATTTTGATAATTAAATCCCATAGCTTTGTAATTAGTGCCATTAGATACTCCAATACCAGTGGTAGCATTACTACAAGCGTTCGCATCAGTTTTAAAGATCGTTGATGTAAAGGTAGATACTCGGGTAGTTGGTATAGGTACCAATACTTGAGTATTAGATAGTGACAAAGTGTTATTTATCACTTTTACACATTCAGTCACTGGCATGATATTGGTCTGTACAATATGTGCTAAACCACGGATTGCGTTAACACCATCTTATCCTTCTTTTATCAATTCTCTTACATGGTGAATCACAGGTATAGCTTCTTCAGCTATCCTCTCAGTTTGCACATTGTCTTGAAATTCAGCTAGGTATTTGTCAAGCTTATCTATTTGCTCATTAGATACATATCTTGTCATCTCAGTAGTATCATCAATGTCATAAAAAGTTTGCTCTTCCATTGTACTTGTGATAGGTGTAATATCTTGTAACATTTGTGTCTCTCCTTTTGTAAAGAAGGTATTAAATGTACCAAATTGTTCAAGAGAACTAGATCCCATGTGTCTTATGCTTCTTCTTAAAGGAATATTTCTCTTAGGACAACGAGTTATGAGACTTATGCAGCAATATGCAAGATATGTTGTAAATGCTTGATTTTTTGTACTTTTTCAATGCAAATATATAAAAGAAAAGGTGTTGTAAGTATTTTGATCAAGGAAAGAAAATAATATGGCTGATATCAGTCCAATACAGCCATAAGATCCTTTGCAACACACTTTTGATGCAAATCTATAATGATGACTAGTCAAAACCTAGTGAAAATGCCCTAAAATATGCCAAATTTCATCGTTTTTCAATCCCAAGACCTAATGAAAGAGGTGTTGTAATGAATTTTATGAGGCTTATAAAATATGAGAAATTATATCAGTCACCTAGAAGCATAGAATCTATTACAACATGCTTAGGGTGCAAATTAGGCCAAACCCTAGGGCAGAAATAGCAAAAATGTGCAATTTTCACCGAATTTTCAATACAAGAGGCCAATAGAAAGGTGTTGTAAATATTTTTAGGAGGGGAAGAAGATAATACCCCTAATATAATCCATATAGTGCAAAAATATTCTTTACAACACGCCTATAGTGCAAATTTAGAGAGTTGATAAGGCCAAATTTAGTGAAAATCAATGTTTTTCAAGCCCTAGGTTTGAGATCTTGATGTAAAATACTATATGAATGTTTTGAAAGCTAATTTATGATGAAAATTAAATTCTCTCAAATCTTAAAATAATTTCCAAGCCCTAACATGCAAAATGGAAGTGCAAATCTAGTGAAAAATCAATGAAAATGATAGTTTTTGTTGAAATTTTCTATGTAAAAATGCAAAATTTTGAAATCTAAATGCAAATTTACATAAAATGCAACAATAAAGCCAAATAAAAATTTGAATGAGTGTCTAAGATCATTAGAAAAATTTGAAACAAGATTTTGCCTACAAACCCTAGTTTTTGGAATTACTAGGTTATATGCAAAATTCACAATTTTCAACAAAACCCTAGCAATTTTATGATAAAAATGCAATGCAAGCCATTGAATTTATATAATTTTCTTCAATATACCTCAGATCTAATGCATAAATCAGAAATTTGATGAAATTGAAATTAATTGGTGCAAAATAGAAGCCCTAGAACGCAATTCTTTTCAAATTTTTTAAAATTTTCAATTTTTTTGTAAGTTTTCCAATGAAATAAGATGAATGACTATATGAATGAATGAAAATCAATGCAAATCTGAAGCAAAACACTTAGCAAGGTGTAAACAAGTCCAATAACACGGGTTCACCAAAATGTAATAAGTGGAATTTGGATAGTTGAGTTTTTGGTAGTTTTGTATGTGTATCCTCCTTTCACCCTTTCATTCAAGGACCTAGGGTCGAGTTGCAATGTACTATCATACCCTAGGTCACTATGAGATGTAGGGAAACTTGGATTTGTATGATTTGATTGTCAATTGTGCTCAATTATACATTAAAACCCTAATTATGCAAATACGACAGCAAATAGACGAATATCAGAAAATGTTGCTACAGAAAGATGTAAAATAACAAATAATTGTGCACCTATTTTTGAGGTTTAGAAGCGGAATAGTCAGGGACTAATGAGTGGGTGCCCAAGTCCAAGGCCTAGGTTTTTGTCAGGATCTGGAAGCTTAGTTTGCACCATGTTCTTGTTGTCACAAAGATTTTCCCAGCATGGAATCCAGAGGACTAAAGAGCGGGTGCCCAAGTCCAGGGTGTTATTTTCAACTCAAATATACAAATCTGACACTCTGTAATGCCCTCTTGCAACTCCACTTTTCCTGTATCTTCAACCTATAACCTGCAATCACAAAACTTTGGGAGGGGGTTATGGTGTTTAGATGCTTGCCTCAGTCAAGCCCCGGAGAGACATTCAAGTCTTCTGAACACCGTTCTCACATAGAAAGTGTGTGCCCTTGAAGGCAGAGGCAAAAACCAAATGATAAATGCTTACAAACACAAATGATGTCACCTTGTAGTGAAGATCTCATGGGAGGAAGAAGCTCTTCATGCCATGAGGAGATGATTTCTCAAATCTACAAATACAAACACATAGACAACACAAATCTGCTTGTGCTACACAATGAAAGCCTTGAATAACCTTTAGAATGCTAATGCTTATCTAGTAATGCTCTAGTTTACAAATGAATGCCTAAACATTCTTATATATGCAACTACAAACACTCTCACCAAGAATTTCGTAATTCAAACTTGTCATGTTAGCATAGGACCTAATTAACGGTACAAGCCGACACTAGAAATTTGGGACTGACCCAAAATAGGGCAAGACTAGGATGTGGGTGCCCAAGTCCTCCCCCCCTATTTTGGTCAGAGTTAGGTTCAAGGGGTCCCCCTAGGCCCCATTTGACATGAAACCCAGGGTTCATTCCATCAAGATGTCAAAATATGATGCAAGATGTCCTAAATGCATATAAAAGACCCAGGAGCTAAACCTTATGAGGGAAAAGCCCCCAGGGGGACATTTTCCAACATTACACATCCATTTTGCTACTCGGTAGGAGGAAAAGAAGTATCAATTTTTCATAGATTAGAAAAATTTATCTATGGCAAATGATGATATTGCAATATATATGTACCAGACCCACAACTAAATAAATGAGGGAGAGAAGCCTGTGAAGCCTGCAGAGGTTGGGTATAAATCAAGGAACCATGTGTTGTAGGAGATGATATTGAAGGAACTGGTACATTTTTGCAGACTCCATTTGTTGCCCCTAGCTGCAAAATACAATTGATGTTTTAAGACTTAGGCACCTTATGCCCATGTTTTTCAACTTCATACCAATTGAAAAGATAATCATAAAATCAATACATAAATTTGATCCTAGATCCCTTTCGATTCAAACAGCCATGAGAAAATTCTAGAAGCTTTCCTTTGAATTTTTTTGAGAATTCTTGGTGTGGAAGGAAACCATCTATTTGCTAAAATTTTAACAACGCTTAAAAGTTTACTAATAAGAGCATTGGATACCAAAGGAAACATTTATAGAAAGAGGCAAATGCTAGAGTTAGAAACCTGGCAAGTAGTGATAGTATTGCATCCACATAAAGATCTACCATTAAGCATGTCTATGGCATCAAAACCTCCCCCTCCATAAATCCTCTGCACAATATGTTGGGCATTCAGATGTAGAAAAAAGAAACATGGTAATGGTTATTGGATGTTTCTTGACCTTGAATATCAAATTGTTGAGGAGCAATCCAGACTCACTATGAACCATCTCCATTTCTTCTCTTGAGATCTAACAATGGTTATTGGCAAGAAAATCTACTCTTTAACATAAAAGGTGTGATATCTTGGAATTGAGGCAATAATCAAAATACCAACATACCATGTAGAAATTCACTGCAAGAAAGTTGGGTATTTTCCATGCCGCTTGATAACAGGAATTGAGCATACTCATTTAAGTGCAGAAGAATGATCCTTGCAAGTTCTACTTTAATAAGGAATTGTAGTAAAGTACTTCTCTAGAAACAATGAAGCTGCATTTGAATTTAATGGTACTGATTCATTTCGGTTTGTACAGGATCCAAGCTTGATCCCACTATCACTAGTTGTAGATTCCTATAATGTGTTAGAATTTAAATGCCAAAGCTCTATTTTTTTATGGAACATACATGTTGAATGAACTCCAAACTGCTTAAAAATTAGTGTTTTTATACTAGGCATAAATACAATATAATGAATTACCACCACATAGAACAAGATCCAACTCACTTACACTCAAAACTAGAAGACAACAAAAATATAATCTATGGGTAATGTACACAGAGATTCCAATACATTGCAAGTTCTATGACATGATGCAAATGTCTCAAGAAAATAATTGTTACGAGTCATGTTACTCACGCTCATTTTCAACAAACATATCTCTATTGATATTGGTGCAGGAGCACTTTGTCTATAGTAGAGGATCATATTTTCTTTTTTTGTTTCATAAGGCTCTAAGCCATATCATATTGTAATAAGGATCAATTTGGTCCCATTGATGTAATTAGGCAAGGAAAACATGTGGTTTTGCTTGTTTAAGGAGTAAGACCAACGGCTAACTGATTTGAATATCAGTTTGCACGGTTGGAGGGAAATAACTGTTGTCTCTACCTCTTTTCTAGAGGCAAGCTGTATGCAACATAGGGGGGAGAAGTGTGTGATGCAGCGAAGACTTGATGAATGAATAATAAGAGTTTTCTGGGTGTGATATATATATATATATATATATATATTGGTTTGTCTGTGTGTTCTTTGTATTTGATATCTCTGTTAAGATAGTGTGCATCCATGACCTAAACTAGATATTATCTGGTAGTTCTTAGTGTTCCCGCAGTGTACAGATGGTGTAATATTAGTATTTTCACAAAGGCTGGTTTGTAACCTAGGGGTTAGGGTTTGATTCATAAATGAAGACCCTTTCCTCTGTCCATTGAAGTCCTGTGTAGAATCGGTGTGATGGGGGAAAGATACTTAAGTTTGTTGTTTTCTACATTCTCACCTAGGAATCTAGAGAACTTAGCCGGATTCGACTAGGCATCTCCATGTGACTAGTCGGGAAATCAATGAGAAGTGATCAGGTGTTGTTTGGGATCAGATTGTTTTAAGAGGTTGAAGGCTTTCGGTCAAATCCATTGTTCTGTCGAACGGTTTTTGGTATCGGGCCGTCACAGAGTACCTTGGAGTCCATTGGCGTAACACAGAGCGTCGGGATAGTTTTTTAAAGACCTTCCAATAGACGATTTCTACCCGATGAGTAGGCATCGGTGACAAACGGCCCGCATCTTGCCGAAGACTGGTATGGTGTCGGAGACACATACAGTTGCATGTTTGGAAAGCCTATTAAGACGGTGGACCCCACGCATTGCATAGTGAAATGTATGCATCGGCGTGACCAGGGGCATTGGGCTGAGGAAATTACATTAGGCCGATGGTAGAAGGTTTCACCGATCGGGGTGACTATTGCGAAGTATCACCGATGAAGAGTATCGGCGTAAGGAACATTGTCGGGAGAAGACTCAGAAGTCTCAACGAAAGGTAGGGTCACACCGACGGACAACCTATCAGAGGGAAATTCAAGAGTCCCACCGACGGAGGAGAGATAGTTGATCGGCGTGAGTTGTGGCTTCGGCGAACGAGAAGAAAGCTACGCCGATAAGAAATGTCTGGCTGACGGTCCATATTCATCGGAGCGAGGTGAGTCATTGGAATACAAGATCAGAGTCTGAGCGAAGAGGAAAGTCTACCCGACGAGGGCGATTAACCATTGAGGTGAAGTCATTGGAAGCCGCAGACATCAGGAGGAGTAAAATGGTCAGTAAGAAGAAAAGGGAGAGGTCCGATAGTGATATGTTTGGCCGATAGAGGAAACATCGCCAAGACATAGATCGGGTCTGGCCGATCACAGTTGTTGATCCTTTCGCTACACACTCTGCATCAGATATGCAATGCCTTCAGTATCTTCCTTTGAGGACATGGAAGTGAACACAACCAAGCATAGATTGTTGGCTACCATCTCTGTCATAGTTGGCCAATCTTCCCCACTCTAAGTGAGCATTTTAGACACCGGGAACCAATATTTCGATAACCCCTCTTCATTAAACACCTTAGTAAGACCTTTGGAGGCATGTACATAATCCTCAATAAAAATGGTAATAATTTTTGTTGGATTGGAGGATAAAAATGCTTCTATTTCCCTCAATGTGTTGACTGCAGGTTCATAACAAAAAATAAGAATTGTTCATCAAACTTGCAAGAAAGAAAGGAGAAAAAGACTTCTATACTGAAGACTAAAGTGCTTATCCTTACATCCATGTGCATCTAAATCCTATAATTCAAAGATAAGTAGCTGCTATAGAAAAATTGGCATATGAGCTACACGAATTTCACAAACCAATGAATGGATGAGGTGTTAAGGTGAAATAAGCAGTCTTAGAGGCACAGAGTGTCTTACAAATGCAATAAAGTTGTAGCATTGCCCTCCAAATGAATGAAACAACCAAACATCTTCCATAAAATAATACATGTCAGTATGAATTAACTCAAATACCCAGATACAACCAGTACACCACTCCTAAAATGTTAAACACCATTTTATGGGTTTGGTGAAATTATAAAATCAAAATACATTTGAATTTAACCTTGAGATTGAGATGGAGATGAAAATAATACCTCCAACATATCTCCAATACATTTGATCACAAGAACCCCAGGAATGGGTTGAACACTAACCCATTCTTCACCCTTGTGTATATGTAATCCTCCTATTTCATCATCCTATAACAATATAGTTATGTATGATGAATCTGAGTGTAGAGATATTCCTAACACAACATCAGGCCTTGGACACTTTGGATAATAGTTCTTTTGAATTCCCTGCAACCACTTTTCTTCAAGATTAATAAAATTGTTAGCCTCAACACCTAAGAGTCTCTACTATTAGATTCAATAGATTATCTAAGAGCCTTTAAAGTTTAATGTAAAACTCATTTACTATTCCCTTGCATACAAAAAATATTTATCAAGAGCAATATGATATGTTTCCTCAACTGGGTATGGAAATAATTCTCTGATGTCCATGGACATGCATCTATGTGAGGTCCATCTCTCTTCCTTGTAAGGTCATTTAAAAATATTTAGGCTTAACAAAAAATTTGTACTTTGTATCTCTATTCATTTTACTTCTCATTCCTTTATTATTCTACCTCCTTCCTAGCTTACTGGGTCTAAGAAATAAGCAATAACAAACATACCTAAAATTCATCGGTCTTGTTGCCCAAAAATCCATGTTTTTGGTATCTTGAGGAAGACACTAACCAAATAAAACATGTCTGACCAGTCTAGCTTCTATTCATTAGAAACTACAAAGGCCTGACCATAGCCTTCACGCTCTTGGATACCATACATGAGATTTTCTTCCAATGGAAGTTTGAAGAAACCTCTCACAGCTCCTTTCATTTGCTCCAACACAGACCCATGAATTCCATGATTAATTAGCTGGCAGTACCATAGAAAGTTTGCCTCAATACAAAATGACTAACCCCTTACAACACTAGGACTACCATGGTTAGGCCTAAGTAGATATTTAAAGGACTTATAGATCTTAATCATAATAATGATGCCATTTCCTTGAAATAGTGTATATTGCTTAAGCTCCACACCAAAAGGTACCGTACTCAATTGAAATGATAAAGCTTTCAAATGCAAATAGAAAAGGGAGTCATTTGACTATACAACTGAAAATGATAATTAATATACCTGCAAGAAGCCCCAATCTTGACAAGCTGAGGCAAAGTTCTCCATCATTTTTTTCTTGCACTCATGGTGTTCTGACAAAAGTTCCATGACTATTATCCCCATTCGAGATCCTGTGCCTCCTCCCAGAGAATGGTACAACTAAAACCCTAGAAGTAGGAATAAAAAGAAGCGCATAAGAGAAAATAGGAAATCATAGTTCTCGGCCTCCTTACGTAGGACGTCCAAGGAAACATTAATGAGCTCAGTGCCCTATGTGTAATGGCCCTTGGCCTAGTTGTTTCTGATGCTAGACCAACCAAAGACAAAGTTATTCGAGTGGAATCCTGGCCATAGGGGCCCTATCCTAATGTTGTCCATGCTGAGGCTCGGGATTCATGAACATGGTTGTGGAACAAATCTCCGGCAGCTAGCCTCATTGCAATACACATTCACTCTCTCCATATGAAGACCAAATGACCCATTGTAGTATCTTGTGGGGTCGATCCCATGCTCATCGTAAACCACTTCCCAAAACTTGGAGTCGATCTTGTTGCTGCATTGGCATCCCCAATTTTTTTTGCTTGTATAAATAAGAAACTGTATGATCTTTCTTTGAAAACCCTTAAATCTAAAGAATTAAGGGAATACTTCTACATGTTAAAAAAAATTGAAAGAGGCAATGTAAATATCTTGCATTGAAATAAATTTTGGCATATCTAGAAAAAAATAATAATCGTGTTTCAGTTTTTCTGTGCTTAATGAAATTGCAACAAAAAAAGTTTAGTTTTTGTGCCAGAAAAACAAAGATCTAATGCAAATACCTGTAAAAAAACAAAGATTTCCTCCATGGCCTTGGATTGATTCCTCCGGAGGTGATTCTTTTGTTTTATTTTCGCATACCCTTCAGCTCAAATCTTGCAATTTGATATGCCTGGGTTATTTGCTTTCAACTATTTTTCCTTTCTTTTGGAAAAAAAATTGAAATACCAGACGGGGTACATTTAAAGGACATCATGGCAAAGTGCGCTATATGGTACATTGTATTGTGAAATTAATCAAGCGAATGGTAATAGGAAGGGACGTCGTAAATATATTTTTTTTGTTATTTTTGGTTTTTTTGTGTATTCTGATGATGAAAAAATGGACTACCAAATCAAAAAAAAAAATTTGGACAACGAATTTTTTTAAATTTTTGGACGACCAAAAAATAATGGGACTACCAAATTTTTGGCAGTTATAAGATGTGTGTACATATAGAATGGCCTATCGGCTAAATAAACTTTTACCCGATAGTGAATAAGAATGGAAGTGGCAACTAGGAGACACCTTTAGTTAGGTAACTACATGTATAAATAAGTCAAATATTTTTATCATATAAATTTAATATTAAGATAACTTTATTTATATTAAATTTAGATAGTTTATTTTTCAAATTAAATTTTTAATTTATGTATAAGATTTATATGACTCTTATAAATTTGGGTTAAGATAGCTTTAATTAACATCTATTTCTTGGATTTTTGGATATATAGATGATTAAGGATTTTTTGTTTGTTTGTTTAAGATAACTATTATTTACTTAATAGTTTTTGAGTTTTCAATTTTCATAATACATTAATAGTTTTGGCACACATTTCTCTAAATATAACTAATATGTATTTAGCAATTAAATAGTTACAATCCTCCCAAATTCACATGCACACATTTTTTGGCATATAACATTATTTTCTTATTATATGGAGGCATGGCCTAATAGCAATAAGGTTAGAGTAAAGGTAGACATAAGGACATTGTCATTTCCATTGTAGGAGTACACTCTAGATTCAATATATAAGGTATGTTTTATATGACTTATTGTAAATTGTCTTATTTTAAATGATCTTTGGTGATGTCTATAACATCATGTCGAGTGACAATTTAAATTAGGGATAATTTTTTTTAATAATGTGTATTTACTAAATATTATTTAAAATCATGTCATTATTGTATTATGATATTATAATTTGATTATTATTATTTAATTCTAATGTTCAAAATTGTCTTTGTAATGAGCTTATATTATGATATATATGATGCTCATGATGAGAACCACTTTGATCATCAACAAGATTATGACCATGATGTTCATGTTGCCAAACAAGATCTTACTCTTACGAGACAACTAATTTTTTATGAACTTACTAATGATAATCTCTTTAACAATTTGTCACCCTTTTGCACTAAACTTTAATAAATGCACCTCTTGGAATATATATTCTACTTGGCATTGGATCTTTGGTAGTCTCTTCTAATAGTGTTCATCCCATCCTTCCTCTTCTTTCGAGCCTCATCATACCACTACTACCAGATTATTGTCACTCCCAACTTTGCTTGCACCATTTCCAAACCTAGCTCAAGTGATCCCACAAACCTAATGTGCCACCTACATATCATCCCTATATTCACATACATGCTAGTGGCATAGCTTCTACCCATGTGTCTGACACCATCCATCATTCACAACCTATGTCTCACATTAACCCTCCTTCCCAACCTATGTCTAACCCTCCTTCTCATCCCATTTTCACCTCATCTCATAATGTGGTTCCTCCCTCCATGGCTATGTTTGTTACCTATTTCCACACATCCTCATTATACATCCTTGACTATTTCATGCATGCCTAATACTACCATTAGCCCTACCTCTAACTTGGATATAATATTACAAGATATGGCTACTCTAAATGAACAAGTGGATGACAACAAAAAGGATACTATTATAAACAATCACCTATATTACACACCACTTGCTTATGAGGTTGTTATATAACCTTTTTGTACATTATTTGTGGTGCCAAGATTTGATTTATAAATTGGTGAGGGAGATCCTAACGTGCATTTACAAATTTGCTACATAGAATCAAAATAATAATAATGTCCATAATTTTCAATACTTTTTTTTAGTAGCCTCTTCAATTTGGATAGGAACTTGGCTATGAAAATAATGAAATTGTAATCTATTGAATTCTAAATTAGTATGAAATAAAGGTTTCATTATTGTGTCAAGTTACACTTGAATGCATCATTTCATGCCTTACATAATTCACAATCCATGAAAATTCATATGAAATAGTGGAATGCTTCCTGTCTAGCCCATCACTTGTGTTCCTATCAATTTCTTGTCAGATTATTATAGGGGCTTCCACCTATTATCAGATTAAAAGCTCCAATTGAATTAATAGTTTCATCAAGTCTTCTTTTGTAAAATTGTGCACATCTTTCATCTCAATCAATTTACCCTTTTTATGTGTTTTCCCACCCAACTTTTGAGGATAAACTTGTTTTCTTTACATTTTTTTACAAATACAAGATAATTGAGTGGTATACCCAAATAATGCAAAGCAACTTTTACACCCCAAGTTCTAGAGAACAAAGAAAGGATATTGATCCCCTTTACATAGATAGGGTTCAACATAGAAAGATGGTATCCTATAATGAACAAATCAAAGTGATACATTTTTCCTCATCTTCCATTTTACATCTATGGAAGCCAATTGACTCACTACTAGATGAAAAGAATTTAAATGTTTGTTTACAAAGTCTCCTTCATCTATCTTTAAAGAATATAAATTTCTTTTGAAAAATAACTTATTTACAAGACACTTAATTTGATATAATGTAATATTTTTATCTCATAAACTCTTAGCAATGTTTTGTACTAAAACATTAATCAAGATTTAATTAGAAAGACACAACCTAATAGTAGATCTATCTATTCTATCCAACTTGTCCTATTCATCTTCATCCATTGCTGATGGTAGAAAATTGAGTGCAACAATTATTATGATCCACTAATCTATCTCTGCTAAAAGAATCTCTTCAACCTTCAATTTACACAACTCAAAGTTTTACCTACTAAACATCTCAATCTCAATTGTCAAGGTGTTGGCCATGAAATTGATTTTCAAATGTTATTTTAAATCCACATGAATTGTCCCGCAAAAAAATAGAAAGAAACATAAGAAATGTATCCCTTCATGGGATCAATCAAAACAAAGCTTTGATACCAAATGTTGGTTTTACAATGCTTATTCCTCAATTAGGAGAAATGGAAAGTAATAAAAATTTTTGATCTAAAACACATGTATCCTTGATTAAACATAGAAGAATAAGTGAAGGAGATATTGAAGATAATATGACATTTATACTTGGGAAAACCCTTTCGAGTAAGAGACTCACCACTAAAAGTAAACCTTAATATATTAGTGAAACACGTCATTTGCTTAAAGACCTGATAATTCACCTTTTATACCTCTTTAGTGTACCCATTGCAAACTAAAGTGTAGCTATCTCTAATAATAACAACATCCTATCTCCAAACTTCATTCATTCATACATGGCACAACCAATACAATTGGAAATAATGTCACTTATTGAAGTGGCTTAAACATGGACATTTGCAACAACTAACTTGAAAGTCCAAAAATGGAAATAATTCTTAACACCAAGTGTATCACATAACAAAACACTTTTGCGACTATGTTTATGCAATTAAGCTTAATGTTGTCTCCTTCATGCATCTTTAAAGAATACAAATTTCTTTTCAAAAATAACTTATTTACAAAACACTTAGTTTGATTTAATGTAATAATTTTATCTCATAAACTCTTAGCAAAGTTTTGAACTAAAACATTCGTGAAGATTGAATTAGAAAGACACAACCTAATAGTAAATCTTAAAATAATTATTCATACAAAGGTTATGCATGTAGCCATGTTTTCTACTTGAAATTGTAAATTACTTTCAATCCATAAGTTGTAGTTACCCTTTAGCATACAATACACATATTCAAAGTTAAAGTATGGTGTCCTTTCTTAAACTCTTTAAAATTCCACTATCGACCCACAAGGTGATCTGGAACTCCAAATCCAATCAATCCTTTAACATGCTCTAGTAAATAAAAATTTATATCTTTATTTTCTATAGACAAACAATTGGATGACATACTTTCTTTGAGATTTATGTTCTAAAATGGTTTCTTGTGATGGGTTTCATAGTAATAATTTTCTAAATCTACGTGCTTTTTTTAATGAAATTTGATTTTTTCAATACTCTAAGAATTCATTCAATCCTTCCAAAAGGAAACCATGGTTATCATGACTAATCAAACTAATAACCCTAGGATTGCAATTAGCAACATCCAAGCATGCAATTAGTCCCATGTTGATTGTGCAAATGAATTTCCTCTATATAATCAAAATAATGTCCATAATTTTCAATACTTGTTTTTCGTAGCCTCTTCAATTTGGAAAAGAACTTGGCTATGACAAATAAGGAATTTATAATCTATTGAAGTCTAGATTAGTACAAAATGAAGGTTTCATTATTCTATCAAGTTACACTTGAATGCATTGTATGCCTTACATAACTCACAATCAGTAGAAATTCATAGAAAAAGGAGGAATGCTTCCCCTCTAGCACATCCCTTGTGTTCCTGTGGAAATTCTACACATCTTCCACCTTGATCAATTTACCCTTTTGATGTGTTTTTCCTACCCAAATTTTGAGGACAAACTTGTTTTCTTTGGAATTTTTTGCATATATAACATAATTTAATGGTATATCCAAATAATGCAAAGCAACTTTTGCACCCCCAATTCTAGTGAACAAACAAAGGATATTGATCCCCTTTAGATGGATAGGCTTAAAAATAGAAAGATGGTATCCTTTAATGAACAAATCAAAGTGATACATTTTTCCTCTTCTTCCATTTTTACATATATGGAAGCCAATTGACTCACTACTAGATGAAAAGGATTCAAATATTTGGTTACAAAGTCTCCTTCATTCATCTTTAAAGAGTACAAATTTCTTTTCAAAAATATATTTTTTACAACACACTTAGTTTGATATAATGCAGTAATTTTGTCTCATAAACTCTTAGCAATGTTTTGTACTAAAACATTCATCAAGATTAAATCAGAAAGACACAACCTAATAGTAGATCTATCTCTTATATCCAACTTGTCCCATTCATCTTCATCCATTGCTGATGATAGAAAATTGAGTGCAACAATTATTATGATACACTAATTTGTCTCCATTAAAAGATCTTCAACCTTCAATTTCTACAACTCAAAGTTTTACCTACTGGACTTCTCAATCTTAATTATCAAGGTGTTGCCCATGACTTCTGATTCTCAAATGTTATTTTAAATCCATATGAATTATCCCACAATAAAAATAAAAACAACATAAGAAATGTACCATTTTCTTCATGGGATTAATCCAAACAAAGCTTTGATACGAACTGTTGGTTTTACAATGCTTATTCCTCAATTAGGAGCAATGGAAAGTAATAAAATTTGTTGATCTAAAACACATGTAACCTTAATTAAACATAGAAGAATAAGTGAAGGAGATAAAGAAGATAAGATGGCATATATACTTGGGAAAACCCTTTTGAGTAAGAGACCCACCACCAAAGTAAACCTTTATATATTAGTGAAACACGTCATTTGCTTAAGGACTTGATAATTCACCTTTAGGAACTCTTTAGTAAACCCATTACACACTAAAGCATAGATATCTCTAACAATAGCAACATCCAATCTCCAAGCTTCATTCATTCATACATGGCATGACCAATAGAGTTGGAAACAATGTAGTTGCTTATTGAAGTGTCTCAAAAGTAGACATTTACAACATCTCGGAAGTCCAACAAATGGAAAGTATGTTTAACACCACTTAGTCTATCACACAATGGAACACTTTTTGCCACTATGTTTATGCAATTAAGCTTATTGTTGTCTCCTTCATGCATCTTTAAAGAATACAAATTTCTTATCAAAAATAACTTATTTATAAGACACTTAGTTTGATATAATGCAATAATTTTATCTCATTAGTGTTTTCATTAAATAGTTTATTCAACATGTGAGTGTGTATTTGCAAAGTCAGTTATGTCTCAGACGGTTTTCAGGATGGAAGATTAGTAATTTGTGGTCTTGATTGTTGAGTGCCTTTTTTCAAAGATTAGTGGTAGATAACGAGTACACCAAGGGGATGAATGTTTTCGAATCAATGCTAAGGGTAAAATTTGTACGTGACTGAATAGAAGGATCTTCTTCCAAAGAATAGATGGATTAAACATTAGATATAGTTTGGCAACAAATGCGCTACACATGATAATGAATATATATCAACTAAAGGTGTGATAGAAGAATCCTTCAAACTAGTAATGAATATACTAATGAATTTCAAAAGGCTAATGTAATTACATCTGAAAGCAACAATGAACTTCAGAATCGAATATGATTTCAATATAATAATGTCTTTGTATTTTGTAAATGATAGAAAATACATGGTTATTGGTCTCAGTGGAATGGGTTAATAAATTATAGATTTTGGTAAAAAAAAATGATTACTTGGTGGATTCATTGGGATTGTTAATAAGATGAATAGGTTTGAGAGGGATGGTTAGTTAAATAGCATTAAATTGGAAAAAAAAATAATTGTACTATATTAACTAATGCTATTTTTCTTTGAATTGCATAAAAATATAGTTTATAAACCTTTTTGACATTATTAAGAGTTAGTTCTAAAGTATATAAAACTTTATGAATCATATGAATAAGTATATTGAGTGCTTGGATATTATGTGTGTATCAGTCTATAACTTTATGAATGTTAAGACTGAGATTGTATGTGCAATTAGTTAAGTTTGAGCCATGCAATCTTATAAAAGATGAATTTGATAAGAGAGCAATGTGGATCATTTTTCTCTTAATAGTCTTGTTATAATATGTTAATCTTGAAAACGGAGTTAGTATTGACCTGCTCATTAAAGAATTAGGTGCTCATAGGTTGGCTCTATGAATTGGTGTTAGATGTGGCTAATGGAGGTTTTATTCAATAGTAATGTAACAACACTATCCAATCCAATCATAGTAAAACCAAAAATTAATACTGGTCATGTAGTATTCTATGTAATACCACATGAAATCATTATGTATATCTTGCAATATAATAATGTCTTATATCATTTTGATCTTAATTTCCTCATGTCATTTCAATAATAACACATATGAACTTTATACTTTAAAACATCATAAAAGCATATAACCTCATTTATACATGATAGAACATATATCATCTAAGTTCTATGATGAGCATCATATGAAAAATTATCCCAAGCTAAATAGTTGTATAGTGACAGGATCAAAAAGAGAAATAGATCATATTTTCATTAGGTCTCATAATTCCATCATACAATCAAGTGATTTCATAATGTTTCTATAACATCATATCTAACCAAATTGAAATCATAGATAACAAAATTGGATTTATGTAATTCAGTAGGCATCCATCAAATACGTAAGCTCATCATGAGTCAAGTTAATTTCTTTTCTTGAAATTCTACATAACAATATATATCAAGCTGATAAGATACATATCTTTAGCTCTGAGAAGATTACATAGGTGATGTGGCATCTCGATGGATTCCTCACCCTAGCTCCTCCTTTGTACACCCAAAGATGAAAGAGCATCATAGAAATGACATCCACCTTACCACGAAGCTAAGCTGCCTTAAATAAAAGTATGTTGATGAAAAGTATAATCTGCTGATAGGAGAATTATCTACCTTGGCTAAAACTAGAAACATTGTTATTTGCTATGATTCCACATTATTAATATTTCCTTTAAATTGACATTTTAGATTCTTGAATTTCAAAAAATGGTAACTAATCTTTGTCATCTATCTATGTGTGCGAGCATTTGTCAGAATTTATCTGTTTGCGTACGATTTTGCATAATTAGGTTTTTGAGCATAATTGAACATTAAATTAGCACATTAATCAACAAATTTTGAATTTATCTATCATTCCAAGTGATAACCAACCTGTAGGTGAATCCTCTTGTAAAAGTTGCGATTCAACTCAGTTAAATGTCCTTGAATGTGTGTAGTGAAAGGAGGATCTAACTATTTACCCTTAGCCCACTTTTACTGCATAACATTTTGGTGAACCCATGTTTTATTTGAATTTTGTACCTTTCTGAGTGTTGTACTTCAAATTTATATTCATTCATTTCATTATTTTCATATTGCATTTGAAAATCTACAAAAAAATTGAAAATTTTGAAAAAAATTAGCATCCTAGGCTTGCATTTTGACATAGTTTACATTTAATTTCTGATTTTTGCATCAGATCTGATATAAATTATAGTAGTACATTATTAGATAATCATTTGCATTGTATTTTCATGCTCAAATTGTTAGATTTTGCTTGAAATTATGCATTTTTCATATAACCTAGTTTATGCAATAGCTAGGGTTTGTGGTTAAAATATTGTTTCAGATTTTACTACTCTTTTAAACACTCTTTCAAATCTAATTTTAGATTGTAGTGTTTCATCATAGTGCATTTTTGCATTTATATTGAACACAATTAGGGTTTAAAATCTTGCATTTTCACTAGATTTTGACTTATCATCCATATAGAATTGCATTATAGGTGTGTTGTGAAGGATATTGCTGCATTATTGGACTGATATTAGGGTTATTATTTTTTGCCCCTCATCAATTTCCTTACAACAACTTATCCTTTAGTGATTTGCATTGAAAATTTGTGGAAAAGTGAACATTTTAGGTGTATTTCAATAAGCATATCCTATTCTTTGGAGTTGTTTTGCTATTTTGTGCATTGAGTGTTGCATGCTTTTGCATGAGTTGTATAACCCGCTGCCCTATGGGTTATATTTCTCTTGAAATGAATGGTGTTCCTACATCTGAAAAATCCCTTGAACACCTACTTTACAAAAGGAGAAACACAAATTTTACAAGACATCATGCCTCCTATTGTTACAATGGAAGAACAAATATTTCATGATGTTAAGGACCCTATTGATGTGATAACACATATACCCGATGAGCAAATAAACAAACTCGAAAAAGAATTAGAAGAATTTCAAGCATTTGTGGAAAAGGAAAGGATAGCAGAAGAAGTTGTCCCTATTGTTCATAACATAAGAGGGTTGATAAAAGAAGGACAATGTGGTGTTAATGTGCTCCGATGCTTAATGCATATAGTACATCATAATGTTATGCATGTGATTGAATGTGCGAATGTTATTAATAATATGTCGTCATCGACTCATACACAAGTTTTAGCACCTATATTGACTACTAAAATGACCACTTTTACATCATCTATCCTTACAACTAATGCACAAGCTTGTAGTAATGCTACCACTAGTATTGGAGTATCTAATGGAACACAAAATTACAAAGTTGTGGGATTCAACTATCAAAACCTAGCACCTAGGGTGACTTCCTATTAGTCTTAACCACCCCTTCAATCCACTTATTCCCAACCACCTTCCACCTATCATTATGTCCAACCACCACTCACTTATTCCCAACCTCTACTTGTCACTACTCATAATCACTCACCTCAACATTTTGGTTCTAATTCCTCACAACAAACTGCATCCCCTAATGATGGCCTATTGAATCAACTTCTCCATGGCATGAATGCCCTTCAATAAAAGGTTACAATCTTGACAAACTCTTCACAACCTAATGTACCAAATTATCATGCTTGTAATCCGTCATCCTATGCAATCTTGAGAACTCCTCGCTTTGAAAAATATGGTGGAAAAGGTGATCCTAATACTCATGTGGCAGCATTCACGGCTATGTGTAGTGATTTTTACTTTGAAGATGACTTGTTAGCAAAGCTTTTCCCGCGATCTCTCAAAGATACTGCTCTAGAATGGTTTTGCTCTTTACCTCCGAATTCAATACACTCTTTCTCTCAGCTAGTCGATCAATTTTTACAACATTTTCAAGCAAATATTGGACCTCAAGTTTCATTGGTGGATTTAGTTCATTGCAAACAAAAGAGAAGTTAACTGAGTTTATTAGTTGGTATCAAGCTCTTTATGCACAAATTCAATTCCAGATGAATGATGAGGATGTTCAGAAGCTGTTCATTGCCAATCTACAACCTAACATTCGTGATACGATTCTCTTGATGAAGTATTAACTCTTTTCAACATATATGCACAACCCTTCATGATTACCAACTTTCATCTAGTCAGTATGAAAATCAAAACTCATCAACTCAAGTTGGTCAATCCATAGTTGGACCTTCACAAAACAACTTTAAGAGGAATAATAAGAGTTTCATCAAGGTTAATGGACAAAATTCGAACAACTTTTCACAAGTGTCCACTATCACTAATCCGAAGAGGGCACCGTTTCAGTATAGACAAAGATAATTCACTCTGATATCTGACTCCTTACATTCTATCATGATTCAAGCAGTGAGTAACAATCTCTTGAAACTACCTTTGATTAAACCATTGGATAATAGTACAATGCAAGGACCTCACTTCAATGCAAATGCTTTTGTCATTTTCATCGACAACAAGGGCATGATACTAAACAATGTATGCATCTTAAACATGAAATACAAGACCTCATCGACTTGAATGTTATATAGGTATCTGGTGTGAATGATAATGGAAATAAGTCAGTTGCTCCTCTGAATCAGAATTTACAAATCTTTACAAATCCCTTTCCTTAGCACACTGATAACAACATGATGGAACAAAATACAGTAGAAGTGGAAAATGATTACCTAGATTATGATGAAATAGTTGGTATGATAGAAGTGGACAACGAAAAGATTGAAGACTTACCTCATCCACAAAAAATGGTATTTATGCTGAGGTTCCTTCGTCGTTATCCCTTCAAGGATTAGGAGTCAACCAAAATGCATTTGAAAAACAAATTGAACAACCAAAACAAGAAATCATGATACAGGACAAGGTTGCTACGGTGGAAGATAATTCATTTCACCACGATAACTCAACAAAATAAGAAATCTAAGGATCATAAAAGAACAAGGTGTTTATCATCAGTAGGAAATAACAGTGGTTCTCCCCCTCATAAGAAATAAAAGATTTCAAATATACAAGGATTTGGGAAACAAGTATTGCATGAACATTCTCACAACAAAGATCAATCTAATGTGAACTACTCAATTATCACGTAAAACTTGAAGGAGTATCTTTCTAAGATGCTCACAAGTTCCAAATTCTAGCATGATCGAGCCTTCAGGTAAGTATTTCTAACTCTTTACCTCTGTGTTGTGATTCCCCTGTGATATGTTATGTGTTGTTTACTCCTTCATAGATGACCCTTGATACTCTTGTAAGGTCAAGGATACTGGGAGACCACCTCTATTGTGACCATTCTTCTATTTCTATCATCATTCTTCTATCTTGCTTCTCCTTTATTTTATTGTTGTGTGTTGTGCCTTAAGGGCATAGCATTGCGATTGGTGACCTAGGGGCACCCTCCTACGTGACGACACTAAGGCACTTGTTTTCCTCTCTTGATTTATTGTTTACCTTCTTCTAGTGGTTCTATTTAGCTGGCGGATGACGAAAAATAAATAAGACTAATAAGGACCAAGTGTCCCTTCAACAAGTAAGCAAAAATGGACCTAGTCCATATATGACGACAGGGTTGATATATATTATTTGATGTTTGGCTAGTAGAATCACTCTGTGTGATATTTTGATGTTGTCTTATCTTTGATAATAAACCATAACAATACACCTGCTCCATGCACTTTATTTATCTTGGGGCTTACCTTGGGTACACTCGGTTCTGAGATCTCTGCAGTATAGTCCCACAGTTATACTCAGTTTCTGAATTTGTAGTATAGACTTGGCTCTTGATTGTTTTTATGTATTGATTTTATCATATGATGTGGTTATTATCTTAGAGAAAGATTTCTAACCTCTCTTGTTGCATGAAATTATGTGTTTGTGGGAACATTCGATGATCATGAAGCACATGTCACCTTTGGGGGCATGGGCTTCGCAAGAGCTCTTGTTCCCTTGTGTGTTTTCTTCCTATCTTAACGTGATTGATATTGGTACATGATATCAACCATCTTAAGGTGGGGGCATATAAAAGGTAAGTTGTCTGATGATTTTGGTACTAATGAAGCATGTTTGTAAGTCCTCTTTAGAGGTGGGATGTTGTACCTCTGACGTAAGTGCACATCTTTATTCTATATTGCAATCGAAAAGCCCTCTACAGAGGTAGGGATCGTGTATCTCTTAAGCTAGTGCACATCCTTTTATCTCAAAAGTCCTCTGCGGAGGTGGGGTTGGTGTATCCTCCCTTAAGCATGTCTTTGGTGGTTGTTGTGGCATAAGCCCAACCATTAGGTGTGTCTGTAGTGTGTTTGAGATGGTGGGAACTTAGCAATAAGCTCCTTCCATTGCCTTGTTTGCTATGTTTTAGACGTATAGTATCTCTTTGGCATGTTATACGGTGCTCGTGTCTTCCGTGTGTTTCCCCCTTTGTGTAGTCTAAATATGTGTGGTGAAATGCCCCTCCCTACACTTTGGGATTTGTTTGGCGTGTTTGTTCTCAAGTGTAGTCTAAAGATGTGTGGTGAGATGCCCCTCCCTACACTCTAACATTTGTATTGCATGTCTTCTTCCCCATATATAGTCTAAAGTTGTGTGGTGAAATGCCCCTCCCTACATATTGGGTTGTGTGTGTTGCATTTTTACTTTTCTGCATCTGTATCTTTATATATGAAAAATGAAAAAGAAAATATCTCTTTATTCATCGTGTCTTACATGACTACTCTTGTGTCTTCTCCACATTTTACGTGGTTGTAGCATGTCTTTTGATGCTTGCCTAATGTTGGGGGCTAGAAATAGTCCCTCAATCTTAGTGTATGCATCTCCTTCATGTGCTTGGCATGTTTGTTGTGTTTTGACCATTATTTAATGCATCTATGGGTCATAAGATCATCCATACATTAAAGTGGGGGCTAAATGTTATGTCATAAAATGTCACCCTAGGACTTTTACCTCCTAAGTTTAGCTCCTAGGTCCCTTGTTTTGCATCTTGCATGTTAGATTTAACTCCTGGATTAAATGGCCTCAAACCCATGTCAAATGGGGCTTGAGGGACATTGTGTGCTTTAGACCTGACCTAAAAAAGGGACCTAGGGATTGGGTACTCGTACCCTAGTCCTGTCCTATTTCATGCAGGTCCCAAATTTGAATGTCAATTGTGACTGCTAGATGCGTCCCATGCCGACATCTTACGTTTGAATTAAGAAATTTGTAGCGGGAATGCATATATAAGCATGTTTAGGGTTTCATTTGTAAACTAGAAGATGATTATGAACTTTTGGCGAACTTATGATTTCAGAGCATTCAAGATATTCATTGTTGTAGAGAAGAATATTATTATTGTGTTTATGATTGCAGATTTGGCTTCATCTTCTCATGATTTGAAGAATCTTCATCTATGTGAGAACTACACCTCCAAGGTGATATCTATTTGTGTTTTCAATCATTTATCAATTGGTTTTTGCCTCTATCCTGCAAGGATATGCACTCTTTATTTGACAATGATGTTTGGAAGACTTGAATGTCCTTCCGAGGCTTGACTGAGGCAAGCTCCTAAACACCACAACCCCCAACCACACTCATGATTGTAGGTTACAGGTATCAGATTTCGCGGAGTGAAGTTGCAGAGGAAGGTTATAGAAGATAAGGTTTCTAGATCCAACGAAAGGAAGTAGTCTAGTGTACTATCAGAGCTAGGGCGCTAGTCATAAATCCTTTCGTGATTACAAAAGTAAAAATTGACAAGACAATAGTTATCATCATCTAAAGAAGTCCCGACACTCTGAAGAATCTCCTAACTTGGGCTAGGGCACTAGTCACAATACCCTCCGCCTCTCCCATGATAGAAATAGTTTGAACAGTGATCATCAGTGTCGGAAGGAGTCTAGAAGCCATCGGAGAAAGTACTGCATTGGGCTTGGGCACTAGTCATAAAGCCCTTGACATTTCAGTTTCCCAAACTTTGAAAAATGGTCAGTAACTAATCTCTGTCATCTATCTTTGTGTGCAAGCATTTGTTGGAATTTATCTGTTTGCTTACGATTTTGCATAATTAGGGTTTTGAGCATAATTAAACATTAAATTAGCACATTAATCAATAAATTCTAAATTTCCCTATCATTCCAAGTGGCAACCAACCTGTAGGTGAATCCTCTTGCAAAATTTGTGATTCAACTCGATTAAATGTCCTTGAATGTGTGTAGTGAAAGGAGGATTTAACTATTTACCCTTAACCCACTTTTCCTACATAACAGATACCACTTGGCTTATCTGTATTGTCCAAGGTCATTTGCCATTGCATTGAAGAGTTGCATACTCAAATTGTTCAAGATAAAGATATGCTCATTTCCTCAAATGAGAGACAATTTTCCTATTAAGGTTTAAGAGCAATTTCATGTGTTGGCACACACACTGTAAGTAATAACTTATGAGTCCTTTTCCTTATTCATGCTCCACACATATGGCTCTCATATGTATCAAGGTGAAGTGTTTCAATTAGGCAATGTTATTACACCTAGATAATGATTACAACAAGTCCATCTTCATCGTTCATGCTTTCTACGTGGGTGATGCTGATCAACTATGTCCATCTCTATCATACACACTTTCATGTGTATGATACTAGACATTTATGTCCATCTCTGTTATACACACTACTCATGTGCATAACACTAGACACATATACGTGTCCATCTCTATCATACACACTTCCATGTGTGTGATACAAGACACTACCCATGTGTATAACACTATCCATATTTGAACATTTATCATGTTCGTATTCAAGCTAAGTTCCTCCCTGGTCACTACCTCCCTAATGATTTCCAAGCACTCTATATTTGTTGTAGTCATCATTGGTAATTAAGATTTATATGTTATAGAATCAACATTTATTTACTTATATCTAGTCCAACAAATTTTTCTTTGATTCTATTAGCTAGGTTATTATCTAGAGAAGTCACAATCTCAATCATGTGTTATTTTCTACGGAATCAAAATTTTTGACATGGTATAAACATTTTATTAATAGGTTTTTACAACTTACATAGTTATCCAAACATTGTTAATTCTTAGTTTCCATCTCATATACTAGCATTCTACATTCATTCTTTACATATATGTATTCAAGCATTTTGTTAAGTACAAAATACCCTCTTAAATTTGACTACATGTCACTATCAGATAGAGGAATCTCCTCGGTCTCTTCTTCCCCATCTAAATCTACTAACACAAAAGGGGAGGGTGGATGTACACGCAAGTACACCATTATCTCCTTTTGTCCCATAGTAGGCGCCTTGCGACCACATCCAAAGGGCATGTTAAGATGAGCGGAGGGTTTACTAATTTTAACAATTGTAGGGGTGATTGTTTTCTTTGCTGCTTGCATCCATTTTTGTTTCTCAAGATGAATGCACCTCAGTGCATCTGCAAGTCTCAGAATCGGTAAGCCAAGCCTACCCAACATAGCTTACTGATTCAACGTTTCCCAGAAGGTTTTCCTTCTTTATAGAAGTTTTAGTTTTACTCTTGGTTTTTGTCTTCTTGGCTCATTTTTGTGTTCTTTTCCCTACCATTCTGGTACAAAACTAAAGTCAGCCTATCTTTTATTCAGTGAAAACCTTTGCAATGAGCTTTGAGGTCTAGTGTTGAACCTAGATCGCTCTAATACCACATGTAACAACACTATCCAATCCAATCATAGTAAATTAATACTAGTCATAGTATTCTAAGTAATACCACATGAAATCATCATGTATATCTTGCAATATAATAATGTCTTATATCATTTTGATCTTAATTTCCTCATGTCATTTCAATAATAACATATATGAACTTTATACTTCAAAAATTCACAAAAGCATATAACCTCATTTATACATGATAGAACATATATAATCTAAGTTCTATGATGAGAATCATATGAAAACTTATCCCAAGCTAAATAGTCATCTAGTGACATGATCAACAAGAGAAATAGATCACATCTTCACTAGGTCTCATTATTCCATCATACAATCAAGTGATTTTATAATGTTTCTATAACATCATATCTAATCAAATTGAAATCAGATAACAAAATTGGATTCATGTAATTCAGTATGCATCCATCAAATACATAAGCTCATCATGAGTCAGTTATTTTTTTTTCTTGAAATTCTACATAACAAGATATATCAAGTTGATAAGATACATATCTTTAGCTCTGAAAAGATTACATAGGTGATGTGGCATCTCGATGGATTCCTCACCCTAGCTCCTCCTTCATATACATGAAGATGAAAGAGCATCATAGAAGAGACATCCACCCTACCACGAAGCCAAGCTTCCCTATGCTACCCCACACAGGTAGCTCGACCTGTCCTGAAGAAACTAGTTCCTCAAGGTTGCCATGCATGATAGTGATTTTAACTATGAAATTCTACCCATTGCCTATGAAAACATATAGAAAGCAACTATAAATTCAAAAATGACATCCACGATTTCAACCCTTCAGAATATCTTCCACTTGAAATCAACCATTTATGTCAATCATGCATGTTGGCAAATTTCTCTTTAAAAGCATCCAAGTTTCATTAATTGATCCTTTATTTGTTTCAAGATTTTATCTTTGTACATATACTCATACATTAAATATCATTTTAATGCTACATTAAGCATCTTATAAGATATCAAGTAAGCTTTTCCAGGCTAACTCTATCATCAATCATGAAAAGACTAACAATAGTTGATAAAATACGAAATGGTACCTTGACACTTGGTAAACTTAAAACTTTATCTCATAAAGACAATAGTTTTCATGTGTGTTCTATATCAATAACAATTATCAGCTTAGGATAAAATATAAACCAGATTACAACTATGTCAAAACTAGAGATTATATAACATTGAAATAGATATGAAAACATTATCTCATATAGTAATTTTTTGGTAAAGAATATTATAACCAACAATATTGTAAGGACAACTAGTCACATCCTTCAAATTGATAAAACTACCTGACACTTACTCCAACAAGCTCTTATAAACTCCTTAAGGACCTTTCCTAAGGCCAGACCTATGCCTCGGGAGCTCATCCCGGATGGTCTTGCCTACATGAAAGTGTAGAGGCTTCGTAGTTTGGAAAAAAACAACCTTCCTCAAGTTCATAATGTTTAAACAATTAGTTTTCAACATAGGTTTTATAATAAGTAACTAGGCTCTCTTTCTAAGCCAATAGAATGTAAATCAGTTGGACATTCATAGATAAATATCTAAGAACCATGACAGTTATTGATTATTGGTTTATAAAAGTCAAATTATAAATATTCCAAAGGAAATGTTTACTGATTAGACCTCTAAGGGTGCTATTCCACATCATATACACAGAGCATTCATTCACCCATCAAATCCCTAGTCTTTACCTTAATAGATGTTCCATGCTTATCCAGTTCTTGGATCATAAAGAAATGGAAGAAATATTAATCCTAAGGTAAGAATGTCAATTAACATTCTCAAGAGATAAGAACCTTTAAGGCCACACATAAAGTTTAAACTTCTTTCCCAAGTGTCATTACCTAATGATAGTAATATGTATTATATTTATCAACAACTAAACACTTTAAGAAGTTAATAGCTATAGTTTGAAATTCATGTGGTAGTATTACTCACTCACTCACTCACTTATTTACTAGAATCTAGACATAACCTCTAGGTTTACTCATTCCTAGGAAACGCCATCCATTCCTATTGATGACTCCACATCCACTTAGGAATTCACCTAATAACTCCATAGAATAAACTCCACTTAACCACTTAAATGGACTTTACATTCTAAGGATAATTAATAATTGAAAGGTTAATGTTGATGTTGGATTCCAATAGACTATGGCTAAACAAAACTGAAATATAGAAAGGTACCATGTTATTAACAAAAAGTGTCAAAATGGCACCAATTTTAAGTACAAGAAATACATAAAAGATTGGCTTTATACCATATCCCTCTAATTAGCCATATGTAATAATAATTGTCATGAAGTACTATTCATACTATTAGTTATCACTAAATCAAGTGAGTATGACAATATTAAGAAAACCACTCCTCATATCTTTTCCTAAATTATAGCTTTTATGTTTATAAGGATAAAATCACAAGTTTTATCTTATAACAATAAAAATATTTCATTAGTTTACTGTTGTCCTAAAGAGGAACTTTCTTTTTCCATACTGTAGAATAGAGAAGTCAACAAAGGATTTTGGAAGACCATTAAATATGCATATGCATAGTAGATAAAATCTCTTAAATAAGGGTAAGATCATTATATATTTTGTTTTAAATTTTTTGCACAAGGCACCTCTGATGGAGGCATCTCCATCAGAGAGCGCCTCTGATGGAGACGCCTCCATTAGATAGGCTGCCTCTAATGGAGTGCCCTATCTTCTATCTATTTTCAGGCATATTCTCATCTATTCACCTCAGACACATTTGAAATGGTTTTAATCATGTTTCATAGCTGTATATTCACATACAGGGTTTCACCTACTCTATCTGGGTACAATTTTTGACTCAATGCTCTATTTTAATCTTAGCTCAAACACTATATTAGATATGCAGGCATGCATTTTGAAAAGAAATTGATTCCTTGAATCTAGTTGTTTGATTTATTTATTCTTATAGGTGTTCTTCAGCTGATTAATATCCAAACTCAAATTTCACAGCTACCCTAAATGGGAATAATTTACACACAACAACATTTTGAATGCAATTGCTATCACTAAGGTTCAAATAAAATTTTAGAGGAATGAAAACCCTCAACATGTACAGAAGTTTATATTTGCCTAGAAGAAGTTGTTATCTGCCCTTTAGGCATACTTGGTAAAGAATTTATGATCTAACAAGAAATATGGTAAACCATACATAATTCATGCCACCAAATTTGAATTCCTTCTCAGCACTTCCCGTTTCCGTTTCTAATCTTCTCTTTTTTCCTTCATTCTCTGTCGACATTCCCCTCTTTTTCCAGAAATTCCTATTTAAGAGTCTTTTCCTCTCTTTTTTCCTAAGGTTCTAGATGCTCAAAATCTTGTTAAAAGAATTCCAAGCAAAGCTATGGTAACTCCCTTATGTTATTTTTTTAACAGCTCATACAGAGTGGTTGCGAGGTGCCTCTTTTATTTTTACAGATGTTTGACATGACAAAAATTTCAGGAAGAAAGGAGAATAATGGTTTTATTCGAAAGTGATAAAATTATTAGTCCATCTTTATATTAAATAAAATTGTGCTGATGAAAAGTATAATTTGTTGGTAGGAGAATTATCTGCCTTGGCTAAAAGTAGCAACATTGTTATTTGCTATGATTCCACATTATTAATACTTCCATTAAATTGACAATTATTAATTAACATTGTTTTATTGAATAGTATAGGAAACTACAAGTAAAATCAATTCTCATCCACATATTATAAACTAAAAAGAAATTTTTTACAATTTGAAATTATTCACGAGAGAATTTATGCATAAATTCTTCTTTATTGAATTTTATGCACAAGTCTTTGTGAAGTCTTTCATGATCAAAAGTGGCACTTGCAACTACAACATCTGCCAAAATTAGCATTATTTTATTCTTATTTAAGGATAGTAATATATATTACCATAGCCTTTATTTAACTCAATTAATTGGAATTAATTATATATATATTTATTATTATTATTTTAGGTGTTAGGGGGGAAAATCCCTTCACTTCTCTAACCATTTTGATAAAAAAAATATAAAGATCATAATTGTCCTTACTCAATTATCAATATTAAATGTACTTATACAAACGGGATATGACAACTAATTGTTCCTATTCAACCTTGTGAGGCCTAATTTTTACACTACTGTTCATGAGACTATTTGCAGTGATTGTTTTTATTATTTATATGTTGAGACTTTTGATCTGGAATCTCGCTTATTAAAACTAATTAATTTTTAAGGAAATAATTGTGTGATGATATTTAGATTTTATGAATATGATGAATGGATATGGAACTTCAATGTGATTATATGGTAGAATGTTTAGGATGCATGTATTTAAAATTGCTTCGGCTATGATACCTATATGTGGTATTGACTTCGAGTTTGAGTGTGTAGGTATTGCTAACAAAACCACAAATACAGGAGACCATCTCATACCTATGTTGTATCCCTTGTGAGCCGATCTAGTTCCATGAGGAACTAAGATCAACCTCGTGCTTGGAAAATGTTGTAATGTTATAATGTGTTAATGTTGCATGAGGTCAAGGGAATAAGAGTTATCTTCTGATTTACTTTTACTATGATAAGTGTTGTAAGAAATGTTGTTTTTTTTATCTTGTTTAAATTTTATTTCTTTTAGACCCTTTATCTTGTGTTTTATTTAACTCTGGGAGCTCTAACTAGGCAAAAATCAACCCTGGGTTATACCTCATGGGTCTAGGGACCTTTTTGACTAGGATAACCTTGGGTTAACCACCATATGGTCACTTAAACCTCACAGTGAAGTAAAGTGACGAAATTGGAAGCATGGGGACAATGGCATGAGTGGAATCCACACTCAGGCCACCTATAAGTCATAAAATAACTCCATGATTCCCTAATAATAGAGTGTTTGTCTCCATGTGCCTCTCTTTTGGTGGGGTTCCCCTTATTTAGGGTAGTGTGTCAACCACTCCCTTTGTATTTTATTTTACTTCTTGTATTTTAAATTCTCCATGTGTTGTTAAAAGGACTATAGTGGGGAACCTAGTGAGTGGGGGTTATTTGTTTTATGACCACTAGGTTAATGGATGAGTTGTGGATTAGTTGTTTGATGACATTTGGGAAATTAGAAAAATAGAAGGAATTAGTTTTTAAAAGAGAGAGGAGGAGGAGAGTAAGGGGGTTGGATTATTGTGGAAAGAAGGAGACTTTGGAGAAGGAGGCTACAGTGGAGCTCTTCATCAAATTTCATTCCATAATTAGGCTTTGAAAGGTTGGTGAACAAGACTACACTCTTGTGTGATCTATTGCTTGATATGTATGTTTCTCTCTTGCTTGATGAATGAGTTGCAAATGTCTTCTATGTGTTTTTTGTTATTTGTTTTGGGGTTTGTTTTCGGTGTAGAAAGAGCTCCTTCTAGTTGGAAGGCAATGTTCATCTTGTATAGGGAAGGGGAGGTGTGACCCTCCTCAAGTGTCATCTTGTTCTTGATATATGTATTGCCTTGAAGGCATGTTGGTACTTATTTAGCCTAGAGGGCTTATGGCTTTGAGAGCCTATTGGGATATCCCTGGTGTTTTGTTATATTGGAAGGCTTGAGGCCTTGTGGAAGAAGTGTATATTATTGGCTGGAGGCCTTGTGGAGGAAGAGTATATTGTTGGCTTGAGGCCTTGTGTTACAATGTGATAAAATGTGAAAAGATGACACCTAGAGGTAGAGATTGTCTACTTCCCTACCCTCCTTGAACTCACCTAAGCTGAGTCTTTGTATTGTGAGTCAACCATGGGGTGTGTGTGTTAATTGCTTTGTTATTGTTATTCAATGTTGTGAAGTGTTGTTTGTCTATTCTACCCTGGTATGAGGATGGTCTCCCTAGCTCGGGGGTGACCCTCTTGCAGGTCAAAGGTAGGGAGGAGAGCTGGATGGTTCTTGTTTTCCCCCTTGTTGTCTTGCAGTTTACTATTGAAGCATGATTAAGAAGATTGAAGATAGATTTGCCTTGTTAAAGAAAATGTCTATCTTCCTATTTTGCAATGTGAGCTTGGTCATCACAGTTTTCATTATGTAAGAGTTGTAGAGAGAACTTCTCTCTTGAATTTGTTGTAAAATTGTTACCTTGGGAGTGGAGAGATAATCCTCCCTTACTATGTTTTAGTTGTGACTTAATTTGGTTATTACATTACCCCTATTGTATAAGCTGGGAGAAGAAAGTGAATACCTCCTTTTGAGTGTATGTGAGTTGTAAGGGTTCTTTCAGTTGAAAGTGCTTGTTTACCAATTTGTAAGTTGTAAGTTTGGATGTTGATTTGAAATCAGTTGTTTTAAAATTATCTCTTTTATTATTTAGTGAGAAAGTGTATTTTACTATATTATGGAAGTTGCATATTTACCTTGTAAAATGAAAATTAAATCTTGAGTTAAGATTGCAATGGGAATTAATTTGAATCAAATTTTTATTTGACTATGGTGTGTTATTGAAATGAAAAGGCTTATAGATTCATGTATTTACTTCTAAATTATAAATGTATTTGAAATGGAATATTTACATGATAAATTACAAAAAGCAATACAGATTTAGATGGTTAATGTTTCCTTTTCATTTAAATAACTGATATATTGAAAATTAAAAAGTTGATGGTAGTGAGGAAAGAAATTACCTTGAGCTTCAATAGATATGTTAATATATATATTTTTTTACTTTTTAAATATAGTTGATAAGATTTGATATAGTTGTATTTATATTAAAATTATTAAGTGAATTTGTGAAAACTGATATATATATATATATATATATATATATATATATATATATATATATATATATATATATGTATATTGTAATAGTTCATTTCAAATGAAATTAAAAAAAATAAAAATATTGAAATACTTGTGAAAATATATATATTTAAAATAAGCTTAAATTAAATGTACTTGTGAGAGCAAGATTTACACACACACACACACACACACATATAATTTATTTTTATTTAAAAATCATGAAAATAACATATGCGACAGAGAAGAGAGGTCACGGATTTTTCAACACACAACAGAGATTACATATGAAGCGGTGGGGGGGATTTAAACCCCCCACATAACCCTTGTTCATATGGAGGGTGTGGGGAGAGGCGAAGCCCCACCCACACCCCATGTAGTGGGATGTGGGTGGGGCTCCGCCCCTCCCCACATCCCCTGCTCCCTTTGGAACCCCCGTGGCCTGCCACAGGCTCGACCGCCCCCAACCTCCATCCACGGCTTGGCATCCCCCTCACCGCTGCCTTGACCTCTATTCGGCCATCTCCCCTGCCTGTGTGCTACGCCATTACCATGAGTGCCGCTCCCTTGCCTGCAATAAAATATTCAAAAAAAACATCAAGTTTAGGGTTATTTCAACCCTCAAGTGTGAGTTGTGATTTTTTATAAAAAAAATAAACTATCAAATAAAAAAAAAGAGTGGAGTTTCCACTAGCTTTGTAAAATAAACAAAATAATAAATAAATAAGGGCTAGTTTCCATAGTGGTTTAAGGTTAAGGGCTAGTCTTCTTGAAGAATTCTAGATGTTAGGTGAGTCATCCCTTTACCTCATGGAATAGTTGTAATACATGTGTAGATTAGAGTTATGCCCACAATATATTTAAACGTACACAACAATATTGTGTCATTAGACCTTTTGGGATTCTTTATAATCATTCTATACCAAAGATTGCATCAACTAACTAAATATAGTGTTTTAAAGGTCATCCAAGTGGTACTCCCTTGGATGGGAAGATTATCTTGTGTAGCCTATTTCCATCCACCCATATACCAAGATATGGTGGGACTATTTAAAGGGATCAAAGTTATAACATAGGCATGAAGTGGCATTCATAGATGCTATTAATGTCTATGTAGGCACTCCATAATCTGAGGACGTGGGTACGTTGGTCAAAGCTATAGTCAATTATACTCCTAACATGCAAAAGTATATTATATATAGAGGAGGTAGATACCTACCATATAGAGCATTTAATAATAATTGTTATGTTTCAACACTATAAAGAAATACATTTAAAATATATTATGGTGGACCACAATTGAAGGTTGGATAAAATACTTGTTTATATATATATAAACACTTGTAGAGGGTGTTTAGAATCATAACTTTGATAATTCACTTATGTAAGTATAGTAGTCAGATTATTCATGAGTTTTGGGAATGATTGATTTATACGTCATGAGATCTCAATTAAGAGATGGCAACTTTAGTGGTATTTGTTAGAATAAAATAAGGTTTAAATATAGTTAAATTTATATTTGGTAAATAAGTTAGTTTATAGTTTACATAATAAATAAATGTTAGTAAATAAAGCAATAGTTTGTTAGTTTGCTGGGAGTTATTCTCGTAAGGAGGTTAGTTGGTTTCATACGGGAATATGTGGCTTTATAAGCCAATGCACTCAAATGTAAATCATTCAGAAAATATAATAATATATTATTCTATGTTTTTGTTATTCATGTCCAATGGTGTAATCTATGCAAACTGATTACCATTTTCTAATATGGTATCAGAGCAATTATGGATTATGTCCCTGTCGAGTTGAAAGCAAATGAGAAAGCCTCCCAACATGAGTGGAAGTTTGATGGAAGTCCATTGAGCATTTGATCATATGAAATAATGAAACAAGTTCTTAATTGCTGTTATCAAAAGCATTCTATGTTAGGAGCCGCTGCCACCTTTGAAAGAGGAGTTGATTGTTGAAAATTGCTAAGGTTGTGATCTAAAGAAGAGACCATGTAAATACCCTCCAGATGCATTGAAATGGAATCTTAGGGAATGGTTATCAGTCCATCATAAAGTAGAAATAAAGATGTTAAGGCATTGCTGTATATGTTTAAATCTAGCCGGAAAAAGAAGGTATAAATCTCTGCATAATGCATGGTGATCATTGGTTTGGAGAATTGGTATAAATCTCTACATATGCTAAGAGTAAAAGGTGACATTTCACCATTTGTTTAAGTCGGTTCTTTATGCCTCTTTAGTCTATTCCAACAGTTTGACATTTCGAATAACTAAAAATAATGATTCTTAGATTCATTCCTAAGCAGCTAGAGTGCATGTAGATCATCCCATAGAAGTTATTTCTATATAACTGTTGGTATCATGTGTAGATTATATTTATTTGTTGTTGATATGAGCATATGTTCCTTCTTCATTACATCTCAGATATCAGATCAAGTTCAATCAGAGAGTTAGAGAAGATGTGTACCAGAAACAATTGAGGTCATGATGCATGCACTGTGTTAGCACTTATTTTGACCTGGGGTTGATTTGTCATGATCAGGAGGTTTCTTCATCTGAAGCCTTCATCTTCTTGCCCAATTTTTCTAAGTGTTGGACCTCCTCAGCGTTTTTCAGCTGCAGCATCATATTTTTCTGAGGAGGAGGTCGTCATCATCATCTTGTCTTCGATGATGGTCCGCATCAGCATGTTCTTCGTCGACTTGTTTTTCTCATCGTCATCATCATATTTCAACTGTCGGGTGATGTTTGCTTATTATCCTGATGATACTGGTGAGCTACAGTGCGCCCTCAGTTGCTTGCGAGGGTGATTTTTCAAGTATCCGGTGATCTTCCGAATATCACCTTGCTCAAACATGATGATGATGTTGCCCCGATGTCTTGAAGGGGTTATTCTCTAAGTGTTCGACCTGACTTGTTTTTTCCTAAGGGTCGTCATCATCATGATATTTCCAGTTATCATCCTGCTGCTTGCGGAGGTCATCATATTTTCTGCCTTCATGATATTTCGCCGGGGTGATATTTCTATCATCGGGTGATCTTGGTTATGATCATCCTGATGATGATGTTGAAGAGTTCTAAGTGCGACCCGATATTCACTAGGGTCATCATATTTTGAACGTCAGGATGATCTTGGTCAATATCATCCTGATGATGTTGTATCACTTCTTGTTCGTTGTTTTGACATCCTGATGATGCTGACGTCATCCGTATATCAGGGTGATATTTTTCTTTCTGCCTATCTGCATCATGATATTCCGAAGGAAGGGGTGATGTTTTCATATCACCCGGATATATGTTTGCTCGAACATCATGATGATGTTGATATCAAGGAGATATCCGCCTGCCGGCTTCGCGCATTATCTACTGGGGGTGATCTTTTCAAGCATCATCATCATATTCAGTTATCGCCCCGATCTTACAGAGGAGCTACAGTGCAACCTGATGTTTAAACGTCAGGGGGATATTTCCAAATATCCGGTTGTCTTCCGAATATCATGATGATGTTAATATCATGATGACATCATCAAGGTCCGCGGGGGTCATATTTCTAACAACTGATCATCTTGAAGAGACCTCCTGATATTTGCAAACATGATGATGACGTCATCCGGATATGAGGAGGAGCGCAGTAGGCAGATATGATGATGACGTCAGCAGGATATGATGATGACGTCATCAGGATGTTCATCGGCCAGACTTTTGGAATAAGCTCAGCAGGAGGATGTTCCTCCGATGGATCAGGTTGTGCCGATTATCATGAAGGGTATATTTCAAATATCATGATGACGTCAGGGTGATATTTCGAACAACAGGATATCATGCTGCTGGAGGATGATGATGATGAGGTCTATACTAGTGTCGTCAGGAGCAAAAGCACCGACATGATATATGCTCATGACCTAGTATATAAAGTGTTATTGAGGTCATCGCGGGGTGCATGTGGGATAATGTTATCCTGCATTTTCAAATATCATGATGATGAATCTCGGCGGGAAATGGTTGCGATTGCAGATTTGATGATCTTCCCAAGGCCGCGGGTTGGTGCGCCATTAATGGCGATTGTTGCAGAGGTATGGGCGATGGCGTGGGTCGATCCTGTACCCAACTGGAGGTGTCAATCAGCGGACAGGAGCGCAGGGCTCGAGAAATCTTCCTGTCTCCTCCCCTACCTGCTGCATTCAAGTTTGGGCGCCAATCTGGTTGTGTTTGAGCGCCATTTTCCTGATACTGTGTATCTGGCGGGATTTTTGGTCAACATTGTAATTAATTGCTGAGCACCTACCTGGCTGTTATAGGCAGGTGGTGTTGCTCATTTGAAGGTTGTTGAAAGTTGATGATTTTGGCTCTGTAATGCATAACAAGCTGATCTGGTTGCTCTGTACAGCTTACCTGTGAGTTTATGTATCTCTTGTTGTTTGTTTTTGGCATGAACCCACTGATTTCATGATTAAACTTATATGAGAAATGTTGTTGAGCATGTGTTGTGTTAATTCTGTCTCCAGTATTGCATGTATTCTTCTTCTGAATCTGGATGTTTGGTAATGTTTAGATTCTAGAGCATAGAATTCCTATGTTGACTGTCTGATCTTTTAACTTCTACTCAAGGGGTAGATTAAACTGTTTTCAGGTTGAACATTGGGAGGGATATACTGCAGTAGGGATACCATAAGTAGAGATAACCTAACACTTTGTATTGGGAGATACCTGTAAGGCAGGTATCACACATATCCCCTTGAAATCCAGTTTTAGTTGTTCATGCTGATCATTCACAGGTGTATGTCTACTGACTCCAGGCCCTGGATAGGCACCAATCATGCTTTGTTTTGTGTTATAACCATATCCAGCTTTGCATCCACACTTAAACTCCAAAGCAAAATCTAAAACCAACATTAGGACATTAGAGTTAGTTTAGGAACCTCAGTCCTCTGTCTACAACTGCAAATAGGCCCAAAGCTAGCCCCTTTGCCCTTATCTTTCAGTTTTGGTCTACTTACAAGAGGACTCATCTATTTTCTATCAACATCCCAGCCCTGCATGCATATCCTCATGGATGTTGAGTAGGGAATACCCCCTAGGTCTTGCAGAGCCTGAAGAAGAAGAGGAGATAAAATATAGAGTCTATCTCCTATACTGTTGACCCCCTGGCCCAGAGATCCTGTTGATCACTGATGGCTACCTTGTAGGGAAATCTGGGAATAAGCATCCAGTCTGGGAAAAAGTCAACACACTGAAAAGAGATTTCTTGTTAAAGGTTATATTGGTGATATGAAGACTAAGCATGGTAGTGTAGTGCAATTGGTTTTTTGCTCAAGTAAATTTATTTTTATTTTTAAATGATTGGTTAAAAGTTCAAAACTCATAGAGAATTATTTTATGGTTTGAGAGTTTGAGTAAGTTGGTTGATAAGATTTTGTTAAGCCATTCAAGTATTCTCTCATATGCAAGTCCATGCTTCTAAGTTGGAAAGTTTATTTTGGTTGATGAAGGAATTGACAATTTGCATGAGAGTTTAGAGGTTTAATATCTATTTTGGAGTCATAATATTTCATTGTAATGGGTACATTATTAATTGAAACTGACACCCTAATCTATGTATATGAGCACATATATACATGTGATATAGTAATCGGCGAGTCTAAAGTGATATTAAATACATAAAGTGTAAGCACATCAAATTGGAGGCAAGAGGCACTGGAGGTAGGAGGTTGTTCTTCATCCCAAGCTAGTTTCTCACTCAGGGATGATTCATTGCATGAGGAGCTTCCTTTTTTGATGTGTCCCTTTATGGAGCAAGGGGGGGCTTGGTAGTTTGTGGAAGTTTGTGGATAGTGTAATCATCTGAAATAGGTGGGATTCCTGTATTCACAGTGGTTTTATATAGCAGAGGAGGGATATTGACACACTCAGAGGAGATGTGAACTCTCAGAGGAGAGTTGTTCTCTCATGTGCAATACTGGAGGAGACATTTTGACACACTCAGAGGAGATGTGGACTTTCAGAGGAAATTTGTTGTCTCATTGTGCAAGGAGGTTGGGAACACTTTATGTTCTCATGTTGTGTAGATGTTTGCAGGTTTTACAGTTAGGAGATTGACGGCGTCAGTTTGGTGTTTCCTGGGTGAGCGAGGAGGATTGGTGAAGGTGCTTCATCAAAGTCTCCAAAAGGGTTGTAGTGTTCAGTCCTTGCAGTGTTCCATCCTTTGTTCGAGATAATGTAATAAGGGGGGGAATGTTGGTTTTATTACATGTAAACCTTAAGGGGGGGTGTTAGAATAAAATAAGGTTTACATATAGTTAAATTTATATTTAGTAAATAAGTTATTTTATAGTTTACATAATAAATAAATGTTAGTAAATAGAGCAATAGTTTGTTAGTTTACTGGGAGTTATTCCCATAAGTAGGTTAGTTGGTTTCATATAGGAATATGTGGCTTTATAAGCCAATGCACTCAAATGTAAATCATTCAGAAAATACAATAATATATTATTCTATATTTTTGTTATTCATGTCCAATGGTGTAATCTGTGCAAACTGATTACCATTTTCCAATAGTATTAAGTTTAAGTCTTGTTAAATACATATTTTTATTTGGATAGAAATCCCTCATACAAGGAAGTTGTCTTGGAAACATAGAGTTAATAAGTTAGTTTTTCTAATTCATTTAGTTTATGTCTAATTTTTAGGAATTGGTGTTACTATACTTATTGATAGATAAAAACACAAACTTGATACCTAGATCTATTTAACCTAAGTTACATTGTGGGCCCATAACCCACAAGTCCCAAAATCATTTTCACATCTTAAACTTTGGAAAATATGGTGTTGTTTAGGTGAAATGAAACAATACTTTTATAAGATATGAGACCAAAATGACTAACATTTTCCTTGGGGACATATCAAATTTTATTAGGGGAGAGACAACCTCTAATTTTTCTTTTGATATATAAGTTCAATGAGAATCATATTAGTATAAACCTATTATATATAAATTTAAATTTTTTTATGACGTACTCTATATCTAGTAATAGTTTGTTTGTTCTTCTATTTTTTCTTAAGATGCTTTATTTAATTCTTTGGCTATTTGAGTGACTTTGTTTTATTGTACTTTATTATTGGACTTGATCAACCCAATAACCTTGTACATGTTTGGTATAAGACTGAGATCTACGTTAGGTATTATAAGCACCCTGTTGACAATAAACATTTGAATCCTTGAACTAGATTTAGACTTGTCCCAAAACTCTATTTGAGTGACTAGGAAATTATATAAAAATTGATCTATTTGTTGCTATTCAATTATATTTAGTATATGAAAAGAGGATATTCATGTAGTCCGCAATGCATGAGTATCATCTTTGAATGTATTTTGAGTATATGGTACTCAGTGATGAGTGACTACATAGTATGAGCTATGCATGACATTAACTAGGAAAGCACTATGTGATTATATGATAATACTTTTGTATATTAAAGTGACACCTAAAAGATTGAAATATTTGTATTAAAGATAATGTTACACATGAATGGCCAAATTTAAAGGATTATTTGATAAGAGATTTAGTGTACACACTTGTATTAACTTCTCGAGTATAAATTCATATCATGTAAAAGTGTACTTATAGTTCTAATCATGCTATTGATTAACAAAGTATTCCTATGGGATTTAATTATGATTTCAGTTAAAGAAGAAGAGATCTAAATTTTGAGAAATAGACGAAATTAAAAAAGAAATAGATTCATTGTGATATTGATAGTGTTACATCCACAATTTACTTGACTAATTATTTTGGTGAATTATGTTGTAGATTCAACTTCAACTACTGAGGACAACAACTGATTTATAGGGCGAGAAATGTTATTTGACTTTTTCCCCTATATAGAAAAAGGAAGGAATTTATGAATAACCCTTTAAAATTATAAAAGGGTAAAGTTTATTTAACCCTTTATAATTAAAAGGGAGACGAAAAATAAAAGATATTATGATCCTTTGGTTAAAGTGCAGATAAATAAAGAATATTTATAAAAAAAACCTCTTTTAAAAGGGAGGAATTATTATGTTTACTAACTAATTATTAATGGTCCAGCCTTTGTGAAAGGGTGTGATGGTTTGGAAACCACCCCTTAAAAGGTTATATAAGGCAATTGTGTGAGACTTGGAAAGAGAATGAAGAACAGTCAAGGAAGATAAGAAAAGAAATGAAAGAAATCACGAAGGAGAAGGATTATAGATTTATAAGCAGTGAACATTGGATAAGGTGTACATAACATTTGTCCAACTTGCGGTATAGCGTACACCTGGGATTGTCCTGGCCAAGGCTTGTGTGTACACTTGTGTTGAGCATGTTTTGTTGAACATGGATCTGGAGCACTTGTGTCTGTTTGCTTTCTGAAAAGGAGCAGGATGCTTGGGAAACATGTATGTTTTCTGAAAAAGAGATGAATGTTGGGAAGCACATGGTTAGTTTTAAATAAGATCTAGATTCCTCCTGGAAGTGCTCACTTGCTAAAAGGGGGTTGAATCTATAATCCATTCTTTGGAGTGATATTTGGAAGAACTTCTAGGATCCAAAAGATATGTATTTATTCCTTTCTATGATGGAAATTAATGAAGTACTAAACTTATTGTTAATAAAAGATATTGATGGGTTTTGATGTTAATATGATTATGTGATTATGTTATCTAATTTGTTTTGTTAATGATTTACTTAAGAGTTCTTATTAAATTATCACTTGTTGTAATTTACATTTGTTATTACATCTATTATAACATCATTGAATAAATTATTATATCTTAACTCTAAATACTAGAACCATAACAAATTTGCTGCAATTAATTAAATAAATAGGGGGGAAAGTAGCATTACAGCTGCAAGTAGTATGGGATGCTTGCTTGTCATCATAGTTGGTAGTGAACTGGGAACGGGGATGGGACCCACGATGTAGCATGAGATGTATCGACATTCCTTTTTCTAGTTAGAATATATTTGAGGGCTTATGGGTTAGTGAATCGAGTAAAGGGGAAGAGGCTTGTAGTAAGGTCACTGTTAGAGCACCCAAGGATCCAATTAGCACACCAAATAACCTTCACAAAGACTGAGAGAAGCAACAAGAGAAGCTATTTCACCAGCAATGAATAAAATACATTGAGATGAGATATGATACAATGTACAAACCTAGAAATAAATAGCTGGGTAAAATGAGGTACGGGAATAACAACCTCCAACTACCTCAACGACAAAAATAAATGTACCTAAACATTATTAAATAATGACATATCTAATAATGTAACTATCAGGTAGCCTAAGTAAACTTAAGCGTACTCTAACACTCCCCCTTAAGTGTAAATTAGGGAGATTATTATGCAATATGAGATACAAAATGGGTCCTAGTAACAAGGCTATATTAGGTACCCATGTACAACTACAATGTAATGAAATGCAATCTCTCACAACTGGAGAAAAGGAGAAAAATCTTGTGGGAGAAAAATCCTCTCTAAAAGAGAGAAAAATAGAGAATGCTAAAAGAAAAAAGTGAAAGGAAAGAGGACTCCTCAAGACTCTGCAAGGACAACTTCCTTCACCCCTAACATTGATCATAACAAAAGATAGTGAGAAGATGCCAAAGGTTTAGTGAAGATGTCTGCAACCTACTGCTCCATAGGCAAATACTCCAAACTAAGAAAACCATCCTGAATGAGTTGCTGAAGGAAGTGCATGTGGATCTCAATATGCTTAGTGCGCTGATGCTCCACTAGGTTGTGAGAAATATGAATGGCACTCAAATTTTCACCAAAGAGTAGTGGGTTGATGAGCAGGAAAGCCACACTCAACCATCAATTGTTGAAGCCAAAGAACCTCCTAACTAGCCAAGACTGCTCCTCGATACTCAGCCTCAGTTGATGATAATGCTTGATAGCAGTTTGCTTCTTGCAAGACCAAGCAACTGAACCAAAACCAAGACAAAAAACAAAGCCAGAAGTGGACTTCATATCATTAACATCACTAACCCAAATTAAGTCAGTGAAGCCTACAATCTCAGTAGCTCGTGATGTGTAGTGAATACCAAACTGTGCAGTGCCCTAAATGTACCACAAGATACATTTGGATGCCTTCCAATGACTCTCATGAGGATCTTGAGAGAAACATGAGACTAGACCAACTGCAAAGGAAATATCAGGACGATTATGTGTCAAGTACAAAAGGTTGCCAACTAACTATTGATAGAAGGTAGCATCAACTAATAGAGTAGTGCAAGTGGTAGACAACACAACACCTGACTAAAAGGAGTAGGGGTTGGCTTGCAGTTAGTCATCCTAAATCTCTAAAGCAAATCAAGCTCGCATACTTCTGTTGAAATATAGAAATATTGGTAGAAGACTGATGAATCTAAAGACCCAGGAAGTAATGCAACAGACCAAGGTCAGTCATATCAAAATGCTCCATCAAATCTCTCTGAGTATCCTTAATCATGGAAGAACTCCATGTGAGAATCAAGTCATCCACATAAAGAACAAGAATGAGTAGATCCCCCCATGTCTTTGAATATAGACTGTAGGATCAGAGTGACATCTAGTGAATCTAGAAGCAAGCATAAAACTATCCATCTTCTCATACCAAGCCTGAGGAGCTTGTTTGAGACCATACAATGAACATTGTAGCTTGTGCAAATAAGTGAAGGGTCCTGCACAAAGCCTGGTGGCTGCTCCATGTAGATCTCCTCTTGAAGATTATCATGTAGGAAAGCACTCTTCACATCCATCTGATACACTAACCAACCCGAAGATGCAACAATAGAAAGTACAAGGCTAATGGAATCCATCTTGGTTACAGGAGCAAAAGTCTTAGAATAGTCAATTCCTTCAACTTGAGAAAAGCTCTTAGCCACAAGATGAGCCTTATACTTATTAATAGAACCATCAGCTGCAAACTTGGTATGATACACCCACTTTCATCGAACCAAATTTCTTCCTTTAGGAAGAGAAACTAAATCCCAAGCATGATTCTTCATTAAAGAAGAATACTCCTCTATCATAGCACTTTCCCATTCTGAAACACCTGAAGCATCTGTAAACTTCTGAGGATCAGTAGAAACTACATGACTCAAAAGATTGATACCTAAAGTTTGGGTATTTGAGTGCAGCATGTAGCTGTGGGATCACCTACAAGAGAACTAGCTTCCTCAAGAAATGTACAAGCCCATAATGGTCTTGTGGGAGTAGGTGGAGGAGGAGATGGAGAAATGTCAACAACTAAATCAATACCATCATGAGGAACATCATAATCATCATCTACAAGAAGAAAAACATCATCTAAAGAATAACTAGGAAGAAGAGAGGAAGAGGCATGTGATGGAGAATCTTTCAAAGTGAAAGACTCATTAAAATAAACATCACTACAAAAATGTACCTCTCGAGTGATAGGATCAAACAAAAGATAACCATTCACACCCTCACAATAGCCAACAAAAATGAACCATTGACTTTTCTTCTCCATTACTTTGTGCCTACCATCTGGAATGAGTGTCCATGCATCACTACCAAATACACTGAAGAAGGACACCCTGGCCTTGACATGAGACCAAGTCTCTTCGGGAGTCATAGTTCACACTACCTTCTGAGGCATACGGTTTTGAATGTAGTTGGCATAATTGACAGCCTCTACTCAAAATAATGGAGCCATGGACTGAGACTGAAGCATACAATCAGCCATTTCCCGTAAGGTCCTATTCTTCCACTCAGCCACACCATTCTGTTGAGGAGTGTATGGCACTATGTACTAATGAAGAATACATCGAGCACGGTGAAAGTTCTAAAATGCCTGATTGACATATTCTCTCCCATTATCTATGTGAATCTTCTAAAGGGAATTCCTTGACTGCTTCTCTGCAAATGTAAGGAATGTCATGAAAAATTGAAGAACCTCATCCTTGTACTTCAAAAAGTACACCCATGTGCGCCATGAGAAGTCGTCAATAAAGGTGAGCACATAGTTAGCCCCTAAAAATGAAGGAGTTGAGAATGACATCAGGTCACTATGCAACAACTCAAGGAGTTTCAAAGTATGTGTGGTCATACCCTTAAGAAAAGGATCCCTATGATGTTTTCCAAGAACACAACATTGACAAAGTCCATCTGAGCAAGAGATCTTAGGTAGACCAATCACTAAATTCAGTGTGCTCATCTGTTGAAGATATCTGTAATTTAGGTGCCCAAACCGTTTGTGCCAAAGCTTTCTCACATAATTTGCATGAGCAATAAGGGATGATCCTGATGAAGACTCAAATCCATCAAACCTATACAAATGGGCCACATGATCAACTGTCCCTATAGAAACAACCTTCTCAGGATCCTACAACTCTCAAGTAGTCACATCGGTGGGAGAAAATCAACAACTTTCCCATCACCATGATGACAAATCTGATAGACAAAAAGTAGATTATGTGAAATATCAGGAACAAGAAGAACATCATCAATGCAACCATCCAGCATCTAAACTGAGCTTGTTCCTACAACAAGAATCTGTGAAGAGTTCCCAAGTGCAATATGAGAAGTACTACAAGAGGAAATAGAATCAAGAAGATTCTCAGCATGAGTCATGTGATGTGAAGCACTGGAATTAAGAATCCAACTGTCACTGGTAGAGGACAAAGCCCTTGCTGTGAGAGCTTGCCCTTTTCCCAAGGAAGAAGACTTAGGCATGGCAATATTGTGCTTCTTCATGGCTTCCTCTAATGATGCTAACCTTTCAAAACAATGTGCATCATTATGCCCTGACTTTCCATAGAAGGAACAATTTTCCTTCTTCTTATTAGACTTAGAGGATGACTCCCCAGAGTTAGGAGGAGGAGGTGGGGGATTAGTCTTCTAATCATTCTTCACCTTAGGATTGGAGGGAGGCTCACCACCTATAGACAAACTAGTCTTGGGCTTCTTATTGTTCTTACCCTTGCTCTTGGAAGATTGAGCCATCAAAGCATGATTCTTAGGAAGAGCATCCATCTGAATCAATTTGGCCTACTCCCTAGTCAATCGATTACAAAATTCCTTAAAAGAAGGCATCTTATGGTCTTCTCCCATAACATCCATAGTAAGATAGAAGGTACAGGCAAACAATTTAAAAGGACCTCTCAGTTTAGACAAGATCAAGAAAATACACTCCTTATCATCTTTTGCATGATCACATCCTTTCAATTGTGACAAAATCAACTTGAACCAGGAAAGGAAATCCTGAATAGTGGGGAAGGCATCTAGAGAGAGAGGTGAGATCAACTTCAAGCTGCAAGATCTTAAATTGATTGACCTTACCATACAACTCAGAAAGCTTATCCCACACCGCTTTAGGTGTCTTACAATCCGCAATGCGAAACAACAAATTATCAGACACATGGAGACCTATGAGTCCTTTAGCCTCATCCATTTTGTTTCTATGAAGAAATTGCTCAAATGTTTTAGTGAACTTAGGTTGATCGGAATCTAACATTTGCTAAAGACCCTTAGATTGCAACAACTGTAACATCTTGAGCTTCCATGTGTGATAGTTGTGTGGAGTGAGCAATTCAATCCTTGGGCCCGACATGATAAACAAGGGAACACAAAAGATTCAAAATGTAGTGTACACCCCCTAGAATGAATGAAAACTGAATTCATAATTTCCAACACCAAATTTGCCAAGTAACTCTAACAGAAGTAACTGAAACAACTTGTAACTTCAAGCTACTTAAACTGTCAAAAAATGACAAAATTTTTGGAAAATACCTCATCCACAACAAAGTTTGATGTAGTATCTTTTTGACAATATGACCACAAAATATGAAGAGGAAAAAAATTGGGGCCCTTAGGGCCAAGAATCTCGATAGATGAGAGGTGGTGGGTGACCCGCGCCACGTAGATGCGATGTAACCACAAGTCTGAGGGCCAAATCATCGAGCACAAGTTAACATGAATATAGAAATCACCAATCACCCAAATCACAAGGTTTCCAAATGTGAGAGAGGCTATCCACGGCCTCGTGAGCCTTGCTCACAAGCAAGAAGATAATGAATGACTATTTCAATAGCCAAAAATAATACTTCGCCACCAATGTGGGACTAAATTCCTTGTGAAATCCCCACAGTCTGAATTGCGGACCCACCCTCACGTTTTGCATGGTGAAAAAACACTAATCAAATATTTTGGAAGACTTTAGATATGCTAAAGTCTATTCATGGATTATTAGCCAATGAAATCATTCCATCTCTTCGTCTGTTTGGGTAGATTTCAGATCTCTGTTAGTAACTACACAATTTTTGACTCCCATGAGATTAGGGCCATGGAATTTGAGGTCAATTTTTAGGATGAAGAGCTCAATTCTCCCATCCCATCATAGACAACCCTCATAAAAAAATACTTTCCATCAACGTCTATCCAGATCTTAGTGCGCTAGTTTTCAGATCAATCTATAACATACATAGAAAATCCACCAAGGATGAAAACTCGTCAACGGTGACCTTGATTGTCATCTTACTATCCTAGAAGGCCTATTTAAGGATCTCAACAATTTTAAACCCAAAGTCCATCCAGTCACCCTTCTATGAAAACACAGCGTCACTATTTAAAATATCGCCTTCAAATAGAGGGAAACACACACTGCGTTTGGTGAAAACTCTCAGAAGAAAGGGGTGGCTCAATTGATTAGCTCTGATACCATGTTAGAGAACCCAAGGATCCAATCAACACACCAAATAACCTTCGCAAAGACCAAGAGAAGCAACAAGAGAAGCTATTTCACCAAAAGTGAATAAAATACATTGAGATGAGATATGATAAAATGTACAAACCCAGAAATAAATAGTCAGGTAAAATGAGGGACATGAATAACAACCTCCAACTACCTCAATGGAAAAAAATAAATACACCTAAACATTATTAAATAATGACATATCTAATAATGTAACTATTAGGTAGCGTAAATAAACTTAAGCCTACTTTAACAGTCACAACCATTCCCTTTTGCTAGTTGGTCACTATGTATACCTATAATGTGGATATGATCCAATCACATTGTGTATATGTGATGTCTACATGAGCTATTCACATTATGTATATGATGTATGTGTGAACTAATCACATTATGTATATGTGTTGTATGCATGAGCTCATCTCACTATGTATATGTGATGCATGCATGAAATATTCACATTGTGTATGTATGTGGTATGCATGAGCTATTCACACCGTGTATATGTGATGTATGCATGAGTTATTCACATTGCATAAAGGTGATGTATGTTTGATCCAATCACTATGTGTGAACTTGTGTAAGTGATGCTTATATGAGCTAGTCACTATGTGGTTTTGTGTGCTCTTACATTGATGTTGGCATTGAACTAACATTTGACTAGAATGCATTTGATATCATACTATTATGTAGGAACTTTAAGGACAAAAATCATGCACTGCCTCCACGAGGACTCCTATGATGATTCAAATCCTTGTCACGTACATGTAAGCATGAGAATAAATCCTTTGGGCAGCAGGCCTCTTGATGACGTGTCCTCTCTTCTTGTTTTGTGTTATTTTTGCTTTGTCAATTCTCCTTATTCCCCTTTTGCGACGCTTTTTGATACTTGTTGTGACACTTGTCAACTTGCATTTTCTAGCTTTTGACCTTGATCCTAAGCCTTGTGAGTGTCTTGTAGGTGACTTTTCACCTCTCCCCTTTGTATTTCGTCTAGTGCACCTCATAGAAGCCTTTTAGAGGTCCCCCGATCCATCTCCCGCTTTCCATTTTCAATTTTGACCAACCAATCCAAATCTCCCCCTATTATTTCTAGATCCCCACTAGGGATCCTGATGATGCAAGTGGAGATTTGGATTCTTCCACATGATTGACCTGTTTCTTGATGCAAAAAATCCCCTTTTCCTCCCCCATACCTTCTGCCAGCCTAAATTTTTGCATTCTGTACTTTTGATCCTGGATCTCCTCGGGTGACCTAGGGTCACCCCTGGGGCGACCCATGATCTCCCTAGGTGACCTTGTCTGACAAAGGTGGTGACCTTGCCATCTTTTGACCTACGGAAAAACTCAAGTTTCTCTCTAGTTTTTGCTCTGTTTTCACCTATTTTTCTTTCTATTTGCATGATTTTTGATCCTTGATATAGAGTTAACTATTTCATGCACCCACACATACATAATTATCTCTATTTGATCTATAATTAACTCTCTAATCAATCTCATGCATTCTCTCACCTCCATTTCTTCTTCAGTGATAAGCTATCATTGCTTCATCACTCCCTAATCAGCTGAGTTCATTGGGTAATCAACCTTGTTAACTCCCCAATCTATTCTTGTTAACTCATCAAATCAAATAAGTTAACTCTTCAATCCAATCCCTTCTTCAAACCTATAAATACCCCACTCCCTTAAGCACAAAGGGAGGCAAATTCATTGTGCACCAGCTCTTGCCAAGTTTGCTCTCCAACCTAGCATACATATGCTCATACAGGATGTAAGTGCCTTTTACTTTCTTTGTTTCAATCGAGCAACGCTACGCTTCTCAACTCTTAACCATTATGCTCAATTCAAAGCTCACATCGAGCTCATACAAGCTTCACAAAAGCTTCTTTTGCTTCTTCGGGTCATTTTGATGTCAAGAGGATCACCTGCTGCCACAAAAGGATTCAAGGTTGCCTATACAAGGATACTGAGGGTAGTGGAGTCAACAAATCTTCATCTCTTTCAGATTCTTTCATTGCTTTCATAGTAATTAGATAATCACATTGCTCTTGGGAATAGTAACATTTTACTTTTTCCTTGATAGACTAGATCTTGCATGCTAGATTAATCGTTTTTACATTCCTAGATCTACTTTGTTAGAAAAAGCTTTTTCTATTTCCATTAAATTAAATTGCATTGAAAACCCCAAAAACCCACAAAAACATAGATTAAACTTTGTATTTGAAAAGTCATATAGGATTGCATACATATTTCTTTCATAGATTAGAAGCATTTTCCTTTCCAAAATATTCTAAAAAAAATACCAAAAAGACACTTTGCATGTTATCATTTAGTTTGCATTAATATAGATCTGTTAAAATAGACAACATTGCAAACCATCGATTCCATCATGAGGCAATCACAGTCAAACAAAGTTAAACCCTAGGTCAAACAAAACCCTAGGTCAAAACCCTAGATTTGGTGAAGGTTAGCAATTATACGATTCCCTCTATCCTGATTCACAAATGTGTTTAGGAGTATGAGGAGAGTGGATAAGGGCTATCCGTGATGAGATCGAAGAGTTGTGTCCGCGACCTCAACAATAGACACACATTCCACCACAAGAGGACCCATTTATTCTCTTGTTAATTGAATAAATTAGGCAATTACGATTACACAAAGCATTTTTGAGATACCGAAACAGTAGAAGCCATCAATGAAAACAACTGATTGCCCACACAAATGTGGAATTCAAGGAATCCAAACAAATGAAGAGAGACTAGTGACCCGTTGGGTCATAGGGTTATTTCAACTACCACATCAATTGAGAGAAATATTCAACAAAACACACAACAACAAAGGCCACAGTACTTGTTGATCCACCTTCACGAAGTCCAGTTCTCCAACAAGCCAGACCCTCGCCGTGTCTCTCCTCCTCTCGACTAGCTACTTCCATGTGAGTGAGCGTGACATGGCAGATCACCCCGTGGCAAGGACGGAAAGAGTCCGTGTGCGTACTGAAATCTAACCGGACAACCCTAGGCAACCAGAGTCATGATTTTGAGCGTACATATTTTGGTGAACCCGACGTGAAGAGCAAAGCCTTTTGGTTAAGCTTTTTGTGTTCCCATTGCAAAAATATTTTGACAAAAATAGTGAATCATTCTTCTATTGCTTTTCATAGCCGCTTTGACTTCCATTATTTGCACCACCATCCATTCCCTTTATTTTAAGGTGTCTATGGCACCCTCGAATATGACAGAACCAGACTTGAATCAGGGAAACATTCCCTCAAACGAACCTGAAGCCCCTTCTTTTGATAGGTATGTGTCACCTTATCCTGATGCATCTATTACCAATTGTTACAACTATGAGGACTCTAACTATGAACATGATCAAAGAGAGTCCAGGCGCTCCCTATCCTTCAATAACACAGCTTGGGAAAATGACTCAGCCATATCGAATGTACCACATAAGGCTAGAAGGATAAGATCAAAAGTTCATCGACCAGAACAACCTTCCACAAGTACATCAAATACTCACCTTGATGAAGAAGTCAGAAGGTTAGAAAGGCGTCTACAGGAAACCAAAGACACTCAAGAAGCATTAAGGGTTGCCTTAGAAGAGGAACAAAAAGATAAGGTCACGCGAGAGGAAGCCCAATGAAGAGAACATCCTAGAAATGAAAAAAACCCTAGAATAACAACTCCTGCAGATGTAATCGCAACTCTAGTCCAAAGAATCAGGATCCTAGAAGCAAAACAAGTTGCTCCAGAGAAAAGAATAAAATCTCACGAACAAGACCAAGGGGCATCGCAAAATCCCCCTACCTCAATTATTATTCGCGACATGCTAATAATGACACTTGTCTGAATGGGAATCCTTCTATTCAGAACAATCCAACGAATCCAACAATGGGCTATCAAAACCCACCCACAGGGTTATTACTAATGACCCCGCAGTCTCAGAGTGCTTTCTTGGGAACATATCTCAAATATCTAAAAGAGCCTCTAGACCAGAATATAAGGAGTGTGCAACTACCCCAGCCATTAGCAGATCTACCAAAGTTCAAAGGAGAGGGAGACCCAAACTCCCACATCAAAGCTTATACTACAGTCATAAGGGAACTCCTTCCTTGGGATGGAGTTGTAGCAAAAATTTTCCCAAAAATGCTCGAAGGCATCACCTTGGATTGGTATTATCGTCTCCCAGAGGCTTCGATCCATTCATTCATATAACTAATCAGAGAGTTTGTCATGGCATTTGACATGAACAAACTCGTAAAAATAGGGATCAGAGAGTTCCTCATGATGAAATGAGAACTGAATGAATCTGTAGCACATTTCGTCACCTGATGGAGACAAGTTCTCTACTCTTCAACCAGCGCTCCAAACATGGACCACCGAGAACTATGCAACCTCTTCTTGCATGCCCTTAACAAAGACATGAGAGAAGAAGTTCAAAAACTACCATATAGGTCCTACAAAGAAGCATTAGAAAGTGCTTTAAGAATTGATCAAGCCGCTATCGACAATGGACAAAAAGTTTACTGTTCAAATGGAAAAATACCAAAAGAAGACATGGGAAACAATACCTATGTTGTTAAGATTCTCAAAAACAACAAGAGTGCAACTACAGATGGGGTGACAGATCAACCCCCAGTCAAAACGGTAAGAGATGATTACAACGGGAGAGATTTTTATCCTCCTAATGTAAATGCCATAGATCAACCTAGAAACAATGGGTATTATCCTTGAGACAACTATCAAAGCTAGAACCACGACAGAAATGGAAATGGAAGTGATGGGAGATATGAGAGACCCTCTTATGAATACAACCAATATTGTTCTTTTCATAGAACAAAGGGACATAGCACATAATCTTGAAGGAATACAATAGATTATTAGAAAAGATTCCAAAGGATCAACAATGCTTGTTCATAGAAATGTTCTTGAACCCACAAAAGATCACTCCAGACATCAAAGATACAAGACAAAATCAAGCTCCCATAGAACCTCAAAATGCAAACATGAGGATTTATTAGGACCCATTCCCTGCACACAAGAACACTGAAACAACAAACATGGATAAAGCAGCTCAAACTAGTAACTCCAAAGTCCCACCTCAACTAGGACAAAAGGGAGAAACTAGGTTGATGGGATTGGTAGAGATCATGCATAACAAAGAAAAAGAGGAGGATCATGAGCAAGAAGATGAGCAAACAGAACCATATGAGGGTACCATCTCAATTGTAGAACCAGTACCAACACTAACCAGACCTTATGAGCTCATAGAAGATCTAGAGAAAATATATGCGCACATCTCGTTCATTGACTTACTCAGGAACTCCCCCTCACATCACTCCGCATTGCTACAAGCAATAGGCCTAAAATATCTTAACCAAATCATGCCACTGCCTACTGAACAAATCAACCATGTGGATTAGGATCTCAGCCCACCAAACTTAGAACTTAAAGATCCAAGGTTCTTTGATTTACAACAGATGCCCTCTGAGGTAGAATTAACCAAAAAAGGAGACCCCACACTATATCTTCAAGTATGGGTCTACAACACATGTATCAAATGAATGTTGGTTGATGACGAAGCTGTAGTGAACATAGTGCCTTTTTCCCTTTTAGAGAGAATGGGCTATGGACAGACCAACATCACCGCTTCAAGGGATACTTTAAGTGGATATGACAATTTGAAGGCAGCCACTATAGGAAAAATCACTCTCCCAATGACCTTGGGTCCCAAGACCATTCCAACCACCTTTTATGTCATAGACAAGGACACGGGATATAACTTGATTCTTGGAAGGCCATGGATACACAGGATGAAGCCCGTGCCATCCACGCTATTTCAAGAAGTTTGATTCCTACACCTAGGGAAAGTTTATGTTGCGCAGGGAGATCCAAAACCTTTCAGCATGATAAAATCTAACACCCCAAACAAACACATAGGAATTCCAATAGACTACAAACTCCCTACCAACAAGTTGACCATCCCAAGTCCAACACTGCAATCGATATGTGTCAAAAAGATGGGAACTCCAGAAAATACCATGAAAGCAGTAGACATGAAAACTCTAGAAAACGGGCAACCACCAAAGTAGAAAGAAGTGATCCCCAAGGAAAAAACAATACAAATCATGGAGTTGATCAAAAGAGATGGACCACTCCAATTCCCCCTAGAGATACTCATCATTGGCTTCCATGAAGTCTATAAACTCTTCCCATGCATAGGAGCAAAACCTCATAGAACCGAAGACCAGGTATTTCAAACTACAACATTAGATTTGAGTAATGCACCCCCACATGCCTTCTCGGATGCCAAGGAAGACATAATAGAGGGTTACACCCCACTGTCACCACTAAGTAAGTCACATCTCCCTGATATACCTAAAGAAACATAATCATATGAGCCCCTCACACCAATCGAGGACTCACATCAACCAATATTACCCATGGAAGAAGCATATTCCATGGATAATGAGTCAACCAATGCTATAGGGGTGTTACCTAGGATATTTGTAGTGTCCAGACCATAAGAGAAACCAACCACTGCTACCTTGGTTCAATCAAATGAACTCAGTGAATGGGAAGCACCTCAGGTACAAATAGAAATGGTGGAGAGATTGTCTGACGAAGATGAAGAAAGTTAAGGGATTTTTCACAAAGAGTGGAAGATGAGAGTGATAGTTGGTATCGATGATCCTATCATCTTTAAACTACCAAAAAGTTATATTGGGTATGCCATGGACTTGAGACTAGTACCCAATGGGAGGACAAGTACAAGCTTTGTCCCCCCTGATGAACAAAGGGAACCACAAACTCCTCTTGAACTATTCCAATTCTTACAAAGAATCCAAGAGAGACCAGAAATAAAGATCTATATGCAAGAATAGTTTGATCTGTTGATGGAATTACTCAATTGCGAAGGAGTCATGTACTGGAATCCCTCCCACCAACATGCCTTTCAGGATCTACTGCGTCTCACAATGCCCAGAAAAACCACTGAATTGGAAATGATAAGCTCAAATAATAAACCATACCAAATAGGAGAACTTGTCCTGAGAAGAGGTAGCATGAAAAACAAGAAAAAGAGACGAAAGAGAGCCTTTTTAGAAAACTAGAAAGGCCCCTACATGGTTAAGGAAGATATCAGAAACAATTCTTATCTCTTGTGTACAATGGAGGGAGAGGAATTTGGTGAAACGGTCTATGCCTTTCACCTCAAGAAATATTATGTCTAAAAAATAAAAAGAAAAAATATAGAAAACATAAAAATACAAAAAAATTATAAAAACTCAAAATGTCAAAAACAATTTGTTTCTTACATTTTAGTTTCATTTTGTTCATTTTGCATTACAGTTCGTGACTTGCTCTTATACCATTTTCCCTTTAGCAAGAAGTCTAATGTTGTCTAGGTATTGTAATGTCAGAAAATGTCCCCTTGGGGGCTTTTCCCTCATAAGGTTTAGCTCCCGGGTCTTTAGAGTGCATTTAGGACATTTAAGTTCATATTTTAGCATCCCGATACCTAAGTCCCATGGCAAATAAGACCTAGGAGGACCCCTTGAGCTATAGCCTACCTAAAATAGGGGGGAGGATTTGGGCACCCGTGCCCTAGTCCTACCCTATTTTAGGATAGCCCCAATTTTTGGGTGTCGGTTTATGACCGTTAGGAGGTTCTTTTGTCGACACGGTAAAGTTTGATTTTTAAAATCTTGGCGGGAATGCTTGTAGATGCATATATAAACATATGTAGGCATTCATTTGAAAACTAGATGATTACTAGCAAGCTATTGTGTTTTCAAGGTGATTCAAGGCTTTCTATTGTGTTGCAAGAGCAGACTTGTATGTTTTGTGTGTTGAAATTTGCAGATTTGAGCACAAATCTCCTCATGGCATGAAGAGCATCTTCCTCCATGAGAGCTTCACTACAAGGTGACATAATATTGTGTTTTTATCATTGATTCCTTTGGTTTTTCCCTCTGCCTCACAAGGGAACACACTCTTTATCTCACAACGGTGTTCGAAGACTTAAGTGTCCTCCAGGGTTTGACTGAGGTAAACCTCTAAACACCACAACCCCCAAACCAAGTCTTGTGATTGCAGGTTACAGGTGTCACATTTGGGAAAAGTGGAGTTGTAGGAAGGAGTGGCAGGCATCAAGGATTCAGGATATGAAGAGAAGTTGGACAAAAGTACACTTCTAGGACTAGGGCGCCCATAAAAGTGTCCTTCGCAGTGAGTTTTTAGAAAATAAAAGTTACATGGTTGATCAGTGTCGGAAGGAGGTCCAGATTCCCCCAAAAAGTAGGTACCTTGGACTTGGGTGCCCGCACCAGTGTCCCCAACTGTTCTACCTTGGAAGGTCTCAAAAACAGGTATTTTGTGATTTGTCAGTTTACTCCCGTCTGTAAGAGCTTTTTCCATCTTTCGTCAATTTGTTGCCGTATTTGATTAATTAGGGTTTTAATGGTCAATTGAGCATAGGAGAAGGAAAATTTGATAATTAATTCCCTAATCCAAGCTTTCCCTCATTTTCAAGTGACTCTAAGGTATGATAGTGCTCACCACTCGACCCTAGATCCTTCAATGTTAGAGTGAAAGGAGGATTTTAACATCTAAACCACAAAAGATTGACAAATCCAATTTTACCCTAAACATTTTGGTAAACCCGTGTCTGTGAACTTAAATTGCAACTTTCTGAGTGTTTTTCTGTAGATTTGGTGTGATTTCATTCATTCACATAGGCATTTACTTTATTGCATTGAGAAAATTTCAAAAAAATTGAAAAAAATTGAAAAAAATTAGAAAAATACAAAAAAATTGCATTGTTGGGCTTACTAAATTGTGTCAGTTCTTCCTAAATTTTCCTAATTCATGATTTTTGCATCATATCTGATATAAATTATAAAAAATACAAAAATTCAAAATCTTGCTTTGCATTTTCATCATTTAATTGCTAGGGTTTTGTGGAAATTTTGTCAATTTTATATAACCTAGTAATTCCAAAATCTAGGATTTGTAGGCAAAATCTTTTATCAAATTTTTCTACTGATTTTAGAGGCTCATTCAAATTTTCATTTGGCTATATTCTTTCATTTTAGTGTGAATTTGCATTTAAATTTAAATTATTTGCATTTTTGCATTGAAAATTTCAACAAAAACTAGCAATTTTGGTGCAATTTCATTAAATTTGCGTCAGAATTTTGCATAATTAAACTTGAAAATTATTTTCAAATCTGAGAGTAGGTCAATTTAATCATAAATCATATTTCAAATTATTCACATAGCATTTTGTTCCAAAATCTCAAACCTAGGGCTTTGAAAACAACAATTTTCGCTAAATTTGGCCTTATCGACTATACAAACTTGCACTACAAGTGTGTTGTGAAAGATATTTTCACATTAATTTTTTGCCATCAGGGTTATAATTTTCTTCCCCTCATAAAAATCTTCACAACACCCTTTTAACGGGCTCTTGTAGTGAAAATTTTGCAAAAAACTACACATTTTGGCTATTTTGGCCCTAGGGTTTGACCTAGTTTGCACTCCAAGCATGTTGTGATAAATTTTATGGATTGAGGTGACTTATATTATTGATATTATTCACTATCCCTCCTAAAATTTCTTACAACACCCCTTTTGCCAGGTCTTGGAGTTGAAAAACCGTGAAAAACTTGCATATTTTGTTATATTTTCACTAGGATTTGACCTTAAGTGGTGCTAAAAGCGTGTTGTGTTGGATATTTTTGCATCAAGTGGCTATAATTACTGATATTATTTTATTTCCATCATCATTTTACTCACAACACCCTTTGTTACGCTCTTTTGCATTGAATTCTGGTGAAAAAGTGCCTATTCTGGCATATTTTCACTATAATCGACTTGGCATTATCTTAAATTTGAATGAAGAGTGTGTTGAGAGTGAACTTACTATTGTTTTGGACTGATATCATACATATAACTTGCTTCCCTTGACTGAAATTCTCATAGCATCCTTTTGTGTTATTCATTTGCATTGAAAAGTATAAAAAAATCAAGCATTCTGGGTTGTTTTTGCTCGTCTTTTGCACCAATTTTGAAAAGCTTTCAAAAATCTGATTTTGCATTGGTTTGAGCATATAAACATGGCCTTTAATCATAACAGCAACAATAGGTTTCCTCCTAGACCTTACATGAAAAGAAAGGCTCCTGAACCCGAAATTGTCTTCACTTCTCATGATAGAACAACTGGAGACAAAGAAGGACCTCTTTACATCACTGTGAAAATAATGGCAAACCCCGTGAATGGAACTCTTATTGATCCTAATTAAATGACTAATATTTTTACTGAGGAGTTCCTCTTTTCACATCAACTAATGCAAGGTTCTTATGACATCTCAAGCATGATGGTTAAGACGCATACGAGAACCTTTATCAAGCCTTTGGGAAAGATATTATTGTTAATAACACTTTCTGGAAAACATGTTGAACAATGGTTTGACATTGTCCCCGTTTCTGACCTCTTTCACATTAAATTGGGGTATCCATGGCTAAAAGAAATAAAATCTATCGCTTCAACAATACACCATTGTCTGAAATTCCCTCTAGATGGCCATATAATTACTGTCCTTCAGAACAAGTATAAACCTTTGGTTCAGGAAAAACATTACAAATTGAATTACTTTTGGGATAAAATTGAAGTACCTAGTCCTCCTACACAAGAAATGACAAAAGAGAAACAACCCGCATGCGAAGAGAACTTTAGACTGAAAGGACAAGGTCCCTATGCTGAGGTTCCTCCCCTGATATCCCTACAAGGATCGGGAGATCATTGTCAAAAACAAAATGTTTCACTACGACAAATGCAGTTTGATCTCAATGCTTCATCTTCTAATTTACACAAGCCTATGAAAGAGGATAGCCCTATCTTACAAAAGATAAGTGGTAAAACAAAACGAAATAGAAAAGCAAGAGAAAGAAGAAAAATAAGACAAGAATATTGCATAAACCTATCCTCTCAACAAGAAAACATTGATCCCAACATTCAACCAAACAAAGACAACCTTAACAATGAATAACATGATAAACAAGATATGAATTTGGCTATGGTACCATATGGCCCACTATCCTCCATCATTAGGGAATGGGACGATGACGATGATGATTTGTTTATAGATAATTTCTAGCCCAGAAGGGGCCCTACAGGTAAGTATCTCTAACCCTTTATCTCTCTTGTGATGTGTTTCCCCTGTGATGTGTTATGTGTTGTTTAGGCCTCCTAGGATGACCTTAGATTCTCCCATAAGGTTTGGGATACCAGGAGACCACCTCCGTTGTGACCTTCTTCTATTTGTATCATCATTCTTCCAAATTACCTCTCTCTAATTTCATTACTGTATGTTGTGTCTTACAGACATAGAGTCATGGTTGGTGACTTGGGGTACCCTCCTACGTGACTATCCCTAAGACACTTGTTTTCTCCTCTCTTATTTATTGTTTCCCTTCCTCTAGTGTTTCCACCTAGCGAGTAGATGACAACAAACATTTATACTGATGTAGACCTAGTGTCCCTTTCGAGAGCAATAAAAAAATGGACTATAGTTCCTAATATGACGATGGGGTTGTATATCTTATTCGACGCTTGGCTAGTGGAAGCAATCGTGCTTTCCGCGTAGTGAATTTGATGATGTTTCTATCACATTTACAAACCTTAACAATACTGTTGCTCTATGTACCTTTGTTTGTCTTTGAATCTAGCCTTGGCGGTACTCTATTCGGAGAGCTTCGTGATATAGCCCCTGGTTATCCTTGAACTCTGAATTCATTGTATAAGCTTGGCTCTTTGTGTAGTTAATCATATGCATTGATGTTGTTGTTTATCATTATGTTGTAGACACTAACATGTTTCTTGCAGGGATGTGTTTGTGGGAACATTTGGCAATTGTGAAGTACAAGTCACCTCCGGGGGGCATGGGCTTTGCGAAAGTCAGTGTTCCCTTGTGTGTTTTATTCCTACCTTAACGTACTTGATATCGATAACTGATATCAACCACCTGAAGGTTGGGGTATATAAGGTAAGTTGTTTGTTATAGATGTTAGCAATGTGCTTGTCCTTAGGTGTAGGCTAGTACGATGAGTACTTCCTACATCCTAAGTTTGTTTGCAATCAATCAATCTATCTATTGCACATACCTCCTTTTCACCATAAGGCATCTCCATGATGCAGGTGGGGTTGTATAATTTTGAGATCATACCTCATTTTCACTGTAAAGCATCTCTGTAACGTGAGTGGGGTGGTATGTCATGCTTCCTTTTCACTATAAGGCGTCTCTGTGATGCGGGTGGGGTTGTATTTTCAAAGTTCTCTGCAGAGGCAGGGAGCAGTTCTGTAACTAACTCAACCCTTAAGCGTGTCTTCGGTGATTATTGTGGCGAAGCCCAATCATCAGTGTGTGCCTATAATGTGCCTGAGATGGTGATGAGCCTAGAAATATGGAACACACCATCGCTTGTCTGCCGTGTTTTCTCCGTGTCTTCAAGTGTGTGTGTTTTGGCATGCTTGTTTTGTATGGCGTGTTTGTTGCCCTATATGCATAGACCAACACCTTTGAGTAGTGCTTCATGCATTTTGACAAGTTTTACATGTATTGCATGTGTGTTGCCCCATATGCAGAGACCAGTGCCTTTGAGTAGTGCTTCCTACATTTTAGGAGGTTTGTTTATTTTCCAGTACTTGCATTTGCATTTCATATATATTAGAAAAAGAAAAGAAAAGATATCATTTATGTCTTCCATGCATTAATGTGTCTTCTATGCATTAACCGACTGCTCAGTGTTCTGCGTGACTGTAACTGTCTTCTCCGTGTTTTGTGTGCCTGTTACTATTTTCTATGTGATTGGAATGTCTTCTCCGTGCTTGGTGTGTTTGTTGTGTTTGTGACCTTACTTTAATGCATGTATTGGCATCGCATTTATACATACATTAAAGTGGGGGCTAAATGTAATGTCAGAAAATGTCCCCTTGGTGGTTTTTCCCTCATAAGGTTTAGCTCCCGGGTCTTTAGAGTGCATTTAGGACATTTTAGTTCATATTTTAGCATCCCAATACCTAAGTCCCATGGTAAATAGGACTTAGAAGGACCCCTTGAGCTATACCCTACCTAAAATAGGGGTGGAGGACTTGGGCGCTTGTGCCCTAGTCCTGTCCTATTTTAGGACAGCCCCAATTTCTGGGTGTCGGTTTATGACCATTAGGGGGTTCTTTTGCCGACACGGTAAAGTTTGATTTTTAAAATCTTGGTGGGAATGCTTGTAGATGCAAATATAAACATATGTAGGCATTCATTTGAAAATTAGATGATTACTAGCAAGCTATTGTGTTCTCAAGGTGATTCAAGGCTTTCTATTGTGTTGCAAGAGTAGACTTGTATGTTTTGTGTGTTGATATTTGTAGATTTGAGCATCAATCTCCTCATGGCATGAAGAGCATCTTCCTCCATGAGAGCTTCACTACAAGGTGACATAATATTGTGTTTTTATCATTGATTCCTTTGGTTTTTGCCTTTGCCTCACAAGGGCACAAACTCTTTATCTGACAACGGTGTTTGGAGACTTAAGTGTCATCCGGGGTTTGATTGAGGTAAACCTCTAAACACCACAACCCCTAAACCAAGTCTTGTGATTACAGGTTACAGGTGTCACATTTGGGCAAAGTGGAGTTGTAGGAAGGAGTGGCAAGCATCAAGGATTCAGGATCTGAAGAGAAGTTGGACAAAAGTGCACTTCCATGACTAGGGCACCCGCAAAAGTATCCTCCGCAGATAGTTTCTAGAAAATAGAAGTTATAGGGTTGATCAGTTTTGGAAGGAGGTCTAGATTCCCCGAAAAAGTAGGTACCTTGGACTTGGGAGCCTACACCAGTGTCCCCGACTATTCCGCCTCAAAACCCCAAAAATAGGTATTCTATGATTTGTCATTTTACTCCTGTTTGCAAGAGCTTTTTCCGTCTTTCGTCAATTTGTTGCCGTATTTGCTTAATTAGGGTTTTAATGGTCAATCGATCATAGGAGAAGGAAAAATTGATAATTAATTCCATAATCCAAGCTTCCCCTTATTTGCAAGTGACTCTAGGGTATGATAATGCTCGCCACTCGACCCTAGATCCTTCAATGTTAGGGTGAAAGGAGGATTTTAACATCTAAACCACAAAAGATTGACGAATCCAATTTTACCCTAAATAGGTACACGTCATCCTTTTAGGACCTAGAGAGTCCTCATTTTCTACAATCGCCATTATCCCCCTTCATTTCCAGTGATTCTAAATCAAAGCCTAGCTCTCAGCTTTACACTGATCCCAGTCTTAATAAATCAAGATGTTAGGTCTAAGTAAAGTTAGTATTCAAACCTACAATGTTCAAAGGAAGCTTGCAAGTAGACCTTCCCAATTCTTCCCTACTAGTAGAGAAGTCCAACCAGATTATGAAAACTTTAGGTAGTGCTCAGCCCCTTATCTTTCTAGGCCAAAAATGTCAGGAAGATCAAAACTCTAAAGGAAGCAATCTAAAGTTTGAGTGAATAAAACAAATTAGTGATCAAAATAAGAGTGTAGAAAAGTGAGAATTGAGAGATCAGAACATTGTATAGCAAAAGTACCAAAAGCATTCATTTCTTGAAAAGTCAAAATCTAAAAAAATGAGAAAAATCATGTGAGGAAAATACAAAAAAAAAGTGAAAAGCAAAAAAAAGGAGATACAAAGAAAGAGTGAAAGAGAAAAGGTTGCTAAATGTCTGTACTCTTGGGTGGAGATCAGTCTAAGCTCGAAGCCTCAAGAGTGACATTCTAACAGAGAAAGAAAGGTACAAAGCACACACATGCACTAGGTGAGCAAAATCGAAGAGTCTAGTTGTCTCTAGGATCATATTCTATCTATAGGGACCCTTGTTCTTTCTTGGATATCCTTTAACCCCGGTTCTATCTTGCTTGCCATCTATGATCTAGGTCTAGCGAACACCTATAAAACTTATTGCTTGTCTAAGTTGAAAGCTTGTCAGATTGTCCTATCTAGATAAGGATCAATGTTTAGCCTTTAGCAAAGCCTAGAAATCAGAACCACTCCATGATTCATTTTCACTCTCCACTTGAATTTTTCCTAAAACCTATCTCATAGCCTTGAATAGGTTTCTTATATCAGGACAACCCACAATCCCCTAAATCAAAAATCGTATTTAAGAGTAGTCATTTTGTTTGTTCCACGTTGCATCAATATCAAAATCAGAAAAAGGAGTCTCAAAGCAATAAAGTCAAAATGTCATATCTCCTGACATCCTGTAAAGTGTTATAGTTTCATTTACTGCATTTCTTGTGTTCTTTCATTATCATATCGTGAACTGCATATCATATATGTGTTCTACAAAATTACAAAAACATGTCATCGTTGTCATAATTACATTTGTTAAAAGAGTTGAAAAGGTCACCATAATCAAAAAAATTCCTAAAACTTCCAAACATGCACAAGAGGTGAGTATAGGATTCAACAGAAGAGAAAAACCATAGAAAAGGATAAAAGATACATCCGAAGTTTACACATACAATAGTTATCAAGGAGCTAAGACAAAATGCTCTTAAGAGAAGTAGAGGCTCCCCATACAAGGGGTACGAGTTTCAAAAAAAAGAGAATCAAATCAAGGTTGGTTCCCTCCAACGGAACCCTCAGGGCTTCAGCTCCTCCGTCTACGAGTATTTCTCGTTGCTCCACGGGACCTATGAGAATGATGTGCTCTACTTTGGGCATGCAAATGTGAAGGCCCCGCCATGCTAGTGCCAGAACACCCAACATTAAGGCGAGACATCTCTTGAAGTACTTTGTTCTCACCCTGAAGCATGTTTACCTAGGTCCTCAACTCTATGATCATCTCACACCCATGGTAAATGGGAGAAAAAATGTTTGTGTGTCATCCTACAGTAGGGGGTATACCAGGATCATCCAGAAGATGATCACGGGTCATCCTAGTAAAATTGAAGGTTAATCCAACATTAACTTCGTGAACCAAGTCCCTCCATTCTTTGACATTGCTTGAAAAGCCAAAATCAAAGTCAAGACCAAGTCAGTGCCACACGAGAAGAGAAAAGACAAAGCCAAAGTAAGACCAAATAGACTAGAACCTACGTGGATCTCCAGACTGCTAGTCAGGGTCAAGCTGACGCATCACCTCATCTAAGTGAGGAGGTTTAGGAACAACAGGAGGACCCTCAGGGATGTCAGGAACCTCATTCAGGACATCAATGTCATCAAAATCCTCATCGTTGAGAGGGGCCTCATCTAACGAACCATTGCTATCAGGAACATAGTCATAATCAGTGGACTCTGAATCAACAGTCAAAATCATAGATCGGGAAGGAGTCCCTCTCCCTCCCCTCTGTCCTCCTCTAGAAAATCTAGTGATGAAGACACCTAGAGTCAAAGGTGTCCAGGTGACGCCTTGCTGTCCAATCTCCCCCATCTCCTGAACGGTCCTATAACAAGTAGACATAGGGGGCAAGTCCTCTGGGACATCCTCGCCGAATTGCTACAAAACTTGATAAACCCGATTAGCCTCAACCAAGCCGTTGCGGTCTGTAATCTCTAAAACCTCATGACAGTACGCCATCATCTCGCCATCTCAAGCCCAAGCCCCCTCCATGTCATGGTAGGGGTCAGAAATCATGTCATCATCTGTAAGGGTAGCAATAGTGGGAAGAGTAGCATCATAATGACCAATGCGTTCCCACCTCACTACTATCGGTAGCCGCCTGTCCGGAAGAGGAATAAGCTTCTGGTAGGGTTTCATGTGCTAAAAAATCCATGTCATAATCAAAGAAGAGTGGCTGAAAGCTAGAGCCCCTCGCTGAGAGATCCGATAGAAATCTTTGTAGACCATAGCCAGGATGTCAAGTCCCCATGCGTAAACTGTACCCTCCTCTAAACCACGAGTGATGGGTACCCAACACCATCTCAGACGAGCCGAGGCCTTGTCTCCCAACAGCCTTGAAGCAATCAAGCCAATTAGAAACCTCCTCAGAAGTGGGATGCGGAGTCGTGGTATTAAAGAAAGTAGAACTCCTATCTGGTCCCCAGGATAATTAACCCCCATAAAGCAGCCCAAGAAGCCTTGTTCTCGAAAGACTCACTAGTAGGAAGAAATAGAGTTTGTCCCCTTATAAGGACCCTAAGAATGTGATACACATCATAAAGAGTGATAGTCCACTCTCCTAAAATCTACAGGAACCTGAATGTGTTCCTATCTGCATCCTAGTAAGTCAGAATATCACAGCATATACGAGATATAGGATGGATCATGGGAATGTGACAAACTCTGCCAAGACCTGTCCTCTTGAGTATGGCACGAGCCTCTGCACCTAGTGAAGTGAACATCCCTAAAAGCCACCCTTGCTCTTGGCCAGCATTCCATCGAATGCGCATCTCCTACAAAATTGAAAAGAGAAGTTTTAGATTAGATCTCGTAAACTCGCAAAAATCCCTAAAAATCGTAAAACTGTAGAAAACTTTACACAAAAAAATCATATAAACCATCAAAAATTGTAATAAATAAGCAAATTTAGTGATCAATTCATGTCAGTTCAGAGTGAAAGAAGTGTTAAACAACGACAAGTGTAGCCAAAAACCAGTCCCACAGGGTTGCCCCCCAGGCGACCCAGATGTCAGTCAGGATCTCCTTGGGCGACCCTATTGCAAAGCAGGATCCCCCAGGGCGACACTATTGTCAGACAGGATCTCCCTGGGCGACCTTGCCTATCAAAAGGGGTGACCCTAAGAGTGACCCCCTTAAGCAAAAATCAGTCTAAAACCCCTATTTTTCAACCAATTTCAAAAAATGAAAGATCAATCTTGCTCTAAACGATGAGACAAACATAATGCAATAGGAAAAATCACCAAAAACAAATGATTTCAAGAAATTTTTCGTAGAATAGAACCTAGGGTTTAGAGAAGAGCTTTTCACTGATCACTTACCTGATTCTCTGTCGTTGAGGAAGAGGCGGCCATCTTTGTGATCCCCTCAACGATACCTCTCTATCGACTGCTCACGTGAACTATTCCATCACCGTTTTGCTTCGATCTCACAATTTGGCTCTTTGTTTGCCCTTAGCTTGTTTTATTTTATACATTTTAGATTAGTTCTTTGCTTTTATGCATTTTGTTTCATGCATCATTTTGTGTGCTCTCATGCCTACAAGTCCAAACTGACAAAAGCAAAAAACTAGTCAAACTCAAACGATCCATGGTACAAACTGCGGAAAGTCAACAACAACTAAAGCCTAGTTTGAGAACAGTACGAACCTTTCATGTTGACTACTGTCCCTGAGGGGGCAAATATGTAAGCACAAAAATCACGCACTGCCTCCACGAGGACCCCTATGATGATTCAAATCCTTGTCATGTACATGTAAGTGTGAAAATAAATCCTTTGGGTAGTAGGCCTCTTGATGACGTGTCCTCTCTTCTTGTTTTGTGTTGTTTCTACTTTGTTGATTCTCCTTCTTCCCCATTTGCAATGCTTTTTGACACTTGTTGCGACACTTGTTGACTTGCGTTTTCTAGATTTCGACCTTGATCCTAAGCCTTGTGAGTGTCTTGTAGGTAGTTTTCACCTCTGCCCTTTGTATTTCATTTAGTGCACCTCATAGAAGCCTTCTAGATGTCCCTCGATTCATCTCCCGCTTTTTGTTTTCAATTTCCACCTACCAATCCAAATCTTCCCCTATTTTTTCTAGATCCCCACTGGGGATCCTGAAGATGCAAGTGGAGATTTGGATTCTTCCACATGATTGACCTCTTTCTTGATGCAGAAATCCCCCTTTTCCTCCCCTATACCTTCTACCAGCCTAAATTTTTGCATTCTGCACTTTTGATCCTGGATCTCCCTGAGCTATTTGACGAAGGTAGGGACCTTGTCGTCTTTTGACCTATGGAAAATTTTGAGTTTCTCTCTCATTTTTGCTCCATTTTTGCCCATTTTCTTTCTATTTGCATGATTTTTTATTTTTGATCCTTGATATAGAGTTAACTATTTCATGTACCCATAGATGCATAATTAGCTCTATTTGATCTATAATTAACTCTCTAATCAATCTCATGTATTCCCTCACCTCCATTTTTTTTCAGTGATAGGCTATCATTGCTTCATCACTCCTTAATTAGCTGAGTTCACTGGGTAATCAACCTTGTTAATTCCCCAATCTATTCTTGTTAACTCATCAATCAAATGAATTAACTCTTCAATCCAATCCCTTCTTCAAACCTATAAATACCTTCCTCCCTTAAGCACAATGGGAGGTAAATTCATTGTGCACCAGCTCTTGCCAAGTTTGCTCTACAACCTAGCATACATATTCTCATACAGGGCGTACTTTATTTGTTTCAATCAAGCAATGCTACGATGCTCAACTCTTAGCCATTGTGCTCAATTCAAAGCTCACATTGAGCTCATACAAGCTTCACAAAAGCTTCTTTTTGCTTCTTCAGGTCATTTTGTTGTCAAGAGGATCACCTGCTGCCACAGAAGGATTCGAAGTTGCCTATACAAGGATACTGAGGGTAGTGGAGTCAACAAATCTTCATCTCTTTTAGGTTCTTTCATTGCTTTCATAATAATTAGATAATCACATTGCTCTTGGGAATAGTAACATTTTGCCTTTTCCTTGATAGATTAGATCTTGCATGCTAGATTAATCATTTTTACACTCCTTGATCTACTTTGTTAGAAAAAGCATTTTCCCTTTCCATTAAATTAATTGCATTGAAAACACCAAAAACCCACAAAAACATAGATTAAACTTTACATTTGAAAAGTCATATACGATTGCATACATATTTCTTTCATAGATTAGAAGCATTTTCCTTTCCAAAATATTCTAAAAAAATACCAAAAAGACGCTTTACATGTTATCATTTAGTTTGCATTCATATAGATATGTTAAAATAGACAACATTGCAAACCCTCGATTCCATCATGAGGTAATCACAATCGAACAAAGTCAAACCTTATGTCAAAACCCTAGATCTAGTGAAGGTTAGCAATTATACGATTCCCTCTATCTTGATTCACGAATGTGTTTAGGAGTATGAGGAGAGTGGATAAGGGCTATCCGTGATGAGATCGAAGAGTTGCGTTTGCAACCTCAACAACAGACACACATTCCACCATAAGAGGACCCATTGGTTCTCTTGTTGATTGAAGAAATTAGGCAATTACGATTACACAGAGCATTTCTAAGAGACATAGAAATAGTAGAAGCCATCAACGAAAAAAACCGGTTGCCCACACAAAGGTGGAATTCAAAGAATCCAAATAGATGAAGAGAGACTAGTGACCCTTCGGGTCATAGGGTTATTTCAACTACCACATCAATTGAGAGAAACATTCAGCAAAACACACAACAACAAAGGCCACAGTACTTGCCAACCCCCCTTCACGAAGTCTAGCTCTCCAATGAGCCAGACCCCCGCAGTGTCTCACCTCCTCTCGACTAGCTACTTCCATGTGAGTGAGAGTGACATGGTGGATTGCCCCGTGGCAAGGAGGGAAAGGGTCTGTGTGCATGCCGAAATTTGACCCAACGGCCCCAGGCAAATGGAGTCATGATTTTGAGTGTACAGGAACTGAAATAGAAGATCATAATAATCACTTAAAGGCTATAGTTTAAAAGTTAGATTAGAGATCTCATATCAAAGGAGATGATGAAGTCTCTATTATTGGTGTATGAACTATAAAGACTCTGATTCCTATGAAGGGCTATGCAGGTAGGGCCATTACAAATGAACCCTCTGTTGCAAGTATGTGCTAACAGGTGTTGTCATTGATGTCAACATGTCTGTGCTGTCATTGGTGCCAACTGTGTCATCTGATATTGGTGTTTGTTGAGAGATTGAGTTGTCATATTAAGGACACTGTCAGAGGTTTTGCTCTACATTTCCTCTGTGTTCAAGACTAGGGTATGAGATTTGGATATGTTTTAGAAAAGTGTTTGAAGATACTAAATCCAAAATTTGGTGGTCCGGATCGCTGTGTAACAAAAGTTCTGTTGGGTTTTTCTCTCTGAATCGGCAGAGGGTTTGCCAGTTCCAATGCACAGGCAGATCTGGCCAATAAATATAGGAGGTTGCATGAGCTACCTCTCCTTCACTTCTGGTTCTACCGCATCAAGGGGGTATCCCTATAGCTAAAGATTTAACCTTGACTCGCCCAATGACAAAAAGATTTAGCTTTACAACAACAGGCAGAATACTCTCATGTTTGGACCAAGATTTGCATGATAAATCTCAAGGTTGGCAATATTCTTGGACATATCTAACTAGTTAATGATGAGAGTATGCAGGGGTCCTATTCCTACTCCTATAAACTAACGGGTTGGAAATATGGAAGGATTGGTTTAATGTTTTAGATGCAAGATAGGGGTTTTTGGATCATAACTACTACACAGGGAGCAAACTAGTCCCTATCTCAGGGCAAGGAGTCAACTAAACATATACAAATGAATGATTTGCACTAGCACTCAAGTTTCAAGGGATTAAGACTAGTATTTGCCTTACAAACACCACCCAAGAATGAGTGTCTAGCTGCCTCTACTTACAAATATCCCAGCTGACATACATTCTTCTCCATACTTAACCTAAAACAATTTAATCCACCCCTTGAATGGAAGTCACAGATCAAACATGCAATACAAAAAGTCTATATTCTAGAATCTGAAAAACCCTTAGCAACCAGATTCAGAAGAAGCTATGCATACAACAAATGGAGACAAACAACTAAATACATGCAACAATACATTTTTCATATAAACACAACATGAAACTAAAAATATGTGCAAGGTGTACTCAAATGCAACTCATAAACTCCAAAATGAGACAGAGCAGCCAAGAAAGGCTTTGTTTTCGTTATTTTTTCCAAAAAAATGCCCAAGTCTTCCACAACCCCAAATGAGTAACACAATTTGCCTCTTAAAGCAAGAACGTGCCCTCAGCATGAAGTACAATGGTCAACTCAAAAATTTGCCAGATACACTACACCATGAAAAATGGAGCCCAAACATTGAATGATCCAGGCAAAAAAAGAAGGATGAGCAGGTTGGATCGGGATATGTGCAGCTACTCAAAGATTTCCTTACAAATTTGCTAGTTGGCTTGTCAATCAAGCCATACCTTTGCAATTCCTTTGCCATTAATGGCCAACCTACCTGTAGCGTTGGAAACGCAGTAGACTACGTGCAACGCAGATTTTCTCGCCTAAAACGCCACTGTAGATGAACGGGAAAACCCTCGCCTTCAAACATTTGAACATAGCCGTCGATTTCTTTTCCTTCCACTAAGATCTGAGGCCTCAAAACATGCTGGACAGTCAACAACCAATGAAATCGTGCCACGTAGGTGGCATTTGCTTCTTTGACTTTTCTCAGCATGAACATACATTCTTTTACCTTTTCTGCCTTCTGAATCCTTGTATATGCAAATGTATATACATACAATTGACTTTGGATACGTGGTAGCTGCTGATTCATTCTCCATCGCTGTGCATTGGTCTCTTCATCGACCATCGAAATGACCCAAGAAGGGATTGCCGATACACCAAGTCCAGCCGACGGGCCAATACATTTTCTTTTGCATGTGGGATTGTATATACATACAATGTACACATATAAGCACAGACCCCAAATTTTATGGAACAAACTGCAATCACATTCAGGTCTGGCTTGCATCTTCCCCTTGTATAATCACTTTGTATATTGCATATACAAACGCAACATACATACAATCCGCGGATTCCAAACCTTTTATGAAGCAGACTGGAACAACTTTGAAATCCAGCCTTTGTATCTATACCTTTGCACTTTTTTATGTCGTACATACATACAATGTGTGATATACAACTGCATGGGCCCACCACTTTCTGGAAACTCTGACTTTGACCATATCCGCTTTGTATGTTTCATTTGCATATGACCCTTGCATGTCTAAATGTACATTGGGAACATACAATCCCAACATACAATGGCAGACTTTACTTGCTTCACAAATGTTGTTAACTCTGTGGCCACGTCCACTTTGTACATCACTGCTTGTATATCTCACTTGTATGTGCTAACATACAATTGGTGGACCCCACCGTTTGCACCTCTTCTTACTGCATCCTGCGCGCTTGCATGTTGACTTGTACATTGGCCCTCATCGGAGTGACCAAGACCCTCGATGAGACAACCTCTTTCTTAGCCGACAAAGTCCCTCATGCCGACAACAAACCGCCATCGGACAGACCACCACAGTCGGCAAGACATCCTAAAGCCCAGCTGATAACCCGAGTTACACCGAACACCATGCGATCGGGAAGACACCATCCATCGCTAAGACCCCACAACACTCCGCCAAGAAGTATAACATATACCGATGACCCTTTGAATGTGGCGAAAGTATAAGACCCTTGCACATTTCCTTTGTATGTCGAATATACAATGCGAACATACAAACCTTTTTACACAACCAAGGAATCTTTCCTGGAATCTACGATGTACATTCAAACCCGATATGCATACAAAGAGGCATATAATTATTTTTTCTCCATTTTCAAAGGCCGATTGAACATTTTTCTTGAGCTCGCAAATGCATATCTGCACTTGCACATTCAAATGTACAAACAAATAGCAATGCATATACAAAGATACATGCATGAAAAAGTGAAGGCTGACAGACTTAGAAATGTTTTTTTTTAGGGTTGAAACATTAAGACCAATAGATTTTCAAGCTTGAAACCCTAACCCTAGGTGCAAGCACCAACATTGGCTCTGTCTGGGGATGCATGCCTCTTGCAGGCATGGCGAGAACCATAGAACTTTGGGATACAAACCAGTCCCTTTCCATTGGGCACAGAGTCAAACACTGCACCAACCTGCATCACAAATCATATATTTTAAAAATTTTACTTGGTAGCCCAGGGCCACCAAAAAGGAAAACCCAGTATTTTCCTTTGTCAAATACCCTGTTTTCATTTGATTTCACTGGATCAAGCCTAAAGATACTACCATGATCTGCCCACAGATAAACCTTGTTATTTGCATATTCAAACATCTCATTGAACTTGCTCCTGTCAGCATTGCCTCTGTTAACCTTATGCAAACAACCTGTTGGTTTTTTCTTCTGAATCAATAGTGGGTTTGCCAGTTCCAATGCACAGATAGATTCAGCCAACTAATACAGGAGGTTGCATGAGCTGCCTCCCCTTCACTTCTGGTTCTGCCACACCAAGGGGGGTATCCCTATTAGCTAAAGATTTGACATTTTGACTCACCCAATGACAGAAATATTTAGCTCTTCAGGACAGGCAGAATACTCTCATGTGTGGACCAAGATTTGTATGACAAATCACAAGGTTGGCAACATTCTTGGACATATTTGTCTGGTCAGGTATGAGAGCATGCATGGGATTCCTAATCCTAGTCCTACAACTAACAGGTTGGAAATAATGAAGGGATTGGTTTGATGGTTTGGATGCAAGACAGGGGGTTTTGGATCATAACTACTTCACAAGAAGCATACCAGTGCCTATCTCAGGGCAAGGAATCAACTAGACGTATACATGAAAATGGCTTGCAACTATCATTTGAGTTTCAAGGGGTCAGATTTGATGCTTGCCTTACAAACATCACCCAAGAAAAGGTATTTAACTATCCATACTTACAGATATCCTAGTTGACATACATTCCTCTCCAGACCTTAACCTAAAATGATTTAATCCACTCCTTGAATGGAAGTTAGAGATTAGGCATGCAACACATAAATCTGTATTCTAGAATTTGAGAAACCCTTAGCAACCAAATTCAGAAGAAGAAATGCATACAACAAGTGGAGATAGACAACAAAACACATGCAAGAAGCATTTTTCATATAACATTAACATTGAAACTGAACATATGTGCAAGATACAACTCAGATGCAACACATAAACTCCACAGAGATACAATAGCCAGGAAAATGCTCTGTGTTTCGTTATTCACACAAAAAAAATGCCCAAGTCTTCAACCAAACAATGAGTAATACAGTTTTGCTTTTATACCAAGACTGTGTACTCAGCAAAATAATTACAAGGCAAGTCAAGATTTTGCCAGATATAATGCATGAGAAATGGCGCTCAGAAACAGTAAATGCAGCAGAGAGACAAAGAGGAATGAGCAGGTGAACTCAGGATTTGCACCGCCGCCTAGGGATTTTCTTCATCAATCAGGTGGTTGACCTATCAACTCCATCGATCATCGTCTGTAAGTCTGTGATTATTGCCTCACCTACCCACAAGCCCCTTTGAAATGTAGGAGCGGATGCATCTGCTATTTCCTGCTCAAAAATGATTGCAAATACACAGGAAAAAACCTTCGCTGCGGGTTCAAAACATGGTCGTCGATCTTATTCTCCTATCGCTGAGATCAATGATGTCAAAATACACTAAAAAGTCACCAATCAATCAGAACGTGCCACATAGGCACCCTGCTCCTCCATCACTGACCTTTTATCTCCATCGACCATCAGAATAACCCAGGGAGCATTCACCAATGTGCAGTCTCTCGCCGATGAACTAATGTGCTTTTTCCTTTTGCATCTGAAAATGCATGTGGGACTGTATATACATACAATCGCTCTTCATACAAAGCAGACCCCAAAACTTCATAGAATAAATTAAAAATCAATTCGGGTCCGGCTTGCATCTCCTTTTTGCATCTATCGCTTTGTATATGTGCATATACATTCACCTCATACATACAAGGCGCGGACCTCAAAAATTATGAAACACGTTGCATCCGCCTTGAAATCTAGCTTGTACCTCATTTCCCTTGTATATCGGCATATATACAAGCATCCAAACATACAAGCCGCAGACGCCAGCCATTGAATTAGTCATATTTGACTTTTACATCGGGCCTGGCTTGTATCTTATCCAATGCATATTTCCTTTGTATATCGCATGTACAAACATGATATACAACCCGCGGACTTTAAAATCCATCTATTGCAACATATTGTTCCTTCGCGTCTAGCCCATGCACATTTTTTCTTTGTATTTTTTCTTGCACATTCGATTGTATATTTTGAATGTATATCACATATACATTCTACTTTGTATATGGGATACAAAGCCCTTTGCATGTGAGGCGGACCCCACCAAATGTATCTCTTCTTCGCCACTGTAACAAATGCATCTGCGCCCTTGTATATTTTTTAATGTATATCTATATGCAACCCGATATATAAAGTGGGAATATTCCTGAGAATCTGTGAAAGATTCCCCCTTTGTATATGCACATTCTAAGCCCGATATGCATTTAGAAATGCATCTAACTGATTTTTTCAAAGAGCGACAGGATTTCTGACCTGCCAATGCATATTTTGACCTACATACATATACAAGCAACCTTGTGTTGACATTTCTTTGAATCAGCATTAGGGATTGCCAGTTCTAATGCACAGGCAGATTCAGCCAACTAAATACAGGAGGTTGCGTGAGCTCCTCCCCTTCACTTCTGGTTCTGCCGCACCAAGGGGGGTATCCCTATAACTCAAGATGTAACCTTGACTAGCTCAAAGATAGAAAGATCTAACTTGACAACAACAGGCAGAATACTCTCATGTATGGACCAAGATCTGCATGATAGATCACAAGGCTGGCAACATTCTTGGACATGGTGTCTGGTTGGGTATGAGAGTATGCAGGGGGTTCCTAATCCTACTCCTACAACTAACAGGTGGAAGTATGAAATGTTTTGATATGAATTTGGATGCAAAGCTGGACATGGTGTATAACACAAGAACACAGCATGATTGGTGCCTATCCAGGGCTTGGAGTCGGTAGACATACACCTGTGAATGATCAGCATGAATAGCTAAAACTGGATTTCAGGGGGATACACATGATATCTGCCTTACAGATATCTCCCAATAAAGAGTGTCAAGTTATCTCTACTTATGGCATCCCTACTGCAATATACCCTTCCCAATGTTCAACCTGAAAACAGTTTAATCTACCCCTTGAGCAGAAGTTAAAAGATCAGACATTCAACACAGGAATTCTATGCTCTAGAATCTAAACATTACGCAAATATCCAGATCCAGAAGAAGAATACATGCAATACTGGAGACAGAATTAACACAACACATGCTAAGATAGCATTACTCATACAAGATCAACCATGAAATCAGTGGATTCATGCCAAATCGTGCAACAGGAGATACATAAACTCACAAGATAAACTGTACAGAGCAACCAGATCAACTGGTTATGGATTACAGAGCCAAAAATCCACAACTTTCAACAACCTTGAATGAATAACACCGTCTGCATTATATAGCAGGAGGGTGTATTCAGCATTAACTACCAGGTTGACCAAAACTCCTGCTAGATATACAGTATCATAAAAATGGCGCTCAAACATTAATGCAGCAGGTAGGGGAGGAGACAGGAAGATATCTCGAGCCCTGCGCCACTAATGTACACCTTCAATCGGGTACCAGATCCGCCCATACCTCTGCAACCTTCGCCATTAATGGCGCACCAACCCGCGGCCTTGGGAAAAACATCAAACAGTCAATCGCAACCATTTCCCGCCGAGATTCATCATCATGATATTTGAAAATGCAGGATATCAATTATCCCACATGCGCCCCGCAGCAACCTCATTAACACTTTATATACTAGGTCATGAGCATATATGATGTCGGTGCTTTGGCTCCTGACGACACTAGTATAAGACTTCATCATCATCATCCTCCAGCAGCATGATATCCTGTTACTTGAAATATCACCCTGACGTCAGCATCATATTGCAATATAACTGCATGATAATCGCCTTCATCCGCACAACCTGATCCATCGGAGGAACATCCTCCTGCTGAGCTTATACCAAAAGTCTGGCCGATGAACATCCTGATGACGTCATCATCATATCCTGCTGACGTCATCATCATATCTGCCTACTGCGCACCTCCTCATATCCGGATGACGTCATCATCATGTTTGCAAATATCGGGGGATCTCCACAAGATGATCTGTGTTAGAAATATGACCCCCCCCGGACCTTGATGACGTCATCATCATATTAACATCAGGATGATATTCGGAAGACAACCGGATATTTGGAAATATCATCCTGATGCACAAACATCATGTTGCACTGTAGCTCCACTATAAGATCGGGGCGATAATTGAATATGATGATGCTTGAAAAGATCACCCCCGCTAGATAATGCACGAAGCCGGCATGCGGATATCTCCTTGATATCAGCATCATCATGATGCTGGAACAAACACACACTCGAGTGATATGAAAATATCACCCCCTCCTTCGGAAATATCATGATGCAGATAGGCAGAAAGAAAGATATCACCCTGATATAAGGATGACGTCAGCATCATCAGGATGACAAAACAACGAACAAGAAGTGATACAACATCATCAGGATGATATTGACTAAGATCATCCTGACGTCCAAAATATGATGACCCCAGTGAACATCGGGTCACACTTAGAACTCTTCAACAACATCATCAGGATGATCCTAACCAAGATCACCCAATGATAAAGATATCACCCCGGCGAAATATCATGAAGGCAGAAAATATGATGACCCTCGCAAGCAACACGGTGATAACAGGAAACATGATGATGATGATGACGACCCTTAAGAAAAAGCAAGTCAGGTCGAACAACTCAAAGAATAACCCCTTCAGAATATCAGGGCAACATCATCATCATGTCTGGGCAAGGTGATAAATGGAAGATCACCGGAGACTTTGAAAAATCACCCCCACAAGCAAATCAGGGCGCACTGTAGCTCGTCAGCATCATCAGGATAAAAACCAAACATCACCCGATAGTGAAATATGATGATGACGATGAGAAATCGGTCGACGGAGAACATGATGATGCTGACCTTCATCGAAACAAACATGATGATGATGACCTCCTCCTCAAGAAAATATGATGATGAAGCTGAAAAAATGCTGAGGAGGTCCATTACTTAGAACATTTTTTGGATACTTAGGGAGAGTGCCTGCATGAAAATTGCTCAAAAATTGTCAGTCAATTCAGGCACTAACACCTTGTACATACAAAGACATTTGCACCTTAACCGATTTTTTACATTTTTGACAACTGCAAAGGCCGAAAGTGTTAGAATTTTTAGATTTTTGGGAAGGTGCCCGCATATACATATTTGAGCACCAACACAACCTTCAGCATCAAGCAACATGTGAATGTCATATTCATCAAACAATGCACTCTCATATGAAATATAACATTTATCGTCATCTACAATAGCAATATACATTGCAAAATGATCTCCCAACTGGGCTAAAAACTAAAAGTACTCAAAGTCTACCATATAGCTAGGATCATCAGGCCTCATTTTATCATAAGATGGCATATTAAAGAAGAAGTTTTCAAATTCATACTCGTGTACATCATACACACAACCATCAGTTGCACCAAACAAGAATGGCTTAGACTCTGGCACATCTTTCCAACAATCCTCATAATATATGTTGGTCTCTCTATCATCAGGATGAAAATCAAAATCCTTATCAATATCAATGCTTAGATTCCCACCGTACTCAAACAAATCCTCTTCAACATATGTATCATTTGCACGAAAGAGGGTTGATTCAAGTGTTTCAACTTCATTATAGTATGCCACTAGTTCATAGGCAGCCAAATATGCATTTTCATTACTAATGAATTCCCTGTGTGGAGGAGCATCGGCCTGTGTGTCATAAACAAAACTATAATTAAATAAAGAACAACCATGTTCAGCACTACTACTTGTTTCAATCTCTGATTGCTCTTCATCATCTCCATGTGTTTGAGTATAAAAAGGCAATGATTCAAACATGGAATTGCTCCTTTGTTTGCTTATTTCCTCTCTATCTTGTGCACAATACTCACAATCATCTTCACAAACCCACTTAAACAAGTATTCATTGCTGCCCATAACCTCATTATTATTTTCAGAACCAGATACCTCAACCTTGAAATGGGAGTCAACATTGATTCTCTCATTGGCATCCTTCATTGCTGAACAATCTAGTTGAGCATTGTTATCAGCATTATGTTCAACCACAACAGCATTGTCAACTTTTATATTTTCATTTTCACATTTATCTCCGTATGATGCCATCATCACTTGGTCATTTGCAACTACACAACTGCTATTCATACCAAAGCCTGTGGACAGGGAATTTTGTATGTGCTCATTCTTCATTTTTTCTGTATTTTCCAAAAACTTGTATGCCATCTGCACACTTGTTATCTTGAACTCCCTCAACATTGCACTAGAGCCCTTCTCAAAAGCTTCAAAGTATATGCCAATGCAGGCTAGAGTATCAGGTCTGAAGTCTTCAGGGATTTGTGAAAGGGCAACCACAAATCTATGACTGAAATCAATATTGGGCTCTTCATCTTGTCTTCTAATTTCCATTAATCTTGCAACAAGATCAGCAAGTTCTTTTACAAATTCCTTTCTAAAATAGTCAACAAGTTCATCCCAATGGGCAAAGGATCTCTTTGGAAAGCTCAAATACCAATCTCTAGCTCTTGCACCAAAGGATCTAACAAAAAAACTCATCCATATATCCTCATCTTTAAATGAGTGTTTCTCCATAAAGCTGTGAAAGTTTTGGATATGTGCACCCCCATCACACACACTGTGTCTACTAAATCTAGGCATCTGATTAAAAATCTGAGCAGGCATACTTTCAACTTTATAATCAACCCATGACAAATCTAATTGGTCATATAAGGGATCAAAAGGGTTGACAAGAGGTTTAGCATTCTGACTGGTAGACACAACATGGTTACTATTTAACTGAGTTTGCCTAGCATCTAAGGATATCAACCTTTTCTTTATCTCTTCAATTTTTTTACACAACATTTCATCCCCCTCTTGACTGAGTATGGGTGAATACATACTTGGATTCATATAAATTTTACTTTCAAACATCTTATGTCTGCCTAGGACCTAAGGCTTCCCCCGGCATCTAACTTATGCAATAAAACAATAAATACAAGTAGGAAGAAACCATGTACCTTTTCTCATCCAGATGCTGAAGTCTTGAATAGAATATTTTTAGATCACAACAACATACATCAACCTTTCATGTGCACTAAAATTTTCTGCAGAGTCACCACCTCTCCAAAGAGGATAAAATTTTCAAACAACTGAAAGCTCATCACAGAACAAAAAATTTTCTGAGTTCATTCCACCAACAGAGCACCATTATTCACATGAAATCCTTAGATATGCAACAATTATTTCACACTATTCGACTCTTTTCCCCAGTAGAGTTGCCACTTTGTTGGTGACTCAGATGGGCAAAAAGATAACAGCTTCCAATCAACTCCCCAGCAGAGTCGCCACTTTGTTGGGTTTTTCTCTCCGAATTGACAGAGGGTTTGCCAGTTCCAATGCACAGGCAGATCCGGCCAACAAATACGGGAGGTTACGTGAGCTGCCTCCCCTTCACTTCTAGTTCTGCCGCACCAAGGGGGTTATCCCTATAGCTAAAGATTTAACCTTGACTCGCCCAATGACAAAAAGATTTAGCTTTACAACAATAGGCAGAATACTCTCATGTTTGGACCAAGATTTGCATGATAAATCTCAAGGTTGGCAATGTTCTTGGACATATCTAACTAGTTAAGGATGAGAGTATGCAGGGGTCCTATTCCTACTCCTATAAACTAATGGGCTGGAAATATAGAAGGATTGGTTTAATGTTTTGGATGCAAGACAGGGGTTTTTGGATCATAACTACTACAAAGGGAGCAGACTAATGCCTATCTCAGGGCAAGGAGTCAACTAGACGTATACAAATGAATGATTTGCACTGGCACTCAAGTTTCAAGGGATTAAGACTAGTATTTGCCTTACAAACACCACCTAAGAATGAGTGTCTAGCTGCCTCTACTTACAAATATCCCAACTGACATACATTCTTCTCCATACTTAACCTAAAACAATTTAATCCACTCCTTGAATGGAAGTCACAGATCAAGCATGCAATACATAAAGTCTATATTCTAGAATCTGAGAAACCCTTAGCAACCAGATTTAGAAGAAGCTATGCATACAGCAAATGGAGACAAACAACTAAATACATGCAACAATGCATTTTTCATATAAACACAACATGAAACTGAACATATGTGCAAGGTGCACTCAAATGCAACTCATAAACTCCAAAATGAGACAGAGCAGCCAAAAAAGACTTTATTTTCGTTATTTTTTCCAAAAAAATGCCCAAGTCTTCCACAACCCCAAATGAGTAACACAATTTGCCTCTTATAGCAAGAACGTGCCCTCAGCATGAAGTACAATGGTCAACTCAAAAATTCACCAGATACACTGCACCATGAAAAATGGCGCCCAAACATTGAATGATCCAGGCAGAAAAAGAAGGAAGAGCAGGTTGGATCAGGATATGTGCAGCTACTTGAAGATTTTCCTTACAAATTTGGTAGCTGGCTTGTCAATCTGACCATACCCCTGCAATTCCTTTGCCATTAATGGCCAACCTACCTATAGCCTTGGAAACGCAGCAGACTACGTGCAACGCAGATTTTCCTGCCTGAAACGCCACTGTAGATGCATGGGAAAACCCTCGCCTTCGAATATTTGAACATAGCCATCTATTTCTTTTCCTTCCACTGAGATTTGAGGCCTCAAAACACGCTGGAAAGTCAACAACCAATGAAATCGCACCACGTAGGCGGCATTTGCTTCTTTGACTTTTCTCAGCATGAACATACATTCTTTTACCTTTTCCGCCTTCTGAATCCTTGTATATGCAAATGCATATACATACAATTGACTTTGGATACGTGGTAGCTGCTGATTCGTTCTCCATCGCTGTGCATTGGTCTCCTCATCGGCCATCATAATGACCCAAGAAGGGATCGCCGATACACCAAGTCTAGCCGACGGGCCAATACATTTTCTTTTACATCTAAAAATGCATGTGGGATTGTATATACATACAATCGCCATATACAAGCATGGACCCCAAATTTTATGGAACAAATTGCAATCGCATTCGGGTCTGACTTGCATCTTCCTCTTGTATAATCACTTTGTATATTGCATATACAAACGCAACATACATACAATCCGTGGATTCCAAACGTTTATGAAGCAGACTAGAACAACTTTGAAATCTAGCCTTTGTATCTATACCTTTGCACTTTTTTATGTCGCACATACATACAATGTGTGATATACAACTGCATGGGCCCACCACTTTCCAGAAACTCTGACTTTGACCATACCTGCTTTGTATGTTTCATTTGCATATGACCCTTGCATGTCTAAATGTACATTGGGAACATACAATCCCAACATACAATGGTAGACTTTACCTGCTTCACAATTGTTGTTAACTCTTTGGCCGCATCTGCTTTGTACATCACTGCTTGTATATCTCACTTGTATGTGCGAACATACAATTAGTGGACCCCACCATTTGCACCTCTTCTTACTGCATCCTGCGCGCTTGCATGTTGACTTGTACATTGGCCCTCATCGAAGTGACCAAGACCCTTGGTGAGACAACCTCTTTCTTAGCCGACAGAGTCTCTCATGCTGACAACAAACCACCATCGGACAGACCACCATAGTCGGCAAGACATCTTAAAGCCCAGTTGATAACCCAAGTTACACCGAACACCATGTGATTGGGACGACACCATCCATCACCGAGACCCCACAACACTCCGCCGATAAGTATAAGATACACCAATGACCCTTTGCATGTGGTGAAAGTATAAGACCCTTGCACATTTCCTTTGTATGTCGAATATACAATGCGAACATACAAACCTTTTTACACACAAGAAAGGAATCTTTCCTGGAATCTGTGATGTACATACAAACCCGATATGCATACAAAGATGCATACAACTATTTTTTCTCCATTTTCAAAGGCCGATTGAACATTTTTCTTGAGCCTGTGAATGTATATCTGCACTTGCACATTCAAATGTACAAACAAACAACAATGCATATACAGAGATACATGCATGAAAAAGTGAAGGCTGACAGACTTAGATTTTTTTTTTTTGAGGGTTTAAACATTAAGACCAATAGATTTTCAAGCTTGAAACCCTAACCCTAGGTGCAAGCACCAACAAGTTCTATTCACCAGTTTGAAGACTGTGCCTGGTAGTGTTTGCAGTGTGACAGGGAGAGTATGTTTCTCTGCATTTCTCCGCAATTTGGTTTTTAGTCTTGCAGTCTTGGACATATGCTTATAAGGTCCTTAACTATCTTCATTCCAAACAATTTATAATTCAATGCTTCAGAAAGCAAGTTTTTGATTAGCAGAGTTCGACAGTGTTTGTTGAGAGCAGTCTATGATATATCTTCAAGTGATATTTTTTGTCCTCAAGTGAGATCTATTGCGGTTGGATTTGTTGGCTTCCAAATGATTCTATGTTGTTCATGGATGTCACTAGAATGTATTGAAGGCATGTACTTGATCCACAAGCTGTGATGAAGCTCTTGGAAGTGTGTGTCTAAGTATTCTTAATGATTGCACTAGTTCAACTGACTTGGGTGTTAACATTCTTTGTGGATGTGTTTCCTGGATTATAGAAGCGTGTTGTAGCATGTGAAGATGTATTTGGGTCTGAGCTATGCTGTGAAGTATTCCTCTTTCATTTATTTTCTCCGCAAGTTTGTTTAGGTCTAGTCCTAATTTGATTTATGTATGTATGCCAACCTTGGAGATAGTTCCAATGGTTGTAGATTGTAATGCCGACCTTGATGTACATTCCAAGATTGATGATTGGTATAAATGCATATAATAAATTTGTGAGTGATGTGAGATTGTGTGAAGATGTGAAGATAGAGTGTGTGTGTGTGTTGTAAAGGCAACGAAGGATAGATATATTGTGCTTCAATGTAACTGAACTCAGACATGTTGTAGATGCTATTATATCAGTTCATGGCAGTGAGCCAACCCTCAGCAGTGAGCCACACCTTGCAGTGAGCATTTATTTGGGCAGTGAGCCTCTTTGTTATTCAGTATTGTTACTACATTATATTGTGAGCTAACACTCACTGTGGTTTTTTTCCTTTTTAGGGTTTTCCATGTAAAAATATGGTGTTCATGTGTGTATGGTGTTGATGTGTTTATGTTTTGATTCTACAATTCATATTTAATCTTCATAATAGTTTAAGGAGTTAAAGCAAGTGAATGTGATTTTGTTTAAAGAGGTTAAGGTTTTTTGTCACAACTGATTCACCCCCCTCTCAATTGTCGTGTGCCTTTCAACAATTGGTGTCAGAGCAAGGTTCCTTGGAAGAAAGCCTAACAACTTAAGGTTGATCTGGGATGGCGCACAAGAAGAGTGTTTCCCTGTATGATGAATCTTCAGAAAATGAATGCATGTCTATCAGCAGTGAAGAGCTCAAAGTTGCCCTTGAAGACCTTGAGAGATCTGAAGAAGAAAACCAAGATCTGAAGGAAATTATTAAAGAAGAAGATGAATGTATTAGAAAACTAAGAGAGCAAGTCAAGAAGTTTAAAGAGAGGAACAAGGAGGTCAGAGAACAACTAACGTTAGCAAATGAATCCATGAAAGTGCAAGATGAAGAAAAAGAAAGCGCAGAGGAATATCTGAAAGAAAATCTGAAGAATGTACAAAGCTTGAAAAAGAAGTTGTGAACTTGACGTTAGATTTGGAGAAGGCAAAGAGTTATGAAGAAATGTTCAAGATAAGTTATGCAAAACTTGATGAGATGATTGCCAATCAAAAGAGCCCGAATGACAAAGAAGGCTTGGGATTTGAGAAAGGTGAAAGTTCTAAAACTCATCAAGAAATGAATGTTGAGAACAAAAAGGACAAAGGCAAGCAAATCTGGAATCAAAGAAATAAACCTAGAAGACCACCAGTTAGGCAACCAAATGCTCTAAGGTACCCATCTTTCAATGGTTATTGTAATTCATATATTAAGTTTGGTCATAAGGCTACTCATTGTAGGGGTAGAGTGAATCAAAATGTTCCATCATTTTCTGGTCAGTGCTTCAATTGCAATAAAGTAGGTCATAAAGCTAATGAATGCATAAGTCAAATAAGGAATAGTTACAACAATGGAAGGATTTCTCAAGATTTCAGAGGTAATTGCTTTACATGCTAAAGATTTGGTTATAGAGATAGTGAATGCAGAAGTTAGATAAGATATGGCTATAACAATGGAAGGAATGCTCAATCATTCAATGATAATTGTTTTACATGCAATAGATTTGGACATAAGGCTAACCACTACAGATTCAGAATGAATGGAAGAAATACTAGCCAGAGAAATGTTGTTTGCTATAATTGCAATGGATCTAGACATACCTCTAAGTATTGTAGAAGCAGAAACATGAAGAAGGATAATCCGGAAGAGGAGCAAACTGATACAAAAAGTTGATCCAATAGAAACCAAAAAGGAGATGAATGAGATTTGGTTGAAGAAGGATGTAATGGAGGTTAAGGATGAGCCTGTACTAGTATCTAGTGCAGATGTTCCCTCTAGAAACTAAGATTAGAGCTTTATCTTAGGGGGAGTCTTACTGAAAATCTTTTCTCCCCTACCAAAGGATTGGTGCTAATGCCTCAGTGTGAAGAGACAAGGTTAAGGATTAGCAATAAAAGTTTAAGTCATGATAGAGACTATGATTGTAAAGGATAAAGGAAGAGTTGTGCAAAGTAAGAAGTCTGCTATGCAAGAAGATTTGATCAGGAAAGAAAATATGTTATGAATTTTGGCTAAGTTCAAGTTACAGTGTTCTGATAATTTGGTCTGCATTGGTCTATTGTTGAAGATATTACTCTGTGGTTCTAGTATATGGTTATTGATCATTGGTTACATCTACATCCAGAATTTTGTTTGACTTTGATGATTGGCTTGAGAGTAATGAGTAATAGAAGTTCGGGTTGACAGAACATGGTTGTTTCAAGTACAGAGCAGATGTTGGAGATGTTTGAGAATCTGCAGATGAAATCAGAAATTAGTGGATATGAATTAGATGAGTCTTCATGTAGTGAAGAAGAAAAAAGATAAATAAAAGAAAGTGCAGGTTGAAGAAGCTCCAGAAAGGATTCCTAAGACCCCTAGGGTTTGTGCAAAAGCATCACACTAAAGATCAAATCATTGGTGACAAAAACAAAGGTGTACTGACAAGAAGAAGAGTTGTAGAAGAACAGGGGGAGATGGTAGCAGTAATTTATGATAGGAAGGGCCTGCAGGAGAATAGTTATAGATAGATGAGTGTTGATCCAAGGAAATCATTGAATATATGTGATGTCATTGTTATATTGTCATAATATACATTGTTCTCATAAGTTGTCATGAAGGTTGATAAAAGATGTGATGTTGTGATCCCATAAGAAGAAGGAAAGTTTAATGGTTGGTGGTCATACCCTAATTTGTGTAGACTATAGTCTGAAGGTTTGAGAAGACAAGATATGTTACTCTGAAAGTGTTAGTTTGTAAAGGTCCTGAGATCCTTTGAAATTTGAGTAAGAGTTGATACGGTCTGGTATGTACTCCTAAGGGGGAGTATTCAAAGCAGCAAAGAACAGTGCAAGTATGTGTAGCATCACATTCAGGGGGGAAAAATTGAAGAAAGTTTGTCACCATTTGCCATTGATGTCAAAGGGGGAGAGAGATCATGTGAAAAACTCAGGGGGAGAAAGAGTCCAGACGTGTAAAGAGAAAGGGGGAGAAGGTGATTGATGCAGAATCTTGTCTTGATGGGTTTCACATCATATGTTGCCATCGATGACAAAGGGGGAGATTGTTGCAAGTATATGCTAACTGGTGTTGTCATTGATGTCAACATGTTTGTGTTGTCATTGGTGCCAACTGTGTCTTTTGATATTGGTGTTTGTTGAGAGATTGATTTGTCATGTTAAGGAAACTGTCTGAGGTTTTGCTCTGCGTTTCCTTTGTGTTGAAGACCGGAGTATAAGATTTGGATATGTTTTAGAGAAGTGTTTGAAGATGCTAAATCTAGAATTTGGTGGTCCGGATTGCTGTACAACAAAAGTTTTATTCACCAGTTTGAAGACTGTGCCTGGCAGTGTTTGCAGTGTGACAAGGAGAAAGTATTTTACTCCACAGTTTGGTTGTTGGCCTTGCGGTCTTGGACATATGCTTATAAGGTCCTTAGCCATCATCATTCCAAAGCATTTCTAATTTGGTGTTCTAGAAAGCAAGTTTTTGATTAGCAGAGTTTGACAATGTTTGTTGAGAGCAGTCTATGATATATCTTCAAGTGATATTTGTTGTCCTCAAGTGAGATCTATTGCGGTTGGATATGTTGGCTTCCAAATGATTTTATGTTGTTTGTGGATGTCTCTAGAATCTATTGAAGGCATGTTTTTGATCTGCAAGCTGTGATGAAGCTCTTGGAAGCATGTGTCTAAGTATTCTTGATGATTGCACCAGTTCTACCGACTTGGGTGTTAACATTCTTTACGGATGTGTTTCTTGGATTGTAGAAGTGTGTTGTAGCGTGTGAAGATGTATTTTGGTCTGAGCTAAGCCATGAAGTGTTCCTCTTTAATTTATTTGCTTCACAAGTTTGTTTAGGTCCAGTCCTAATTTGATTTATGTATGTATGCCGACCTTGGAGATAGTTCCAATGGTTGTAGATTGTAATGCTGACCTTGATGTACATTCCAAGGTTGATGATTAGTATAAATGCATGTAATGAATTTATAAGTGATGTGATATTGTGTGAAGATGTGAAGATAGAGTGTGTGTGTTGTAAAGGCATCGAAGGAGAGATATATTGCATTTTAATGGAACTGAACTCAGGCATGTTGTAGATGCTATTATATCAGTTCATGGCAGTGAGCCAACCCTTGGTAATAAGCCACCCCTTGTAGTGAGCATTCATTTGGGTAGTGAGCCCTAAGGCAGTGAGCATCCTTGTTATTCGACATTGTTACTACATTATATTGTGAGCTAACACTCACTGTGGTTTTTCCCTTTTTAGGGTTTTTCACGTAAAAATATGGTGTTCATGTGTGTATGGTGTTGATATGTTCATGTTTTGATTCTGTAATTCATGTTTAATCTTTATAACAATTTAAGGAGTTAAAGCAAGTGAATGTGAATGTGATTTTGTTTAAAGAGATTAAGGTTTTTTGTTACAACTGATTCACCCCCTCCTCCCCCCCCCCTCTCAGTTGTCTTGTGCCTTTCAACACCCTCAAGGTTTAGCTTTGTGTCTAGGGATGACCTTGACATTGGGAGCTTGCCATATTTAGTGCGAACATATGAGTTGTGGCATAAAGTTGTTGTCATGGCTAAGGTTGGTAAGGCTTTATAGTTGGCACTTCTAAATTGGATAGAAGTTGCTTGGTCAATTAAGTTAGTACAAGTGATGTGTATTGAGAAAAAAAAAATAGTAGTAACCAAGATGGTTATTACACATCCTTAAGAAGCTTGTTTCTCATGGTTATTCCCTCAACAGAATGTTGAAATTCTAAAAATGTTTAAGACTTTGACAAATGTATAAATAGAGCTCATGAACTAGATTCTTAACTTTTTATATCACAAAAAACTTTCTCATAATTTTAAATGCTAAATTCACTATGTCGACCATGTAATGAATGGAAATCATGTATGGTGAATAAGAGGTTTGTATCTTTACACAAAGATCATTCTTATGACCTTGCATTACTACAGTCCACCCACTCCTACACACATTAACTTTTTGGCAATTGTGTAGTCATCCATATCTCTAATTTTATTTAAATATTTCTTAACTAGTTCACATAGATTATGCAATGTTCACATATATTATGCAATGTTACATTCTCCTTCATTTTATGAACAAAGAGTAGATGAGGTTGGTGAACATGCTTTTATAGAACTTATACACATGCATACATAGCCAAGAAGTATTATCTACTACTATAACTTCATCTAAAGACAATGCAATAAAAGTTGACTATTTTATTTTTTCCTATACATACTAATTTTTTACCCTAGCAAGACAACTTGCCCATTCACATCCATTATTTATTGACCAGTGTGTGTTAGGAAAGTTATGAATATCTATAAAAGAAAATAAACTATTGTATTCTAAGTGGTCTATCATAGGACACCCTCTAGTCAAAATAAGAAAAGCAACACTCAAGTGAATATACTCTTTCCCATCATCTTTCCAAATTGAACTTCAATTATACCTCCACATGTAGAAAACTGTCTTTTTTTTAGTATACTCATCATATTCGCATGCTTAACATGAAGACATTCTTACTTTGTTTTCCATCTTATCACTAATATTTCCTTTTCATCTATGATTTGTCTTTCATAAACTTTACCAACATGTTTTTCTATGGTGTCAACTTTTAGCTACAACTTCTTGTTCCTATCATATTTCCGGGTATAAATTTTACACCTACATTCTATAGGATCTTCATCTTTGTTTACATTTTCTACCATTTCAACGAATGGGTAATTTGACACCTAATCAATCTAAAAATTCCTTGACAAATCCCACTCACACCCTTATTTTTATTTGGATTTTCTTTCTCCCTTACATACATGATCTACATTTTTGTCATCACTTGTTGAGGTGGGTTTATTAATATTATCATTCTCACTACCCTAGAACTCCTCTAAAACATCATCTTTGATATTTTCATGCAACTAATTACAATCTTCCTATGAGGTATTCCCTTGTCTATCAATAGATAGCACAAATCATAATGTTGTAGGTTAATCCAATGGACCACAAACATTGCCAAAGTATGACATTATGTTTTTGCATTTTGATGGGTGCCCTTTACTACTTTCAAGAAACTATCTTCTACTCGACATCTCTCATGAATTAGAAACTGCATAAAAATGTCCTTGTGTTTAAGGTCACGACTCACCATCAAAGACTCAACACTAACAATTTTTGGTATCGTCTATATTATGTAACAATAAAACATCAAATAAAATCAACAAAAAGAATCATAGAATATAGGTCCCTGGGGCCTAGACATGTCTCACTAATTGATATCATCTATAACTATGAAACCAAACTAGAAAATAGATAAGAACACGAAGGCTCTTATCCTATAAAACAATAAATAAATTATCACTTGCCTTTCATTAAATCACGAATGCCTATAGTTGTTTATGGCTCACTACAAATAGAAATCAAGGTAGCAAGTAGGCACTAGGCATAGAAGAAACCAAAGAAAGGAGTTTAAAATAGAATTCTCTAAACGATATAAAGATTCAAGAATTGAGTCAATCTGAATCAAGAGCAAAACAAAACATGTAAAAGAGTATTTCAATGTTTTAATTATATTTATACAAATTAAAATTTGGTGAAACTTGACAAATTGTAAAATGGAGTAAAAATATGGCAAATCCCACGGATCATAAAATGGTTGATATAAATGCTGGGTGATTTCGACCACAATCCAAAACATATATTGTGATTTTCAAGGCCAAAATTACGGCCCTACAGTTTGCATGCAATTATAATGGTTTGATCCTCATACACGAAAATTTTTAATGCTATTAGAAAATATGTCAATTAAAATTATGCCTCCAAAATTTTAGGTGATTCCCCATTACAAACGCATAGTTTATTGTGGCAAAAATATTACATATAAATGCCTCGTAAATAAATTGGTGACGATTTAATATTTATTTGACTAATAAATCATAAAATTTGGGTGATTTTGGTCCCCGACGATTACATTGTATTCACCAAAATTGAATTGTCCAATATAGACTTAACCAATTGGCAAAGATTCACTACTAAAAAAATTATTGCTTGGTAACTCTATTGAGATTGTAGACATCTAGTTAGTAGTGTTGCTATGCCTTGAGGGGTCCAAATGTATCTTTATTAGGACTATAGCTATTTAGCTGGCAGTGGAGCAATGACTAGCATTAATGATATGTCTACTAATGATCATCATGTGTAGGCTAGTGTTTGCTTAGGGGTTAACAAAGTTATAATCCTAATTCCTTTTTTGTATGGTTGATCTTGGCTTATTTTGAAAGGAGTAAATGAGCACACTATCACGTACATTTGATAAGTATACATTCAAAAGTTTAGGCATATTGATTTTTTTCATTTTAATTACTATTTATATTACTAAAGTCAAGATTCTTGCTTAACTAGAATTTTGGACTTTAAATGTTTGGATCATTTGTTTATCCAATCTCCATGGTTGGGACTATGCTTATCAAGCTCCTATTTTTTATTTATTTTTTGGGCTATTATTATAACCTTTAAGTCTCCACAATGCTCAAGTCCACTAGGGACTTGAGGCCACTAAGGTTTTAATACAAGTGATTTTATCTTTGACCTTGATTCACTTTGTTACCCTCCCTTGACAATCCATTGTGGTGTATGTTTTCTTCCCTAATCCCTCTTTTGGTCCTACAACTATATCCCTTATCAATCTCTTTGTTAAGTGTTTACAACCACATTTATAATCAATCTAAGAATTATAGCCCATGACCTTCCTCAAAGTTTCCCTTGGGTATTTGAATTTGTGCTTAAACCCCTATTAGAAATCCATGGGAACCCCTTCAATTCAAACATGTGTATCAAATTCCATAGCCTTTGTCTTTATGTCTATGGGCTTTATTTATTTGTGTTTAATCCTTTGCCATAAACTCCCCACATGCTCTATTATATTTGAGCGTTGACTGCCTATAGCCCGTGACCTTCAAGTTAAGTGATCAATTTGGCATTTCATCATGGATTGCTTGTCTTACAAGGACATTTGCGACAACTACAATGATACCTTGAAAGACAACAACTTAAGCACCTTGTTTGAGGAGGCTAGACTTGGTAGAACCGCAAACTTTTTGATCAAAATTCACGACAAAAAATCTAAGCTTGAGAAAGGGATGCAAATTGTCTATTGGCCCTATTTTCGAGGTGGGGCTGTGTGCGATTCTGGGTCCCATACGCTGTTGTGGCCACGTGGACGTTCTTAAAATCTTTCATTCATTCATTCATTTGAAATGCTATCACCACTAGTTATCAACCTCAACCCGTTGGCCCACCTCTCCTATCACTCACCACTTCCTCTCTGCATTCTTGTTGCTACTGATCTAATGTCCATTGTGCCACGTGGCATAATCTTAATAGTCCCAAGACTACCACTTTATGCATCTGACAAGTATAAACCTTAATGTCTTATTCCTTTCCACAACCTCGTGTGGCACTAAGCCTAGAGACATTAATGTGACGTGATGTGTTCTTATTGGCCTGACCCATTGACCGGGCCTTAACAAGAACCTTGCTTGTCCTCTCGATACCTAGTTTGAGACGATTGATCTCCAGCGCAATGCGCTGTGTCCATCGGATTTGTTTGTAGTTTAATGTGCCCCGATATAATGACATGGCCTGAGGAATGACCACATGCCCACTTTTGGCCATTAAGCCGGTTCCTTTAGTGCTCCTATTAGCCGGTTCAAGCTATTAGCCGATTCCTTTAGTGCCCCGTAGATTTTAAGCACGTATGTCCCAAGATGTTTGATCTTGGTGCACTGTAACAGTTAATGTGCATTTAGTGAATATGCATGGGGTGTTATTTAGTTCATTCAAGTTGGTATGGCCCCATGATTTTGGTTGAACGCATGCACTTGGACACCCACAATGTCGACCACATGTTCCCATTGACAATGGCAATATGGTGGGCCCATCCTTTGCTTATGCCTATGCACTTAGAATGTTTCAAAGCCATGAGGGCAGGATATGGACTATTGTTATTGGTCTCAGCCCATTAGCTAGACTAATGGCAAGCATAACATTGTCCCTCTTGATGCCTCAATATCGTTGATCTTGTGCATGATCATTGTCCACCATCGATCATGTCACCATTTAGCATGAGTGAGACCAAGCCTACCATGTTGCTTGTTTTGTGATGTGATGTCTTTATCTTGGAGATTAAAATTGACAACCCATCCCTATTATAAAATCATTTGGCAACCCATTTTTAAAAAAATTTGCCCTATAGTATTAAATGGGAATCTATTATCAATTCAAAGGCCTAGAAACACTAACCAAAGCTTGAATAATGATCATATACATGGGTTTGCAACAATGAATTCGAAGAACTTTCAAATACATGAGGAAATTGCTTTGTAGAGGAAGAACTTTCAAATACATGGGTCTGCAGTTTAGCTGCTGGCGAATATAGATGGATGCAAGCAAGGAGGGCTTGCCACCTATGTGCCACATCGCACATACCGATAAGCCATTACAAGTGACATCAAAAGATACTAGGCCTGCCACTGTCTCAGGCAACACGTGGCAGGCAACCATTCATCATCAAGTATCAACCTCAGATACCCTTGCAGAAATTAAAAAAGCATTATTCTTTCAATTTTTTAAGCTGGATTTTGGGTAATTGAGGTCGACTAGTAATCAAAATAAGAAAATTAGAACAACTTCCGGATTGGTACTTTTTACTGTTATTTTGGGAATGGGGCGTGGGTTCTTTTATTAGAAAACAAAGAGTACCAACCAAGCCTGTAAAATGGTCTTCTCAAGAAACAAACTTGTTTTAAATTTCATGTGAAGCTTCTAAACCCTGTTTCTAACAACGCTGAAGAATGGCACTATGTGGATGTCAAAGATCCCCCTCAAAGTTTTAATGCTGACAAATACGAAATCGTTTTGAATTTCTCATCACTGTAATCGTTTTGAAAGGGGAGGTGGGCTGCCCATTCTGTGGTCGACATGAAAGGTGACTACTAAAGTTGACAAAGTTTTTCTACTCTATAAAATGTCAGGAACATTGATTAGAATTGTTAAAAGACTGTAGGATAGCAAAGGGAACTTGATAAAAACATTGAACTTATATTCTTTTGTACAGTGTAAACAAGTCTTATTTCAATGCTGTATGAACAGACAATAAACTCATGTACAAAACGAGATAAATTAAAACCAGCTACAACAGATTTCACAAATGCCCAACTTATTTCTCTTTAAAGCAAGGTTTCAACTATCATGTCTGCCCTCATTCTAGAGGCAGCTAGAATAACGGGCACTTCCCCCTATCCCAGTGATCTGTAAACCATAAACTAGTGGCTAGAGTCCCTAGCTTACTACTTTCACTCTTATATATCTGCAATTTTCCTCTCAGGCAATGGCCATGGGAGATACCCTGCCACACAGTAAAATCTAAACCTTTGAAAAGCTTGTATCCCTTCCATTGACACATCGTATTTCTGTAATGCGAATTTCAATCTCCCCCAACTTTCTGCCTTCAATTTCTTTCCCTCAGCTCTCTTCTCATTCCACCAGACCTGTCGTTGCTTGACTATAGAATCCACCTGCTCTTTCAGTTCTGCATGCAGCTTCTCAATTCTATCCGATTGCTCTTTCATTTCTGCCTTTAGAGAACCCACCTGCTCTTTCAGTTCTGCCTGCAGCTTCTCATTTCTATCCAATTGCTCTTTCATTTCTGCCTTTAGGGAGCCCACCTGTTCTTTTATTTCTTTTTTGAGGGCATCTAGTTCATTTTTGAATGTTTTCTCTGATCTGACTTCTTCTTCAGTCACAACTTCCTTCAATTTCTCTTTTCCTACGCTGTTGCTGGTTTCGGAATAATTTCCAGCATCCGAGGCATCTCCCTGGGGCTCCGTCGCTGCAATTATCTGATCTTTAGCAACTTCCAATTTCGATGGTTCCAAGTTGCTGCTTTCAGGATCCTCTTCGTTCTTAGAAACTCCCTCCTCTTTCTTATCTTCTTCCAATTTCTGTGGCGTTCTATCTTTGTTTACAGTATTCTCTAAAGCTTTAGCTGTATCTCTTTCCTTTTCACTTTTATCTTCTGCAATAATCCATCTTTCATTTTCAATAAAATGATCCACAATCATTCTTAGTGAAGGTCTACGAGCTTTAAGAGCACGAAGTCTGTCCCAGTTCTGCAAAAAAGACATTGATAACGTAGATTAGGCCAAGGACGTGTACCTAAATATACAGACAATTTGACACGAAATATGTATAGTTGTGTAAGAAATAGGACAGATATGCACCTCTACGAGGATATTTATATTTTCCTCCCATTCCCAGCATATGAAAATCCAGGTAATCAACTGAACCTGCCACCCATCCAAATGCTTGGCTTCATTGTTTATCAAAAATATATTCCACACCAATCGATGGTAGTTCAACAGACGCTTCCACTCTCGCGGCAGTTTTCGGATATCTGTAGCCATTTTCTGAAAAAAATCAAATACATTTTGCTCTCCTTTACTGTATGTTATGAACAGCATCTGCCTTATAGGAATTAAGTCGCTCAAACTCTGGTCACCTGAATCAACACATTGCATATTCATCCTGGAGTATAAAATTTAACTGAACTAAGGAAAACATTAATATTTCTCGTTTGGATTATTAGCTAGTAATTCAATTTATAATATGGTCATGGCTATTATTACCTTCAGCTTCTGTTTCAGAATTTGATTGAACCAAACCGGTTTGTTGTGAATTACTAGCATCTATCAATAAAATGCAAAGCCAGTTGTTAGTAGCAGATAATGAAAGTCGATTTTTTTAAATGTCATGTTTGCCCTGAAAATTTCTGTTTGTTTGAAACCATAAATTGAAGGTGTATAATACAGACTAAAATTAGAACTATAATGTGTATTAATATCAAAATATTTTGAATATGTATCGTGATAATTACTTGTTTCACACGAGTGTTGCACATCTATCGCAATATCTTTTGTAACAGCTGTTTGTGTTCCTGTTTCAGCTTCTCCTGTCTCTGCTTAAGTACTAGCTTCTATTAATAAAAAGTAGTGTCTGTCGGATGCTCCAGTACTAAGCGATATAAAACCTCCTTTCAATTTTATTTTTGTTTCATATCCTAACCTAGATCTTACCTGGAATAGGAATCTCTGAGCCAAGCATTTTCGTAAAATCAGGTTCATCTCCACTCGACCGTTCAAATGGAGAAAAGAGAGCCTTGTAAGCTATATCTATCTCTGGTACGGAGTCATCTTCTGCATCTGTTTTTGATTCTGAACGGCCTGCCTTAATTTGTTTTTGGAACACTCCCAAATGTCGATCCAAAAAATTCTTCGATTGGACTTCACTGGGATCAGGGAGGTCTAATGGCAGTTGTATTATCTTTTGTAAATACTTATCTGCTAACTGCCTACTATTTTTCAAGGATTTATCTCCATACTTTTTCATTATGGCCCGTTGGATCAAAGCTTTATCCATTCCTAGAACGACACTGATTTCGCAGACAGCTAAAACAAGATTAACAGCCGATAAAACCTGTATGGCATAGAAAACTGTTTTAGCACAATTTCAGTTGCATAGGAAGTATAAACTTTGTATTGAAAATAAATTATTTTTAAATTTACCTGAAGAATGACAGATTCTTGACACCTGTCAAGATCATCAACAAATACAATTGTTCTTAGATTAGCACTGGGTATTGAACTGGTCAAGATTTCTCCGCTGTATTGAGAAGATAGCAATGAAATAATACAAGACCCTGTTATGAAATGCCATATTTTGGAAGCAGCAGTGCACAGTAAATAAGGTTTTTTGCTAATTTCCTCTTTCAAGAAAGTGATATCAGATATTACCCGTTCCTGATAACCGAGCTTTTCAGTGTGGTCTGGAAATTTTATATAATTCATTAATTGAACACTCACGGGATTTACAGTGCTCATCACTTTCTTTGCCAGAGTCCATACTAGAATGACTACAGTTAGAGGAAAAGATGCGTATTTTAGCTCCAATGATTCTTTGATCTTGTATCTATCCAGCACAAGCCATACAATCCAAGTAAATGAGATGGCCAATAGAACCGCAAGGACGCATGGAAAGATAATCTCCACCCAGATAACATGTTTCTGCTTTCTCCAGGTATTTCTCAAACATGTGCTCAACCATTGTGCATCTGTCACTATTCCTTCCATTCCTTTTGTGATTTCCACTGCCATGCCCGCCAATGCTTCTGATTCGTTCTTGTATTTCCATGCGTTATATCGGACAGTTAAAATAGCAGGCACACTTCCCTCTGCTGGAGGATCAATTTCTGACTGTGATTGTTGACCTTTCGTTATGAACTGAGAACGAAAAATAGGAAACAGTTAAACAAAAATATATTAAGATTAGAACAAAACACAATACTGAAACTTTTCTTGAAGAAAGAGACTTACCATACCACTGCTACCCATAGCAGCTAGTGATTGAAATATATGATGATATTTAGCCTCGTACTGGTTTAAGAACTTAAAAAGTGAATCTCCAGCCTGTTGAAGAAGCATATTTAACAATTAACATAGAGTTAAGTAGAGAAATGTGTTAAAAAAAATGTTGTATTATATTCTAAATTTATATTTTACCTTTCGATTTGTGTCTTCTTTTTTATTGTTTGTCTTCTTCCACCACTTCTCAATCTTATTCTTCATGGTGGAGCCTCCCTCCTAGTAAACAGCCACATTTAACATTTAGGCAGAAATGATTGAAAGAAAAAAACAAATTGTTATTTTCTAAATTTGAATTTTACCTTCGTCGTTCTGTCCAGTTTTGTATTTTCTATCTTCATCCAGCATACGAGCTTATTCTTCATAATTTGAAAGAATTTATTTTGTGAGTCTGTGTTATTGAGCAATAGATCTAAACTTGTCTTAATTTGGCGGTATTTCTTTTTGCCCTTTTCTGAATGTTCTGAAATTTTAAAACCAGGAAAACTTGAACTTGTTATTTCGGATGGTAATAATGCCAGTTGTGCAGCTGTCTTCAACAAAATGCCCTCTGTCTGTATTGAACGAAAGCGAACTAGACTTTAGGCCAAACATATTAAAATTTTGACTAAGCAGAAGTTGATTTTAAATTTACCTGTATCATCAGGCTCGATTTTCCCATACCCCAACTACCTGAGATACCCACTGTAATAGGAGGTTTTAAATAAGGGTTCAAAAGTAATGCGGCAAGACCATATGCAAAATCACTTCTTCCTGTAAAAATAGGAATAACTACTTTGGATAAGATCAACAAATATTTTTCCGTTCCTTTTGCTTTAGAAAAGAAAACGTATTAAATTTTACCCAGATTATCAGATGTAGCTGGTTGATCATTTCCTTGTTCTGCAATACTTTCGATTTGCCTGCAAACTGCAGATAACCAAATACACACTAATAACAAAATATCTCGTGCCTGATATCGTAGATAAGTGGTTAAATAAAGCATTAAAACACTGCAAAGTGGGTTTATTGAGTACCTGTGAGTACATTGTTTTTCTCTTTTGGTTGTAAATCTTCTCTCCACTTGTGGTCCTTAATGTCCCCGATTTGAGCACCCCTAGTAAGCAATTCTTTGGTCATCTCAATATCACCCAGACATGCAGCTGTCCTTAACAAATTGTTTTCTTTCCCTACTTTTTCAGTGAAATGATTCTTTTGTTCTAAAAGAAAGGTTTTGAGTGGAGAATCGCTTAGATGTTGGTCTGCAGTGCCTAACCCTGCAGCGGAGGCCCACAGCAAAAGCAATTTCTTTTCATCTGATCCACATTTCTTGAACAGCAATTCAGCAACTGCTATTGCTTGGTCTTCAGATCTGCTCTGCACAGCACAATGAAGTGCCGTTCGCCCGTCACTATCTCTTTCAAGAAGTGGGTGAGCTCCCCAATGCAACAGAACCGTGACCATATCCGCGTGTCCCTCTTTAGCGGCTTTATGAAGCGCCGTCTGTCCAAGAACGTCTGCCGTCTTCACATATACTTTAGGCTTCTTTGACCTCCGGAGAAGGTAATCCGCCATATTCTTTCTACCCTTTGAAGCGGCCACATGTAGTAATGTCAGCCCTCCATGGTCAATTATGGATTCTACCCCATACTCTTCCCACCGTAAAAATTCCATGCGCTGCCCAGAACGCATCGCCGCATTAAAAAGCCCATCCATGTACGTGTCAATTAGGATAGAAATGATTTGAGGATTATCATGGTGATTTTGTTCCACCGTATCAAACACAAGCTCTCGCCCATTCTCATCTTTGATCTGTAGGATGTCTTTATTTATTTGCAATAACATGCGACATAGGCGTGCGTGTCCGTTTCTAGCTGCATAATGGAGAGCCGTTCGACCGTGATTATCTTTTTCTCCTACCCATTTTTTCTTCTCTCCTTGGCTTGTACATTTGGCGAGCATTAACTTAGTTAACTTACGTGCTTTATAGTCATCTTCACACAGAGATGCGTAGTGCAAAGCTGTTTTGCCCGACGGAGTCGAAGCAAGTGGACTTGCTCCGGTCTCCAAGAGTTTTTTCACAACTTCTAAATTGCCTTCAAAGGCAAACTCATGCAGAAGCTTGGCAGAATCCACCTTATCAAAATGAGTCTCTAGTGGTTGTTGAGAAACCGACAATAGCTTCACCATTAGCTTTATGTTATTGTCTTTGACGGCCATATCCAGAGGGCTCACCTCATCTTTGTCTTTCCAAGTAACCATCTCTGCCCTCTCTTCAGAGACACCTTCATTCTGTACTGTATTGTTGTTGCCTTCCCCAATCAGCACATCGATAATATCTGTCTTCCCTTGCTCAACTGCATAGTGGAGGGGGAGGCGGCCTCTATTGTCTGGAACATTCAGTCTTCCCCCATATTCAATAACCATTTCACAAATGCTTACATTAGCACTATAACAGTCACACGCCCAATGAAGAGCAGTCATTCCTTCTTCATTTCTTGCATTGGCGAACTGTTCTTTTGAATGACATTTGTCGAAAAGACTTCTTATAATTTCATTTTTCCTATAATATACAGCATAATATAGAGCCATATTCTGTTTTTCTGGGCCAAGGTTCGCTTGTGGCTGGGCGCCCCACTCTAATAACTTGTTCACCATTAAATGGTCAGGATTCTTCACTGCATAGATCAAAATCTTGTTGAGAACATCATAATTTCCAGTTTTGTCGTAGAGGGCGGATTGTGGATTTTGCAACGTATCGTTGAAACGTTGCCGATCATCACCTGCTGCATCCTTGCATGCCTGTTCTAGAATCCTCTTTCCTGCATATTTTTCATATCTGGAGAGGTAAAAGAGTACGGCGGTAGACATAATGAAATCCCTATGGCTTCTTGCCTGACAGTCTTCATTGTCCAATTCTTCCATCAGTAAAGAAAGACTACTACGTGCGATGCGGGCTACAATCCAGGAGGACATGCAGTACCATAAAAAATTCCAGATGGCATTTGATGTGTCTCCTTGAGAGGCAAAATCCTGAAACCAATTCACTTTTGAACATTGCCGCCTTATGTAACTCGTAAATTGATCTATCCTTCCTAGAAAGGCTTGCCCCAAGATCTTCTTATGCTCCTGACTGAACTTGTCCCAAAAGAATTTTCCCATGCCAATCATCACTTCTTTAACTGAATCTCGAGAAAGTTGTCTCGTCGCCGCTTGTTGACCGACGAGTCCCTCTTCGCCAAGTATTCTGCCCACATGACATATCATTCTGTTCATCTCTAGAAATGTGGTTCTATTCCTCAAAGGTATGTTGCCCTCTCTGACATTTAGTCGGTTAAAAGTCTCTCTATTTTCCCAAGAGTTGAGCAGCCAGTACACAACTTCGTAATTCCAGTCTTCAGCACACAAAAGTAATGCAACTTCTCTTCCTTTATGGGTGAGTATAACATCTGCGTATATGCTCCTCGCCTGATCCGAATTACCTGAAGAACATTTTGTTACACAAGTTGAGTGCACGAGGGTAGCAATATGCTCACTAATAGTCCGAATGTGAGTTGAAAATAGAGTAAGATACGTAAAGAACAGAATATACCTGAGCTATAGTTTTCTGATGGCTGGATTTGTATGACAAGCATGTACCCCAAACAGCTTCTGAAGTCATCTCCCATTTGAAACTTATAACGTCGGCCGCTTATCCAACCGTCAAGAAGACGAGCTCTTTCCCATTCCCATTCCTGTTGCTTTATCATTTCAAGGTTGTGTTTTGCTTCCCGATAAGTTGCTAAACGCCAGCCTTGTTCTGTAGAGTAGCTCCTCTCAACTAACATCATTTTACAAGGCAGGGCCTCTATTTCCGAAGACATAATGTTGAGATTTCACTGTTTTGGTAGGGAGTTGTCAAGGCCTAACAAACACTTTTTTATTTTTAATTGAATTAAGCAAAATAAATAAAGATACAGATCAGCTGAAGCAAAGCCAACAGCCAAGCGCCAAACAGCAGCATTGACCGGACAGAAACACCAGAACATACAAGCTGGAGCCTATGAGTCCAAAACAGAAATTACAAGGAACAGTTGCACGGCAGCAACACGACAGAGTTCATGAATTCAAATAAAAACATGAGCAGGCTGGGACTAACAGCCCGGCTAGAAAAGTAGTCAAACGACCCGGTAAAAAAAACTTTGTTTTACCACATTCAGTGGAATGGCGTCTTACAAATTAACAAGATTACACAAACAAATGTGTAAGCAAAACAAACATTTATACGCTTTTCCGTATCCGTGCCAAGATGTGTAACCTTCTCGCTAGGTACCTGCTACATAAAAAACGAAACCATTATTTTCGTTTCTGAAAAGTGTCTTAATTTGGTATATTAATATTGTAAGAGAAAGTAGGAAAAACAAAAATAAATTAAAATATTGTGGAATCGATCTTATAAGGCACACTGGCGAATACAATTAATCTTACAAAACATAATATAATTTATGAAATTTTAAATCATACAATCAAATAATATTTTTTACATTTATTAAATATATAATTATTTTATTAAATATATAATTTTTTAAAGGGAAATTTATTAATAAGAGTGTAATGATTACAAAGAATATATTTTAAAAAAATATATATAATAAGAATACAAATCAATCAATGCAAAAAATTTCTAAAAGTTAAATGAAAACAAATTATTTCAATAGTTTCAATCAGTAAAAAAATTAAAAAGTTAAATAAAAAATTATTTCAATAGTTTTACTTAGTATTTTGTTTATAATTTAATGAAAATAAATTATTACTTTAACTTTGAGTTCAAGAATTATTTTATTTCAAATAGATTGAAAAAGACGAGAGTTATTTTATTTACTTTTGAGTTATTTCATTTTACTTTAGAATTATTTTATTTACTTATTGAGTTATTTCATTTTTCTTTAAAACTATTTTATTTACTTATTGGAAGCTATTTTTCTTAATACATTTGTTTTATTTTTGTTTTGAAAAGAATTATATATTTTTTATATTTATATATAATTTTTTATTCTGCTCTTAGAAAAGACCATTTATTATTTCCATAATTTTTTGGTTTAGTTTTTTCTTTAAAAATTGTAATAAATTTTATATATTTATGTATTTTTTATTTTTATTTTTTTGGGTATTAATATATATTTAAAAAAATTTATATTTTTATATTTAAAAAATAAAATTAGTTTTACTTTCCCTCGGTTCATGGGGATTAAAGAGTACATTTACTATCAAACCCAATAAAGATATATTCCACCACTAGTGGATTGGCTCAATCTAAATCTTGACGGTGTTTCTCGAGGGATTCCTGGTCCTTGTGGTGTTGGATATATTATTCATGATCATGATGGGAGATTAGTTAGCATGGCTTCCAATAAGGAAGTTGAAGCTTAGGCATTATTGCTTGGTTTATAGGTGTGCTTCATCTATAGTCTCAAGAATGTCTAAATCAAAGGAGATTCAATGGTAATCGTAAATGCTATTCGTAGGAGGGGCTCTCCATCTTGGAAGATAAGTAACATCCTCATGCAAAACTGCGGTGTGCAGTAGAGTCTGTCTGATGATGTGGGTTCTCGTGGACAGAAAATTGGAGGGGAGTTGGTATAAAATTGATCTGTTTGCCAAGTGAGTGACACCCAATTTCAATACTATGTCATTCTTCTAGGGATTTCAACCCCGGGAATCCTAATCTATTGCTTTGTATTTATTTTGTATGGATGTCAAATGCCTTTATTTGACAAATTTAGCTCTTTGGGAACCTCATAGAATAATGAAGGATCCTATGCTTTACTGTTTACCTAAACTATCATTTATGGCCTTCAGTTAGTCTCTAGTAAATAAATCCCAATTCTGTACAAAATTTGAAATGTTGTTCATGGATCTCATCAATGTCCTTTGTTCAGAGCTTTCACGATTTATTTGTTACTTAATTTTCAAAGTGTGATAAATAGCTTCTATTGAATTACAGATTCCAGCATTAGCAGTGAGTCTTTCCTATTTCATTTATGATTTAATTTGTTGTCTCTTTGAGACTCCCATCAACATTTCAAATTGCATTCATCATGCAGTCAGCATATTGGGTTTCCTTGGAGGAATATCTTATGGTGTAGTATGTTCTTTGACCAAATTTGTCTACTCACTTTTTTCTCATTCTGATAGGATGCTAGAATACAAAAATCAATTTATCAATTAAAAACTGGCCAATACGAAATGATTCATATTTTTGATTGTGATATTTTAATATACTTGAATAATCTTAATTTCTATTTTGTTGGTATAGAAGTTCAATTATGTATCACTGTTGGCAAGATCCCATTGAAGGTGGAAGAATGCTCGATGATTTTTGTGGGTATGAAATAAAGATACTGTCATATAGGAGCTTATATTTGTATGCAACATAGTAACACTCACTGTATCTTATCCAATCTGGATTAGTTGGACAGAACCAGTTGCAACTCTCAAATTTGTGTCTATTGTCAATTGAAAAACTCTTGATCCACTCCTTTGGTTACTCGGTAACACCATTTCAAGAGATTGCCAAAAAAATTATCAGGTAACTATAAAATTCATTCCCTTTTAGATCAATCGAAGAACCAATGTTAAGCCTTGTGCAGCATTTCATCTTCTGTTAACTTTTAAGAAGGATATTAGATTCATATGATCAAGAGCAGTATATTATTATGAGCATACACTAATTAAAAAGCGCCAGCTAGATTTCAATCCTCCTAAAGATATTAGCCAAATACTTCCGGTTACAGAATTCAACATACAATTAAATGGGAGTTCCTTACTATATATTATTGGATATTGTCCATCTAAACATTGGAATACAATACATCCATGCACTAATCAGTCTAACTGATGGGTGGCATATACCATATGCCTTGAGAATTTTAGCCCTCAATTAATACACTTTATTTACCTACATAAAAAAGAATAGGAGTTATCAAAAAAGGCAATGCTTGGAGAATATAGAGAAGACCTAAATCACATGTATAAAATGGTTAGGTGTTAATGTAAATGCACCAACCTTTGATGATGATTTCTAATATCTGTGAAAACATAATTTGTGTTTTTGATGACATAACAATCTTACAAGCAAAACCAAAAAAGAGATAAGTATTTCTTTAAGAGTTTTGTAAATGCACCAACCTTTGATGATGATTTCTAAAATCTGTGAAAACATAATTTGTGTTTTTGATGACTTAACAATCTTACAAGCAAACCCAAAAAAAAACCAAGAAACAAGTGCTTTTTAACAGTTTTTATCAAGATTTGACTCTTTTTGTTTGTACCACTATTTTTTCTATTAAGAACAAGACTTTATTCATTTGAAAAAGATTGTTCATTTGAAAGGCTCAGTTCTATTATGACATAATAAAGACGCTTATTTCTTTTGTCTTAGTTTCAATGTGGGTCAGAGTTGGTTGGATGTTTGTAGCTGATGGAGATTTCAAACCCCTTTATGCATACGAGGGAGCTTCTCAAGGAACTTGGTTACAAGGACTCAAAATTGAGTCTCATAAATGACGTGAGTTTCTTGCTAGGGAGAGTATATTACATTAGATCATTGCCTTCCAATTTGTGTTCTAAATTCTTACAGAAATTAGTCTGTTGTTCTAACCCATATTGAACGGCTTGCTTCATGAATTAGAGATCTGCTTTGCCCTCATTTTTAGTTTTGCTAGACTCATCATGGGACCTTATGTTACATATTCCACGTTGACTGCAAACAATCCCTTCATTATTAAGGTAAGTACTAGGATCGCATGTATGACTTGGGTACCTAATTTACTTTGGATGGGGGCTTGAAGTCCTTATTCTCACCAACAAAAAGTTAACTGGTTTTTCTTATGCCAATAAATCAGAATTGGTGTTTGATGCAGGCAAGAGCGTTTGGCTTACAGGTGATCAGTATCTTCTGGTTCTACAAGATAGTCAGAATGGTCTACTACAAATTGTCCAAAAGAAACAGGAGGGAGCCAAAAGTTTCATAACTAGATGTAAGAAAGTGCAGTATGGCTCAGTCCTATCTAGAAACATTTTATGGTCCGTCTTTGGCCAATTGGTTTTAACTATTACACATTTGTTCAAAAAATGATCTTGTCAGATGGTCAAATCAATCAAAAAAGATTAAAACAAATTTAATGCAAAATGTTCTAATATTGTCTGCATTTTTAACAAATTGATAAAAGCTGGCTGTAGTTTCTATGTTTCTTGCTGAAAAATAACATAATAATACATATATTTATTATTTGTTGAAGTGGAGAGTTTCTGTAATTTAAAACTCTAAAAGGTTTCTTTTTCTTAAAGATTTAAGACTATCATATTTGTTTCTTCTGACATAGGATGATACGCTGGTATAAGAATGCATGTATAGTGCAATGTTGACATTCCCTAGATGTAAGAGGTGAGAACATGTGTATCAAATGAATAATTAAGAATGTTTTTTCTTCACTTGAAGCACCAAAGTGAAGTTACAATCATGGAGGCACTAAAGTACAAGTCCAATTGACAGTTGCACAGAAGTGTTGTAGCAGTAAAAAAAACACCAATAGTAAGGGCATCACAAATCATGAGGTAGTTTTCTTGTTTTAACTACACACAGCTAGCAATAATCAAATCCAGCAAAATGTAGTTGGTGGGAAAAACATGTAGTAGTTGGTCTACAAAGTGAGCTCCAAGAAGATGGGTTTTTCAATTATATAAATAATTTTGCGTCGAGTCACTTGCTTTGAATATGCTAATTCATTTCTTGGACCCTTATGACTTAATGACGCATGGGTGATATTGAAGAAATGCCAATTTGAAAACAATGAAAATTATTAACTATGCTGGCAATCAAATGAAAAGCAATATTTGTTATTGTGTTGTGTGACCAAATGTCATTAAAAATAAAATAAAATAATGTGATTGTGTACATTCAAATGCCTAAAACATATTTTGCATCCTTATTACAATTGGTTTTTCTTTTATGGAATTAGTATTCTTCCAATTCAGTGTCATGCTATTAATTTTTATTAATTTTTTTGGGTCATTCTATTATTATTTGTAGTTGCAGCTGGATCATAGAAGGTACATCACATAGTCCATCCTACCAAGACGTGTTCTGGTGTCCTGTTAAGTGAGTCAATAAGCATGATTGTAAACGTTCTGTTCATTTTATATTATCTTCGTGATGTGGCATCGTGTTTTAATATATCTTCTTTTTTTATATATTGCATACTTTTTACTTAGAAATCATCTATCCAAGAGTCCCTGGAGCTTGTACTCTGTTGCTTGTTATTGCATACTTTTTACAGTGTCCTTTGTTGCTTGTTATGTAGATATCTTGTATATTTCCTCCATGGTGCTTATTTTCCTACAAATTTCATCTATCCCACATCAATGAAGATATCCTTTTGGAAGAGTTCCTAGCAATAGAAGGCAATGCTCAGGAAGAAACTGTGTAGAGGTAGTTTCCAACAGATGAAGTCCCTGGCGTCTGAGGAAGTGCGAGAAAAATAAATTGTAGCTGAGTTCTCAGCTTACTATCACTTCAATCTATGTTGTTGGTCTTGTTGCATCTTTCGTTGCATCATCTTCAACATGCCGGCGGTGGCTTGCTCTGTGTTTCTGGCAACCAGCCTTCAAACAACATCTTCACCACCTGGTTGACTTCATTTACTCTCTAGAAGGGGCTTTAATTTGTCCCTCATTCATGTAATTATTGTGGCTTAATATGAAGCGTTTTCGTTTGGCTTGATTGTTTTGTAACAAACCGAGCAAGCACAGGGTAGATTCAACTAAAATCCCATACTGTAGTTTTTTTAGGGGAAAATATAATGCATTTCTTTTTGGCACAGGGTAGATTCGACTAAAATCCCATACTGTAGTTTTTTAGGGGAAAATATAATGCATTTCTTTTTGGCTTATTTTTATCTTAACCTTGAGAGTCAAAACTGTGCAAAAGAAAGTTTAAAACTTGCTTCAAGTGGAGTAATTGTTGTTAGGGTAAAATATAATGTATTTCTTTTTGGCTTATTTTTATCTTAACCTTGAGAGTTAAACTATGCAAAGGAAAGTTTGAAACTTGCTTCAAGCGGAGTATTTGTTGATTTATTGAAGCCATTGTAGTTGCGCTCTCATTTGTTTACTTACAAGAGATGCAAATTCGTATAAACTAGCTTAGAATGGTTGTTGTTTTCAAAATTTGAAACTCCTTTGGTCAGCTTTTACAGTAACTGGCTAGGCTTTCATGCATATTGCTATCGTTTCATGTAAAATCCCATAAGAACAAACTTTCTATTGGATTATCTAAGTTCATCTAGTGGGCTTAATTTTCTTTATAAATAATCGATTAATCTCCGAGAAAAGTTTAAGCCTTTACGTGGAAGTATCTTTTGTTGTGTATTTAAGGACGAGATTTGAATTTGATGGAGCTAGAGCAGTGTAAAGGCTAATTTTTGTTCAGTTTGAGGTCAGGATGAGATGAATTAGGAGAATATTGTTTTCTTGAGCGGTAGAAAAGTTTCTGTAGAAACTTAAATCACAAGCAAGATAGAAAAAGCTTTGGGAGAAAGCCATAGAAGCCACGCAAGGCGGTTAGAAAACAAATGAAACCTTTATTTTGACTTTAAACAATGCATTGAAATGTGCATCGTGCAGGCTTCCTTATGCGGCTTTGTTCGAGCAGTTTATGCTTCTCCAGCACTTGTCTTTAGAAAACACAGGCCTAATTTCTCTCGAGAGTTTCCCTTGCTTGCCTCACTTGAGGCGCTTGGTTCTCAACTAGAACAGGATCTCTAGTGGGTTGGAGCATTTCGTATAGGTGGGGTTTAAATCTCTGCAAGATCTTGATCTGTCAAATAATTGTATTGGGAGTTTTGAAGATTTTGTGCTTTGTCACAACTTCGTTTAGGTTCCTTGGATCTTTATGAGTGCTCTGTAATGATGCTGCCTGATTACAAGGCTAAAGATTTTGATGTTGTTAAGTCGCTGCAATTTTTTGATAAAGCAGACCGTGACGACAAAGAGAGGTTTGATTCGGATGAAAAAGTAGAATCTGAGAAGGAAGACAAATAGGATGTTGCTAATTTTAATGGCAAATAACTTGCTTGGCTACACTCTTTCATGCAATAATGACATTTCAATTAACATATAATAATTTTGTGACCTAAGTCTAGCATGTGCCAAAATGGGAGATTTGGAATAACATGTGTTGTTGTTGCCACTGCCCTCGTAGATGTGTTGCAAAACCTAAAGGAATGCGAGCTATTTTGCACCCTTCATGTTTTGGGAATTTGTACAACTTCAAAGACATTATTCATGTTTCCTTTTATAGGTATTGCATTTGTCAAGTATTTTTCAAGAGAAATGGCAATCCAAGCTATTCATGCTTTGAATGGAACTTATGTGACGGAGATAATTCTTATGGATTGGTATTTGGGTGGTACTGGAATGGTTTATAATTATGTCACAAACTTACTTGACAATTTTTGAATGATTGTAAGTACCTATTGACAATAAGAATTGTTGACCCTAAAAGAAGTAGACTTGTGCTCAAATGCTCCTTATCATGTATCATAAGGACACAACTTCAATCTTGGACCACATGGACAAATAAAGCTTGGATAAGAAGACATCCAACACAAGAATATGTTTTACCTACATATTCTTTGTTTATGTAAATGCAAATAGAGGGTTTCACCAACTCATATTCTTTGTTCAACTTCCACATTAGCAGGAACCTACGCAATGCGTCTCTTGTTATTTATGGCACAATCATACTTATTTTTGATTTGATCCATCCATTTTATTCCATTCTATTTAATCCTTAAATTAATTTACAATTAACTATGTTTATTTAACTAATTAACTTAAAGAACCATTTTTCTATTGCAATAATACAAATATATAATACATTATGATGTACAAATTAATTTAAATTTTATATAATATATAATAAGATACAAATTAATTTAATTTTAAAAACTTTAAATGATAGCTTTTCCGTCATTATCAATTTATATAATTAAAAGTTTACAAATTAAAAAAAAACTATATATAATATAATGTATTATAATATATTATAATATATATTAATTTAAATAAATATTGTCTTTCCAAAATTTACATTGTAATTCTCTCCGAATATGTGGACCGCTTCCGCTCCTTATGATTTTTCTGCACAGGCCGTGCCGGAAACAACATTTTGCTTAGGGAATAACGGATCTTCACCAAGGATTTAGGCATTCGAACAAACTTCTGTGCACATTGAGGGATCACGACTTGAGTAGTCACGCGTCGACAGTAGCTCAGGATGCCGTTTTCGGTGATCCTTGCGTTGGCAGTCTAGGACAGTAAAATCTGCTTTGAAAAAAAGAATCCTAAGAAATTTGATCCTTGCGTTGGCAATCTAGGACAGTAAAATCTGCTTTGATAAGAAATTTTCAGATTGTTTTGCTCAAAGCAGATCTTGAAAAATAATATTTACTCCAAGATTTCAATGTATGGTACGCTAATCTGGAAGAGTGCACTGTGCAGCCATAAAAATTCAGTTTAATTGAATATTGTATAAATGGAACTATTGTTTTATAAAACATTTAAATTATTTGAAAATAAACACTTTTCAAATGCTGGAAACGTAGAAATAAAGATGAGTGTTTTCCAAAATATGTTATGATTTAAATTAGAGTACTGCCACCCAGAGTTTTCGGGAATTTTTTTCGGAAGGCTCGCAAAGAAGCCAGGAAACTAACTACTCTTATCTATCTATCTCCATCTCCATTCCGACAGCCGATTCATCGACATTAACAAACATTCTTACACACGATTCATGAACTCATATATTGGTCAACAGCATAAATGCTATCTCCCCAACTCGACGTCATGACTGAAATAGGAATGCCTTAGAGAACCAAATGGGCCCTCGACAACAGTTTATGGATTTTTTTGGTTTGCCCTGTGTAATTGTCCACAAGATTATAGGAAAAACTATTCAAAGGGTAAAGTAGACTTTCAAAAAAAAAAAAAAAACAACTACTATAAAGTCATTAAATTATTTTATGGAAAGCTACTATAGAAACGATACTACATCATTCTTCATGAATTCCAATATATCAACTGTTTGCTCAATGTTTTTTGGGGAATAATATTCATTTTAGCGTAGCAACTAAAATCTGCTTTGAAAAAAAGAATCTGAAAATTTCTTATCAAAATTTGCCCCAAAAAAATGAATTGAAACTAATAGTTCAAACCCCTTTCAGTCAACCGCGAGAGGAGTATCAATATTGGCATACACTATATCTGATGCACTCAAATAAAAGTAAAGATGAAACAAGCTCACTCTATGATCTATGGCAGTTAGTATACAATACCAGATGGAGTTAGAAAGCAGGTTCAATATCAAAGGGCTTTCAACGATAAACAAACTGAATGTCAAACAAGCAAAATTAAGACTAAGAAAGAGAAAATTAAGAATATATAGAAAGATAGAGCTGCTGGGAAAAGGTGGCTATGAGTGAAACACATGCAGGAGGTTGCAGCATCCAACCTTTGAAGGTAGGACAACTGGTGCTAAAAATGGGTAAGATACCTAAACATAAAATATTTGCATCAATTATTTGTGAAATTTCTGAAGCTACCATCTAGTTTCTAAGTCATCCGAAATTACAACCGGCAGAGTAAACCTTTTTCTGGGCATACTGACCATTTTCCAGCTACTGTTACGTGTTCTGTAGTCAAGTCCTATGCTTACTCTTATCCCATCAAAGATGAGGGGTCGATATTTAAGTCAGTGAAACGGTAGCATATTCTTTTCCGGCATACTAACAGTTCATCCTAACCAAGCCTATTGACATATATAAAATAAATAAAAATGAGCACAAGTAGAACGATATTAGTGATCTTATGCAAAATGTAGTTATGAATGCGTACCCGGATGATTGCTGCGCTGAAAACTGGAGACGTTAAACTCCACCAACAAATGTTTGTTGAGAGAGTTGAAGACTACTGTGACTGCAAAAGGGAATTGGGTATAAATTATAATGATACAATGCATTAACCGCACTGAGCTTGAATTATGTTGGGTTATATTTATTTGCGGGAAAAGAATCTTATGATGACCCCAGTGAGATTAAAGTGAGGCGGCGCCAGCTAAAGCAATTTTGACGTTGACGTATGTGACTAAAGGTACAATTATTTCTTTTGTATGGCAGCTTTTCCTTTCCATTATTGTACCCTAATTATTATTGGGTGAATAATGCATAGTACAAGGTGTCGTCTTTAATCTGCCCACTAAAAACGACAAAAGTGCATGGGGGTACAATGACATAATGCGTCATCTGACCTCAGATTGCCCTAAGTTGGATTACATTTATATCCAGTGTAAGAATCCTATGACGACAACGATGTGAGGTTAACGTGGGGGCGGGGGCGGGGGCGGGGGCGGCCATAACAATTTTGAAGTTGATGTATGAGACTAAAGGTCTTTCATTCAATCTACTAGTACTATTTTTAATTTTCCTAATTTTGTCGGGAGTTTGACAGGACAGACTAACATAAAATGTCTGTGAGCGCGTGCACCTTAATAGTGTGAGAAAGCGAGTTCCATGATGAAGTTTCTTTTAACTTAGAACTTTTTTAAGCGAGTAAATAATTTTTTTTTGATTGCAGGAATTTGGTAGCCCTCTTATAAACTACATGCACTGCATGCGCCGAGTTAACTTTTTTCAGGGGACAGTTTAATAAAACTAAGTGGGATAGAAATCAGAAAATTCTAATAAATTTTATTTTAAGGATTAAACTGGTCTCTTTTTCATAGAACTTGGATTTTTTAAGAATAATTACAAATATTTAAATGTTTAGTATTATAGTTTAATTTTAAGATTATTGTAAAGAAATAAAGTTTAAATTTTATATGAATAAATAATAATGCAATATGGATAATGAGGTCTATATAAATTAGGTTCACTAAATTATATAGAAGAAAATAATGATTTCTCATTACAATAAATAATTATGATTTAACATAAATAATTAAAGAATGAATCTTTTTTAAATAAAGAAGTTGAGAATTGAATAATTTTATGATGATAAACTTGTTTAGTTGTCTTTTGATGAAATGATGATTTTAATTTTTTGAGATAAATTTTACTAATGTGTTATAGTAGGGAATCTGAATCGAAACATAAGTTAATGATTAAATGGTTGTCACAAGCCTTTCTTAAAAATTTAGTTATTACCTTTTGATAATGCCTGTATGTTATGCTTCGCTTGTTTGTCTTTCGCACTTATTTTTATCTCTTTTATACTTGCAACACTTTCCATATGCATACACCATATTGTTTGGATTCTCCACTCAATGGCATCCATGTACATTACCTTTAAAGACAAGCAATTCCTTGTTTTCAACTTGAGAAAATAAAATTATACCAAATCCTTAGATGGTTACACCATACATGGTATCCTTTCAATCTAGCCTATTTGTAATTTGACAAGAGTTTGGTAGTTTTAGTAGAAATTTTCTGAGCCGTGTAAAATATATAATTTTATATAAACTAGGCTCTTGTCATTTTTCAACCAGAACTTTGTATATATCGTGATGTTCCTAATTTTAGTAAAACATCTATTTCTTTCTTCTCTAATTCTTAAATCTAAGTTTGTGGTTTGCGATTCCATGTGTCTAATTCGTTGTAATTTCACGATTCCTTTCTTTCGTTGTAATCAAAAGTTACATTGTTACTCAGCATCAGATCTTTTATATTTTATAAGCAAGCAGCTATTACTAATAGACCTATGCATGAAACATGGCGGTCCCTTCATTCCCTACTTGTTGCTTACCACCCCTTTGGAGATCACACCTTATGTTTGAATTGTGCTCAATTGACTGTCACTTGGATGGTTACACAAAGCTCACAAGCAGATTCTTGTAGATTGATTGTCCATGAGTGGATGAGCATTCTCTCTCTCTCGTGCATGATTTCTGATCTCATTTCTCTCTCCACCCTTGTCTTTTCCCTTTTCTGATCACTCGATTAGAATAGGCTAGACTAGGAGTAGTTTCGGATTTTTCCCCTTCCTATAGACGCTAATAGATAATGAACCATTTAGTTCTTTCATGTCTAATTGATTTATTCTACTTTAGACTAGCATTTCCATAGGTCTTTTTTAAAAGACTTAAACAACTACTACTAGGATATCCTTGCAGCACTAAGATCTGGTGAGACAAAAATTTGGGGAGATTCTCCTTTGAGTCTCCTTAGTCTCCTTTTTATAGAGATGTTTCTTGATTGCTTCTAAGTTCGTGAGTTTTATGTGTTTCATCTAACTCATTAATTATTAGGAATTTCAAGAAATATATGTTAGTTCCTCCATAACTTTTGTAAGAGAAACTATACTAAAATAATTTGTAAAACTTATAATGTAAAAGAATAAAAAAATATACAAAAGAGATGACACAAAATGTATCTTAGAAAAACCATTTTAGGAAAAATGTAGCCTCCAAAGCACCACACATCTCAATGTGTTACTTTCAACAACATGATTAGAACACATTCATAGACCTTCTCTATCCAAAACTTTAGCAGTAAGGAGTCATTTCATTGTATTTCTGCACATGATCAATAAAATGGGAATTGTGTAGTCACACATCCCACTCCATACTTCTTGTCACCACATACGCAATCTCCCTATGCTCACTTACTTGTTTATAGCACTACCCATGTTCTTGCTTTTATATACCAAGCTTGCTCAAAACCATGTGCTCATTAAACTATGATCCCCAATATTAAATGTATTTACCTAATGTGTCTCCCACATTAAATACATTTCTATTGTTCCATATAACACACGTGTCCCAAAGATTATCTATTCTAGTTTAGTATGCACATCCTAAGATGCCCCACAACTGAAAACAATACCTTTTTGAACACTCAACTTGGTGGGTAAGATCTTCTTGACATCTTCTAATGGACATACATATATCACTAGTATAGATTATGGCTTCACTCCACTCACTAGCCCTCCTTGTAGTTAAGAGCATTTATGGCTAAGCTAATAATCATGGTCCACTTCCTATTTGAGATGAGAACATTGACTTACAATTACTATCTTTGATGCACTCATCTACAATCTTAATTGTGTATGTGTTATCCCCATCATAGAGTATGGTAGCATATGCATTATAGAGTTTTTGTAAGATTTCCACATAATGTACTATTTTACAAAATGATTCAAATCCATACCACTAAAAGCCACTAGGATGGCCAATATCTACAATTTCATAATGGATGGACTTATTTCTAGATTTATCTTGCCATCTACCATAATGACAAATACTAGTAAATTATTCAAAAATATAGAGGTTATAGAGAAATTCTTAGAACTATTTGAGATGCAACAATGATTTTCAATATCATATTATCCACGAGGCAATCGACAAGATTAGACCACAATTAAAACAATTTAAAAATTCTTTAAAGTTGACAAATATGGTACCAATTGGCATACACAACTTGTTTCTATGAACATTATTGGAAAGGATTATTTTTAAGATGAAGAAAGGTAAATCCCCTAATCTAGATGGCTTCCTTATTGAGTTTTTCTAATAATTCTAGGACAGTAGGCATGATCTTTCTACAACCTCCTCAACCCTAATCCCCCATCTCATCCAATTTAAAGGGTAACTCTCCAATCCAATTCACAAGTATTCTCTTCCTAATGATGGATCCCTAAGTGTGATCTGAAACATTGAAGCAAAGAAATACACACAGTTAAATTCAAAAGCACGTCTCTTTGAATTCTAGGACACTCTAAAAATCGATCTTCTAGAAGTTGTATATGAATCTTAAACTAATAAATAGATGCTTAAGGCAATCAACTCTACTTTCTTGGATTTGATTCCTAAATAGTGGGGGTTAACTCTTTTGACTTGTTCCACCATATTGTTGTCTATAATGTCTCTTATAAGATTATCACTAAACTCATTGTTGATCATTTGAAAAGGATCTTGGATTCTATGATATCCCTTGAGTAGGGGGCTTTGTGAAGGGCATCAAAGTCTTGATGGTATTGTTATCCATTCATTCTATGGTTTATTCTAAAAATAAAGCTATGTTTATCAAGTTGGACATGTCCAAGGATTCTAATAAGGTCAAATGGTCTTTCCTTAGAAATGTGCTATCAACTTTTGGTTTTTGTTTAGGGTGGATTGAACACAACATTGCTCCTTTGAGACCTCAAGCACCTCTCCTCCTCCAACATCACAAATGGAGGCATGTCAAAGAATCCATATTTCCTTTGACAACCTTTTTAAATTGTACTTTGATGATCCTAAATCATCTAATAGTCATTCAAATAGTTGGATGATTTCATCTTCTTCTTCATACAACCATAGCTATCAATGTCACAACATCTAATCAATGATCACCACATGACAAGCAACGCTCTGACATGATAGCCTGGAAACACAAACAATCAAAACCAACATGGCTATAGATCTCCATGAACCAATAGTAGAAAGTTGAACGCTTAGAACAGGTGCAACATAATTCAAGCCATATCCAAAAGACCTAAAACAAAAAAAGTGCTTCTATTTTCTCAGTGAGAAACTTGAATCCCTCTCAAATGTCGCAGAAGATTATTTCAAGGCTGCGATCACTCTGACTAATCCACGCCCCTCCGCTCAATACAGGGATCCTTCACAGTAGCAGTATATACATTTGACCATAGACATAAGAAATAAGAGTCCGCTAAATTTAGTTTACGCACACAAGAAATATCCACGAGCAATCTGGTTGACACTTGACAGCAACAGAGATTCAACAACAAATTGAAGAAGGAAGGAACAATAAACAGCTCTCAGTCAAAGCCACGCCTTGGCTTTACAAATGGCACGACGAACAAAGTTTTAATCCAATCATTGCAGTCCTCTTTAGAGAGTCTCCTATCACAACAACTTGGAGAATAAATTTTGGCTGCTAACACCCTATGCTTTGATACCAACTTGAGAATAATTTCTTGCACAAATTATTCTCATTTATTCAACAAAGAAATTACAAATTTATAGTTTCAAAGAAGCTTAACAAATTATTAGAAACTTTCAAACTAATATGACAACTATTTGAGCTAATTGACTACACACTAAATATTTATTAACAACTCTACAATAAATATTTATTAACAACTCTACAACTCTAGTTGACACATCTACAAAATGTAGAGAAATCATTCATTAACTCCAATAACTTTGGAAACAAAATCCCCCCTGAACCACTGCAAAAGACAAAACAGTCCTACTAGCATTTTGCAGGAACTTTGCTGCAATGCAACCTTATTTTTCTTTTGGAGACACTTTTTCCTCTTGAAAAATAATATTATACTCAACATTTCATTATAATTCTTTTCAAAGGGTGTCTGCTTCGAATCCTGCACCGAGTGTGCCACATTGTGGCTCTGCACAGGGCCTGACAAGTTGCAAAGAGGGGTAATTATGCCTCTTTCTGCACGTCTTAAGTGTTTGATCATCTATGGTACGGTTGTCTGGAAGAATGCAGCCGTAAACATTTTAATTGAATATTGTATTTTTGGAACTTTTTTATAAAACATTTAAATTATTTGAGAATAAAAACTTTTTATATGCTGGAAACGTAGAAATAAAGATGAATGTCTTCGAAATATGTTATAATTTAAATTATAGTACTGCAACCCAAAGTTGTTGGGGTCTTTTTCGGAGGGCTCGCAATGTAGCCAGGAAACTAACCGCCCTATCTATCCATCTCTATCTCTGTTCCGACAGCAGATTCATTGACATCAATAAACATTCTTACACACTATTCATGAATTCATATAATGGTCAACACCCTAAATGTTATCTCCCTAAGTCGATGTCATGACTGAAATAGGAAGGCCTTAGAGAACGACATGGGCCCTCGACAACACTTTATTGAATGTATTTGGTTTGCCCTGTGTCCAATGTGCACAAGATTACAGGAAAAACTAATCAAGAGTAATGTAGATTTTCTTTTTGGGAAAAAACAATTATACAGTCATAATTTATTTTTAGTAAAGCTACCGCAAAAACGATATTAGTCTAAGTATGTATCCATCATTCTTCATATGAATTCCAATATATCAACTGTATGCTCAATATTTTTTTTGGGAATAGTACTAATATTTACATAGCAACTAAAATCTGCTTTGAAATGAAAAATCTAAAAAATTCTTATCAAAATTTGCCCTCAAAACATGAATTGAAATTAATAGTTCAAACCCCTCTCAGTCAACCGAGAGAGGAGAATCAATATTGCCATACACTATATCTGATGCACTCAAAAAAAAGTAAAGATGAAACAAGCTCGCTCTATGATCTATGGCAGTTAGTATACAATACCAGATGGAGTTAGAAAGCAGGTTCAATATCAAAGGGCTTTCAACGATAAACACACCGAATGTCAAACATGCAAAAATTAAGACGAAGAAAGAGAAAATTAAGAAAATATAGAAAGATAGAGCTACTGGGAAAAGGTGGTTATGAGTGAAACACATGCAGGAGGTTGCAGCATCCAACCTCTCAAGGTAGGACAGCTGGTGCTATTTGTGGGCTACTTTCCTGGCAAAATGGGCGAGATACCTAAACATAAAAAATTTGCATCAATTATTTGTGAAATTTCTGAAGTTACCATCTAGTTTCTAAGTCATCTGAAATTACAACCGGCAGAGTAAACCTTTTTCTCGGCATACCGACCATTTTCCACCTACTATTACGTGTTCTGTAGTCAAGTCCTATTCTTTCTCTTGTCCCATCAAAGATGAGGGGTCGATTTTAAAGTCAGTGAAACGGTAGCATATTCTTTTCCGGCATACTAACAATTCCTCCTAACTAACCCTATTGACATGTATAAAATAAATAAAAATGAGCACAAGTAGAACGATATCAGTGAACTTATGCAAAATGTAGTTATGAATGCGTACCCGGATGACTGCTGCGATGAAAACTGGAGACGTTAAACTCCACCAACAAATGTTTGTTGAGAGAGTTGAAGACTACTGTGACTGCAAAAGAGAATTGGGTGTAATGATACAATGCATTACCCGCAATGGGTTATATTTATATGCGGTAAAAGAATCTTATGATAAGCCCCATGTGAGATTAAAGTGGGGCCGGCGCCAGCTAAAGCAATTTTGATGTCGACGTATGTGATTGAAGGTACAATTATTTCTTTTGTATGACAAATGCTTTTCCTTCCATAATTGTACCCTAATTACTATTGGGGGAATAATACCGAATAGTACAAGGTGTCGTCTTTAATCTGCCCACTAAAAACTACAAAAGTGAATGGGGTAGCATGACATAATGTGTCATCTGACCTCAGATTGCACTGAGTTGGGTTACGTTTATATGTGAGGCTAAAGTAGGGAGGGCCCAGCTAAAATTTTTTGAAGCAGATGTGTGAGACTAAAGGTCCTTCATTCAACTATTAGTACGATATTTATTATTATTTTTATAAATTTTCTTTTAACTCGAACTTTTTTAAGCGGGTAACAATACATTTTGATAAAGGGGTTAATAAAAGTTTGCTTTGATACAGTTTAATAAAACTAAGTGTGATAGAAAAAAGAAAGTTCTAATAAAGTTTATTTTATTGGATTAAACTCGTCTCTTTTCATAGAATTTGGATTTTTAAGAATATTTACAAATATTTAAATGTTTAGTATTATAGTTTAATTTCATATTCAATTTTAATAGATAATTGTGAATAAATAAAATTTAAAAGTTATATGATTAAATGACAATGCAATTTAGATAATGAGGTTTATATAAGTTAGGTTAGTTAAATTGTATAAATGGGAATAATGATTTCTTATTACAATAAATAATTTAATAAATGAAATAATGAATCATATGTAATTTAAAGAGAGTTGAGAAGGAAATAATTATACAAAGGTAAGCTTGTTTAGGTGTTTTTTTAAGAAATGTTGATTTTTATTTTTTTAGGTTGATTTTGCTAATGTATTATACCAAGGAATTAGAATATAAAATTAAAACATAGACTACAATTAAAGGATTGTAATAGGCCTTTCTTGAAAATTGTGTTATTGCCTTTGATAATACCTTGCATGTTATTCTTCCCCTATTTGTTTTCACACTTATCTTTATTTATTTTACACTTGTGACACTTTCTATATGCACACACCAAATTATTTGGATTCCCCACTCAATGGCATCCATGTACATAATCTTCAAAGCTATGTAATTCCTTGTTTTCCCCTTGGAAAAATAATCTTATATCTTGGATATAATTTTTTAGCTTCATACATTTTTGAGTTGCATGGTTGCTAACATGATGGTATTCACAATATTCATTTTCTTTATACCAATCAGGGTTGGATTTTGAGTCATCAAATGGTCTTTTGGATGGGAATGTGACCATGTTTGCTTTGATGAGTTTTTGAAAGGCAACCTCAATGGGTTCCCCAAAGAGGTATACTTGATGATGGTATTCACAGTATTCATTTTCTTTATACCAATCAGGGTTGGATTTTGAGTCATCAAATGGTCTTTTGGATGGGAATGTGACCATGTTTGCTTTGATGAGTTTTTGAAAGGCAACCTCAATGGGTTCCCCAAAGAGGTATACTTGCATTTTGGTTGACTGGGAGATTTATTTTTGTCTAGCCAAAATTGAAATGTTAGTGGGTTGTGCATTCTGGGCATTAGATGGTTCTTGTGAAGATGTGCTTGATTAAACATGTTTATTATGGGTAGCTCCATCGTTGACTACATTTTATTTTCGGCCCAAATTCTTGGTTTGTCATTTGACCTAGTATTGTTTGTCTTTAGTGTATAGTTTGATCAAACCTTTGGCTATAAGGGATTCTTCAATATATAGTAACACCTTTTCAATGATTTCATCGAATGTGGAGACATAATGTACTTGTAGATAGAATTCCATTTTTGGGTTAAGATTGTTAACAAAAATATTAACAAGTTGGTTCACAGGGATCGACCAAGTAAAGCAATTTGCAAGACCCCTCCACCATTGTAAGTGTAGACACCTGAAAATGTCTCAACCCCGCAAGCCACTTTTCTATATCAACCACACTACTAAATTCCCCTTTCACCAATTAATTAAATAAAATCAAAATTATTTAATTAATTCACCCTAAACTATCCCTAACCATCTACCCTTAACCATTTACCCCTAATTCATCCTTAGTAATGAATTAATTCATCAGTAGACCTTACAACTTCATTCACCATTAATTAAATAAATATTATTATTTGGTTAATTTATCCATCTTCTTAATCCTGATTAATTAAATAAATCATGCTTATTAAATTAATCTCCCATACTCTGCCGCCTAAACCTAGCCGAATTGAATAAATACTAATTATTTAATTAGCTACCCTAGCCTACATGACCTCTAGACCTAAATTAATTAAATAAACCCTTATTTAATTAAGTTTAACCCCTCATTAGCCCACTCACTAATTTGTTCCAGCCACATTAATCAAGTTAATCCCTTGATTAACTTAGTCAAATCATCATTAACACCTTCTCCCACACCATTTGATTTTTTTTATTCAAATGGGTCATGACCCTTCCAACTCATCTTTCCTCTTTCATGTTAGAGCTCTTTTTCATGCAAAGATCTCACACGTGTTTTCCAAATAAACGCATGTGTCACATGACTCACACATTCACCACTAAAATTGAATTTTAATTTCAACACCTTCTAAGGAAATTAATTTTTTATCTCTTCATGTTTCTTAATCCTAATTAATGCTAAGTCCTTCCCAAGGTGAATTAAAAATTCACTTTTAATCACAACCATCCAATATTGTTCATGGAGATCTAGCCCTCCATCTCATCCTCTCATCTCCACCATTGATCTCAACTTTGATTCTCAACCGTTGGATCAAAATCCCCTCTAATTTCCCTATAAATACAAGCCTCCACAAGCCATTTTCATCATCCAAGTTTATGCAAATCTACTATGCCAAAATTCCTGTAAATCTCTTAGCCAATTCCTCATTTTATGTTGAGAACTTGAGAGAAATCCACATACAATCACTCTATTTAGGTAAAGCTAGGAGGACTTTGGGTGCACTTCTCAACCCTATCAAGGAGTGAGGGAGATTCAAGGGCTTTAGAAGGTATAATGCTTCATTCTTAGTTTCCTTTCATGATTTTAGTCCCTTTCAATCTTTACTCATCTTCATTTGGCACATCTGGTGGGACCCCTGGTCCTGAACTAACCTTTGTTGTGAGTTTTTGTGAAGATTTTTAATGTGCAGGTTAGATTTAGCACAATTTGCTCTCGTAGTCGCGCCTTCTGCTCGCGGTTTAGTGCCATTAGAGACTATTTCACCATGATTTGTTCCTATCTTAGTGCCATTAGCATCTATCCTAGCGCCATTGGTCTTTATCGCAGAGACTTCTATGCCTGTCTTAGCACCCTTTTACATGATAGCTTCAAATTTTTTTGTTTCAAAACATTTTTATCTTTGATTTTTGACATTGATCACTGTCTACAGGGTTGATGCTTTCTATTTTAATAGATTTTCTAGGGCTTGGGGTGTTATAGTATCACTTTGTCAACACATTTTGAAGAAATACCCAGGCTTGGTTTTATTTTGTATTATCTCACACTAATAACTTTGTTTTTGGGTAACAAACTATTGTATTCCCCTTTAGAACTAACTTTGCAGGCCCTTTAACCTCTCATCTGATCATTTGGTGCAAAAAGATCTCTATTTTTGTGCAGGTCCTTGTATTCTACTGATTTAGTGCCATCACAACCTAGAACAACACCATCAGGCCTCTATGGTAGAGTCTGCAAGTATACATTTCCTATTTATTAGTAATTTAGCACAATCTGTTACTGTCTTAGCGCTATTTGTCAGTCTATCAATGCTTTTAGTCATTGTCTTAATACCTTTTGTTTCTGTATTAGCACTTTTCATCTTTGTTTTAGCGCAGAGAGTGTTTGTTTTAGTGCCATTAGTTCTTTGTTTAGCATTATTTGTCTATCAACACTTTTTGTCTCTGTTTTAGCGCCATTTTATAACAAAGTTTGCAGGGTTGTGCAGGGGTCTAACTTGTTTGTGCAGGTGCTATGAACGTTTGTCCAAGACTTATTTATCAAACTACTAACTTTTTTGGTGCAGATTCACTTGTCAAAGTGTGTTTTTATCATTAGATCTTAGTTGCACTCAAGTTAGAGTAGTGAGAAATTTATCTTGTTTGCTTGTAGACGTATGCTCTCCTCTCACACCTTAGGGTGATCTTGGGGATCAAAAGACTACTTGCAAACCTTTCTTGCTTTTAAGTGTTATCTCGAAGGGGTTACTCTTTTTTGTGTATGCTCTCCCCTCATGCCTAGTGTGATCTTGGGTGATCAAAAGCAGGGGGTAATTTCTTCTTAGGAGGCCTGATTGGGGATTTCATCATCCCAAGGGATGACCTCAACTACATGTACCAGTAGGGTATATCAAAGGGGGCAGAAGGAAACTTGTACCCCAATCTAGTTGCATTGTCATTGGGACAACCTTAGGGCCCCGAGTGATTCTGGACACAAGGTGAAGTGGTGCTTGCTTAACTGATTCATGCCACATCCCTTAAATGGACTAGTGTTCATGGTTTGTTCCTCACATACCTTGAGTATATAGAGGACTCCCTAGAAGCTTGTATAATCCTAGCTTAAGACCTTCGGCCGTCACAACCTCGATGAATCGCTACAGTAAGAGGGGAAGAGCCCATGCTATTACCTCTGTTGTGTTGAGTTGGGATAAACCTTAGGCAAGACATTTGTCTCTAAGGTAAGAGGTGTAAGGTGGTCCATGACCTTGCATTCTCTATCCAACCAATCAATGGTAGATGGTATAGGGGGGTGGAAGTCACCATTTTCTAAAAGTGGAGATTGAAACCGCACCTGAGTGGGTTCGTTGGATGTGACACTCCCACTTGACTAATTTCTAGGATGTTCATGTGAATGATGTATCTTCTTTGTCAAAACCCGTACAATCCAACAATCCAAGCCCACCTTTTGAATTCAAGTCATTGTGTCTTCTTGCTTGATTAAATGCTTGCCAAGAACCTTTGAATCCAAAAAATCAAAAAATTTCCCATCAAATCAATCCATTTCAACCTTTTGAACAGACAAACAACACATTTAGTTCTCTTTTTGATGCCATTAGGCTATATGTTAGTGCCATTTTCTTGCTTGTCCTCGCCATTGGCTCTTCTATTAATGCCATTGGCTCTTTTATTAGCACCATTGGCTTATCTTTTAGTACATATCATTCCTCTGTTAGCGCCTTTGGGTCAGCTTTTAGTGCCTTTTGTCTCCGTATCCAAAAAGCATTAACTGACCTATAGTTGATCTTCCTAGCAACATTTGATCATCCTTGTGACATGGCATCATTCAAAAAATCATCCCAAAATCATCTATATAAGTCCATCCTTTGTCAAATTTACATCAATCCATATCATTTTGACCTTAGAAAAATCTCAGTTTCATCTTTGGACCATTTATCCTCATTCCATCTATATTTCATCAAGATCAAAAAACATCCAAACCTTCAGCCAAGCTTCATCCCCAAATCAAAATCTTTCCACTATCCAAACCTCATCCAAAACATCAAAATCAAACATCAATCAACCTTATTCAAAACATCAACCAAATCAACAACATCCAAATCAATATCAATCCAAAAATCATCAACCAAATCAACAACATCCAAAATTCTCCCTCGAATCAAGTTTGTGCAAAATTAAATCTAGAACTCATCACCCTCTAATTTATAAGAAGCTTAAGAACTTGTCTACCTTAAGTTCTTTTATAGATTATCCTTTTATCAATCCTTAGATAAATTAGCTTAGGAGCTTAGACAACTCCTAAGTTGGTAAACTCTAAGGATCCCATTTTGCTTAGTGGTCATTAGTCTACCCTCAAGTGAAATAATCCCTTTCTCTTTTTGTTTAAGGTCATTAGTCTACCTTAAGTATGAAGAGGACATCCTTTTGTAATCCATAAGATCTAGATTTATTTGAGTTCTCTTTTGATTGTCACTAATAATGGTTTAACAAACATAATAGCTCCTCCCTCTTAAATGGGTTTTCATAATTATTCTTTATTTATCTCCATTTTAACCAAAGGACCGTAATATCCTTTATTTTCCATCTCTATTTTAATTATAAAGTGTAAATAAAATTTATCCTCTTATAAGTTTAGAGGGTTATTCATAAATAGCTTTTTTTTCCATTTTGGGGAAAAAGTAACATAATAGTCTTAGATCCTAAGGAGACTAGGAGCATGATCTTTCCAATTGTTGTTGTACTTTTAAATTAGCGTAGCCCCTTAAGGTATAGCAACATGCCATTATGTTTGTGTGCCTATATTCTATCCTTTCAAGGAGGGAAAATGGGACTATGATCATTGTCACTCCATCATTGATTGCAAGTATCATAGATCCATATTTGTAAATATAGAGCTAGATCTTCTCTTTTAGTCAATTAAGCTTATGTAGGCATCTACTTTAAGTAAAAAAAGAAGCCAAGATCTTGAAATTATACATTAGACGGGTTCATGCCAAGATCCACTTTAATGATTTGTTCATCTAGATGAGTGATTCGATCCAAGTAATTTAATCCTCTTGCATGTAAGAGGGTGAAACGATGCAATGGAAAATTTCTATGAAAATCTATGAAAGAGATTTTATCATGACTTTTTGAGATCTTCTATTAGATCATATGGTCTGATGGGGGTGGTGTAGGTTCCACTATCAAGATTGATTTTTCATGGAACTCAATTTCTTGTTTGATGTTGGGTTCTATGCCTTCTTTGTTGTGCACTATCTCTAGTAGCCCCAACATTCTCATTTCTCCTTTCAATCCTAATTGAGTAGGGAAGTTTGATTTGGAAGTTTTTAGTGCGCTATTTGATCTTGGGTTATTGGATTTTGGTTACTTGTTTCGCCACTACAATGAGTAGGGAAAGGATCTTGAAATATTTTCATGTCTATATTTTGTGGTGTGATGGGTGTTTGCTTAGTTTTATTATTATTTTTCATCTCTTATGTGGATTGAGAAACATCTCAATGAACAAATGTTGTTGGTATTTTGGTAATCTCACTATGAACCTATTGTATTCATGACATGATTTATTGCTATGTTCCCTTATTCTATGGAAGGAAATATTAGAGTGAATAATTTATCAATTCACTATAGCTTAAGTGTACTTAGGTTGATGAGGTTAGACAACATCTTTTCTAACTGAATGTGCAACCTTTCAGACCTTTAGAGGTTACCTAGTTGTTTGGTAAACCTCATGTGCATACCTTTTGAGGTTGGAAGACTTTCCATCTCACCTCAAAGGTCACTTTTGTAGTCATTCAACACTTTGTCACCTAGACTAATGACTTGGTCAAAAGGTTGTTGGTTTGCACATTCCAAATGATCCAAAGGTTGACAACTATAGGACACTTGTCTACATGTTTGTGCCACATCACAGGGCACTTGTCAATCCACATGCAAGGTGGATTGCCTCGTCCATGCCTATATAATAAGGTATTTCTATGTAAATTAGTAAGTGAGATCAATATAAGTTTATGCTCAATTAGGTTCATCAATATCATCGATTTCTTAGCTCATATTATTGATTTCCATATTGTGAGAGTGATTCAAGTACATTGCATTCCATATTTGTGTCTCCCACAACCTAAAATTTTGACTATTAAATATTGTATATCGAAGCATTCTCACAATATGAAATGAGATAAATAATAAAGATAAATTAAGATAGTGATATAAATTGTCATTATCGTTATATCAATATTTATTAAAATGAATAATCAAATGATAATTTAATTTGGTTGATCTTGTAGTAATCATTTAACAACATTAGTAAGTGATCAATACTAATGAAATTAGTATTCCTAGCAATGGTATTTAACACCATTCTATAGAAATGTGTGGTATATTATTACACATTAACAAATTAATGGGAAAGACAACACAAAATCTCAAACTCAAAAGGAAACGTTTGATTATCATGTAAAAATCTAATATATGATTTATATTATCCTATACAGAATTAGTTTTACTTGAAGTGTATAAACTTGATTTTAAGTGGAGGACTCTTTCTTTTTTTTTTTTTTTGAAAAGGTGGACGACTTTATTGGTTGCCCTCTTGTAAATTCCAACTTTGTTTAATAAAAAAAACTTAGTTTTAAGTGAATCTTAGAAAATGGGATTGCAGGTGGATACGTCTAATTTTAGACTTAATATGATGTTATTGGGATTTTAATTTATCATGGTAACATATATTAAAGTAGTGCTTATTTAATAATTATTTAATAATTGACTGACTCAACTTGGGATTTGGATTAATTAAACAGTTAATATTAACTTCATATCACACGTACCCTACATTTGTTATTAGGCTGATAGGTGTTACCCTTTGGGAGGTGGAAAACTTCTGTATATGTGTACGGTTGAGAATCATTAGAGGCTCGAATGAAGATCCCAATGTTTAGTGGGAAGATGGATGCTGAGGAGGTTATGGAGTGGATTGAGGCCCTGATTAACTATTTTGAGTACAAGGAAGTATCGGAGAACAAGAGGGTGAAGTTTGCCAAAACAAAACTCAAGGGTGCTGCCCTTACATGGTGGAATTACACCCAAAGTGAGAGGGTGAAGAGTGGGAAGAGTATGATCGCTTCTTGGAGCAGAATGGTGGAGAGGATCAAGTCTCAATTCTTACCATCAGATTATGAGGTGCAGATCTATAAGAAGATGCAAAACCTCAAGCAAAGAGATATGGATGTTTCTACCTACACTGAAGAGTTTCACAAACTTACTCTTAGATGTGGGCAGGTAGAAGATGAGAAAGGCAAGGTTGCAAGATATATAAATGGTTTGAAATTCAGTATACAAGATGAGATCAGCATCTTGACCCTTGAGACAGTAGATAAGTGTTTCCAAATGGCATTGAGGGCTAAAGAAAAGTTGAAGAGAAAGGGAGAGCAGCAAAACAAAGGTAGAGGGGGCAGAAATTTTAGAGGTAGGGGCAGTTTTGGGGGCAGAAATCAATCCCAAAGGAGTCAAGGGGAATCTAATCCCCAAGAATAAAGTGGAGAATCAGGTTCAAGAGGAGGCTTTAAAGGAAGGAGACCCAATGGAAGGGGTAGATTTGGTGGACCAGGTAGAGATCCTAATGTCTTCATAGGAAAATGTTTCAATTGCAACTAAGTAGGGCACACCATGAACAAGTGTCCTGAAAAAGCCTCAAGCTCTCATGGAGGAAAGAGAAGGAGCTAGTTGATCCAAGAGGAAGATTGCTAAAGTGTTAATTCTCCAATTGGAAGTGTAGCCCCAGCCCATGATGGAGAAAGCTTGATGATGAGGAGAACCATGTTGAAGGTGCCTCAAACACAAGAACCCCTTCAGAGGAAGACATTGTTTAGGACAACATGCAAGGCCTATGGTAAGCTATGCAAGGTGATTGTTGATTCGGGTTCAACTAAAAATTTAGTTTCTATTGAGATGGTAGACAAGTTGAAATTGAAAAGACTTCCTCATGCTAGTCCCTATAAGGTGTCATGGTTGAATAAGGGGTAGCAAGTCTTAGTTGATGAACAATCATGGGTAGAGTTTGAGATAGGGGAGTATAAGGATAAGATTTTGTGTGATATAATCCCCATGGATGCTTGTCATTTGTTGTTAGGATGTCCTTGGTAGTATAATGTGCAAGCCCAACATGATGGGAAGTTAAACTCTTTTGTCATAACCAAGAATGGTAGGAAGTATATAATGGATCCTTTGTCGGATGAAAGTGTGGAGAAGAATGTAGGGTCAAATGTCATGTTGGTGAGTGGTAGAGAGTTTCTTAACACCCTCAAGGAGGAAGGAACCCAAGGGTATGTTCTGATTTTGAAGCCTAAAAACAGTCCTAATTTGCATGGTCCTAGTGAGGAAGAGATTCCCAAGGAGGTGCAGCAATTGTTAGAGAAGTATAAGGGTATCACGGTAGAGGATATGCCTAATGCATTACCACCTATGAGGGACATAAGTCACCAAATTGATTTCATTCCTAGGTCTACATTGCCAAACAAAGCAGCCTACAAGATGACACCATCACAAAATGAAGAGATTACCAAACAAAGTAGCCTTAGCCCATGTGTTGTCCCAACAGTCCTAGCCCCTAAAAAGGATGGTAAATGGAGACTATGTACGGATTCTAGGGCTATTAACAAGATCGCCATAAGATATAGGTTCCCTATGCCAAGGATTGAGGACCTAATGGACTATTTGGGAGGCGCTAGATACTTTTCCAAGATTGATCTTAAGAGTGGGTATAGTCAAATTAGGATAAAGCAAGGAGATGAATGGAAGACTGCCTTTAAGACCAATGAGGGTCTTTATGAGTAGTCGGTGATGCCATTTGGTCTATCCAATGCCCCAAGTACTTTCATGCATCTCATGAATGATGTGTTGAAGGATTTCATTGGCAAATTTGTTGTGGTGTATCTTGATGATATTCTTGTTTTCAGCAGGACAAAGGAAGAGCATTTGCAGCATTTGGATCAAGTTTTGAAGAAGTTGCATGATGAGAAATTGATGATTAACATGGAGAAGAGTGTCAGATGTAGATTCAAAGGCAGATGTGATGGCAGTCAAAGATGAGGAATGGGTTAAGGGTCTTCCACCCAATCAACCCTTGCAATTGGAATGCATCTTGGACACCAAAGTCTTGAAGACGACTAGAAGGAGGGCTTACAAGGAGTACCTTGTCAAATGGAGTGGTCTACCTACTGAGGATGCCACTTGGATGACTGAAGAAAACATTTTGAAATATGGAACCACTGTTGCTGATCTAGTTCCTCAAGGGACTTGAGTTCTTTTCCACCCCCGGGAGTATGGTGCAGGGGCACCAAGGAGACCATAAGGATCTATGCCTTGTTTTCATGTTGTCTTGTTGATTCAATAAGGTCTTGAAGACCATTTTCATACATTGTAATAAAGGTCATGACAATTGGATGTCATGTTGATGTCAATAGTGTAGGACGGATAGTCATAAGTTCCTCATGATTGTAGCCTTTTTATGACATATAGGAGTATAGTCATGGGTCGAATGCCTTGTCAAAGGCCTAGTCACCTTGTAGAGGTGTTTTGGAGACCTTATCTATATTGTTTGTCATCAAAACACATGATACATATGACAAACCAATGTAATTAGTTGCAAACTATAACAAAACAAGGGTAGTTTGGTGGTTGCAGGGTAGTTTGGCCTCCCACTGATCCAAAACTACCCCTCCAACTGCTCAAACCCGTCGATGCAGGCTTCTTAAAGCCTTGAAGATGTTCATTGTAAAAGAAGAAGTGATTGGTGAAGAAATCAATAAAGAAAAACATAGTTTTTTGCCTTTTCTGCTCTGTATTTTCCTGTTCTTGCACGTACTCTGTCACTGTACAGAGGAGTTGCAGAGGACCACGATGCTGGTTTGAAAGAAGGGTGAGTCAGGAGTATTTTGCAATTTAATTGGGTTCTTGAAACATCTACATAACGTAGATATCTGCATTTTCCTGAGATTGGTCTGATAAACCCTCTTCTAGGGCTTCTGACAAAAAATCATGAGTTTCTTACCATTCCACTGAATCAAACCCTCCTTGATCAGTGGAATGGACATATTGATGTTTGTTTCAATGTTTTTTGAAAGTGTTTTTGGCAGGAGACTAATCTTGGTCGAGATTTCATAAACTGACCTAGCAAGACCATGTGTTAGGCATGTGTAGAAGGGAACAACATAGGCTAAGTTTGTTATAGTCAGTTGTGGGGCCTCAAAACCTGGAAAATCCTTGGTTTGGACATGAAATTAAAGTGTCCATCTAGTTCAGAAAGTTTTGTGAGACTAATAAAAGGTACTTTCTTTGTAACCTAGGCCTAATTAGGGCTATTGGCACTAGGACAGTCCTACTGAAAGTGACATACTCTTAAACAACCCATGGCAAGTTTTTAGCATATTGTTAAGCTTCATAAAGGGTATCTCAAACAAAGTTGATCTAGTCATAAAAGTGTCTGGTCTACAAGAAATCCTCTGTCAAACCCTAAAATAGGGCTACAAGGATTAGGACAACATTGTGAGGGAAGTAGTGTTTGTGTGAGGGTAAGACTTGTTGGTTGGTTTGGGGGTGTTATCCAAGATGTCAAATGACTTGTAAACATTAGAGGTTTGGTGTCATGTTTCATATGAACCCTTTGGTGTAGACTTGTAAACATTGTATCTCACCTTGGTAAAACAGTCCTCCCTAGTTGAATGCTTTGTCAACCTATTGGAGTTGTGTTGATCTCCATTGGCCTCTACATCAGATATGTATTGTCTTGCCTTGGGTTTTCACCACACTCTCAACTCCCTTCTCGGATGACTTATCATGTTTCCTCTGCTTCAGAATGGTCTCTTGTTTCTAAGATACAAAACCAAAACCCGGAACAACCCCCGTATCATCACTTTCTTTCTCAATAGGTTTCTTGCCTTTCTTCGCAGAAGTGGAGAATTTCCTTCGCAGTGGCGTAGCCTTCTTGTCTATTATCTCCTTAACAGAGGTGTCTGAATCATCACCCGTGTTAAACCCATCAGACCAAGAGATGTTAACTTCCTTTTTTTGAGTTGTTCTCCTCTTTTTAGAGGACTCTGCTTCACTTTCCTCCTCTTCATCTTCCATTCTCCACTCCTCATCATCCAAGTGGCTCTCCTTGTCACTGGACACCACACAACCCTTTTTCTTAGCACTATATTTTTCTTTTAGCCTTTTTTTGGGAGTGTTACTCTTCATGTGTTCCATGATAAGCAGAATGAGAGTCTCATGTAGAATAGGGAGCTTAGGGTTTTTGTTGTTTTCCCTTATACCAAACTCTAGAGAAGAAAGCAGGTATAAGGGGAAAGAAATAAACATACCGTGGTGGAAGTGATTGAGCAGGTTGAAGTGGTAGTTGTAAATGGCTATATACCTCTCATCCAACGTAACATATCTCATAATCACTTCAGCCACCTCGACCCAGATGGGTTTGATGGAGAGATGGTTATACCCACCCAACTGCATCTTAACCAGTTTGTCCCTTTCGTTGCCTTTGAAGAAATTGTTTAGGGCTTCATCACTTTGTTTCCTCTCGCAGAAGAATTTCTTCCCTCTGGTGGATAGCCCCGTAGCCATGGAAATAAGGTCCTCAGTGATGGCTAATTCCCATCCATATGTCGTGACCTTCTTATTCTTGTAGCCTTTGACAAACAAAGTAGTCACATTAAAGGGTCAGCTCCATGAAGTTTTTCCATAAACAGAGTGAACCCCCCAACCTCCATGATATTCCAGACCTTCTGTTTCTACCTAGTCCCCTCGCAAGATGATGGTTCAACCCTGTTCCTATCTCTCCCCATGCTGGAATTATGTTTCTTGATAAAACCACTCTCTGCAAACCCAAACGAAGACAAGAATGAGAAGAAGCATAACAAACTTGTTGTTTTTCCAACCCATAATCCGTGTGAGCCAATCTATTTGGAGAGAAAAGCCTTTCGAACCCTTCGAGATCATGATGATCTCTTTAATGAATCTCGAGCTTCGTACCATGGGAACAATAATTAGAAATCAACTCTTTAACATTGCTTGGGATTAAATTCATTTCATCCCATATGCATTTAGAATGGCTATTAACCCCTAGGTTGGTGAAAACATCCGCCACCTTGTTCCCCTCACGATATATGTGTGATATGTGGGTAGCTTCAAAGGTTCCCAACAACATGGTAGCATCTTCAATTAGTGTTGCTATAGACCAACTTGGTTTAGTGGTGTTCTTTAGGCAGTTTATGATGTTATTAGAGTCACCCTCCACCCCAACTTTTCTATGACCCTTAGCATACACCAAATCAATAATGTGATAGGCAGCCGCAGCTTCAGCATAGTGGTTTGTCTGGGTACCCAGAGGGAGTGCCACCGCCGCTATGAACCTACCAAGATTGTCTCTCATCACTCCCTCACTACCAGCAACTCCAGGATTACCTTTTGCCACCCCATAAGATTTGCTCTTTTGTTGTTTCTTCTCAATCAAATATAATAGGTTTAAATTTACTGTGGTGTAATATTAGATTTATATGTAAATAGTAGCTATTTTATAAATACAATTCAAATATGTACAGTTATTTTGCCTTCATAGGAGAGAATATTGCTAGAAACTACTAGATGTGTGTATTCTACTTGTTTTCCATAAATACATTATGAATGGTTAGAACCTTGTAAATGTTATTTCCTTTGCAACCTTCATGATCCACAAGTCTGAGCTTGAACTTGACTAATAAATAACCTCATTAGGAATTCTAATTAGGCTGCTTTGTTAAAACATCATTTAATTTACCTCTGTGTTATCTATTCATACCAAGACATGGTACCCTAGATACCTTGGGAGATTATCAAATCTCCTTCCAAGAGAGGAGTCATCTCTTTGACTCTTGAGTGTTAATCCTATCTAGATCAGACAGGCAATAGGTATCTCTTGTGTAGGTTGATTTTGTGTAATAATAAGTTTAGGTTGATTAACTATCTAGTAATGACTTTATGGATAATCATCTACTAATATTTATATTTCTCATAATTATACAATTTTTTTGCAAAACCTATGAATTATGGATGGTAGAACCCACATAATGTGTATCCATGGATAGCTCAATAACATATTATATGTTAATTTCCAAGAGTCACATGGAAAAGAGAATCAATTATAAGTGGTCTATTTATAATAGGAAGAGTGATAGTAGCCAATGATTATCTAGTTGTGTTGTCAAATCTATTCATAGTAACATCATATTTTTTAACTATGATATCAACATTTAGCTTCTGAAAACAATTCTCACAACACATGTTCAAGCTATATCCTATATCAACCAAGGGAAACGTTATTTTTATACCTTCATATTTTATAATAATATCTAAAGGTAAATGGTCATTAATAACCGACTTAGGTGGGAGATCCATCTATGGAAAGAAATATCATGCTTTAGATTATATGCCTTAGAATCTATTATAGAAGAAACTATATCTAGAGGAATATTAGAATGAAATACAATCTTTTTTAAATACTTTTATATGGTATTACTATATATACCCATTATGCATAAAACAAATTTTGAAGAGATACATTAGCCCATGTATTTTGTAGTTTATCAATAATATCATATTCTTATGTTCCTTTGTTGTAATCTTAGGTGCAAGAGGAAGATTTATATTATTAGGTGGAAAACTAGTTCATTAGATATAACCTTCTAATGTTTAGCTAAGTTTACGACAATGTGGAGGTGGATTAGGTGTACCTTGAACAGTAACCATAGGACTGATGGGAGTGTACATTGAATATCAACTAGATGAACATAAAGTGAAGAGGGTGGACAAACATCCAATGATGTATGAAGAGGAGTCATAGACAAGTCCAAATTATTCTCATGAATTCTAGGGTGAGAAAATATTGAATGAAATTACATGCCAATGGTATAAATGAATGATGAAACATACAATATAAACCAAACCATTACAATGGTCTATCAATTAAATTATGTCTAAATTTGTTAGTCAACAAATTACCATCATCTAAGTAATCATAATTGGCAAGTAAAAATGAATTGACATGTTAAGATGCATCACAAGAATCATCAAAGTCATTGTGTAATAACTCCTCACTAAGAGCCATAATATCATCATGTAATGTAGTAAGGGATGATGAATCACCAATAATATCTACATACTTGAAGCTAATTAACTATCATAATCCATGCTATCAACATGTAAAGTATCACAATGTAAAGAATCATCATGAATATATCTATAGACTCAACATGAGATATAAAAGAATTGCCATCACAAAGCATATCATTATAATGTATAAAATAAGGTACCTCACTCAATATTCTTAGACTCCTCATAAGACATCAATAAAGGGGTATGTGTATAATGGTATAGAAACATAGTTATCAATAAAATTATAAATAAGAACATAAAAAGGCTCAACAACATCATGAATAGAAAAGTAAGGTGTAACTCAATTCACATAAAGCATTACCCCTAGATGTATTACTATACAAGTTGAGGCTACATCATAATAATCCATCACACAAGGGGTATAATAATCATAGATCAATCTATAAATGAAGTAAATTCCACTAATATGGATGAAAAAGAACCAACAAGGTCCATGAAGGAGGTGGATCTAGATAAACACTAAAAAATACACTCAAGGACCATGAAGCATCATCAATATGAAATAAGAATCCCATATAATTGATACCATCAAAGGATAGGAACCAATGAAGCATTAAAACACCTTATTTAATCCATGATATATGCATGCTAATAATCCCCATAAAATGCTCATAATGCTTCATGATAAATGATGTAAAAATAATGCATAACCAAAGGATGGGTAGATATGAATCAATTATATCAAATAATGAAGCCCCAAACTACAATTAAGAGAATATCAATAAATAGAAAATAAATGGTGGATCCAAATCATTATAAAATCTATCATGAAAGGTATACACAAAAATATTAGATCTAAAACCCTAATGTAGAAGGATAAATCCTAACCTGAAATAACTCTAGGGACTGTAAGAATAGCGGGTTAATGAAAATGAAAGGAAAATAAAAACTTTTTCTAAAATTCTAGGAAAATAACCAAGAAAATCAAACAACTCTAGGTAAAATTAATGAATTGAGAATGATTAAGCTATTGAACTAAATGCATGCAACTTAAATAAATAAAAATAATTGGTACTTAGTTATAAATCGAATGCCAAGATTATTATGAAAAATGTGACCAACTAAATCACCACTCTGTTTAAAAAATGCCTTGTTTGACAAGCACTTTACAACTGATGAAATTAATGTGAATTATTTTCAAGTTCACTTTAATGCCTATAGAACTGACCTTTGCACCTACAAATCTAAACCCTCCATGTGAAATTGGACCATGCATGCAGATTTGAACTGCATTGAATTTTATCTCAAGAATTTATTCATCTTGATGTTTATATTGTGTATCTGAAAACGAGTGGTTTTTATAGACACCATTGAGGATTTTTCTAGGATAGTATTTGCACTTGGATGACATGATATGTTTTCAAATAAGGAATTGGTAACGATCATGATTGAGTTGAAGGTTATAAAATAATGTATCAATTAAACTTGTGATAGTCTCCCAAAAAGAATCTATCATGTGCATTACTATGTTATCTATTGGCTTATGACATACTTGTTTACCCATTATCAATGGGATTTGTCACACTATAGTTCAAAATTTCTCATGGTAAATGATGCCCATTGGCTCACACATTATTTTAATTCAAGATATTTATATTATGTTTAAAATGATAGATTTGTCCGCCCGATAAAGGGCTAGAACCTGATCCAATCAAATCAAGATGAGGTGGCACCATACTGGAGGCTTTGATGGGTGAGAAAGGACACGACTCGGCGAGCGATTGCATTGGCAATTAGTCATCATTGAAGGGAGCTCCATTTTCCATGTTGCAGGTTTTATTATTTCGAAGGATGGTCTGGCACATTTGGGGAGATTGCCTTCCTCGATATGAGTAGGTCTTTGCATGTTAAGTGTCGACCTCATTTAATTGTTGGCTTTCCCTTCCCTTTTCACTCCCTCTTTGCAAGTGTAAGTCGTATGATAGAGAGGAGCAGGTTTCATGGATGGTAATGGTGTGGAAGGCTCCAAGGCTACCTCAGCTCCTTCGAGGCATCGCCAGATACCCAGAAAGTAGCTTGGATAGGTCGGTGGGTGGAGTGATGCGGAAGAAGAAGGCGATGAAGAAAAGGAAGCCGAAAATCCTCAACAAATAGATGCCTGCAGATACGGTTGATATCATCAACTAAGAGATAAAAAACCTAATGCTAAAGCATTGGGTGGGAAGGATTATTGACATGGCTAAGGCAGTGGAGACTGAGGAGAACAATGGGCTGAGGGAGGCTTTGTCTTCCTTTTTGCTGGACCCAAATACCTCGCGAGGCCTTTGGAATATTTTCGAAGCGGCTCAATCCCTCACATGATGACTTCTATGGCAACGTCGTCTACCTTGGTGCATGAAGATGTGGAGGAATTATCAAAGGATTTGCAGCTCAACCTGAAGTTTATTTTGGACCATATTCATGACTTGCACGATGGGCAAATCAATCTGAGGAAGCTAGTGGAATGGGTGGCGATAAAGCTGGACATCCAGGTTGCAAACAAGGACAAGGCCGAATTTCATTGTGCCTGTGATAATGAGGCTAACATTGTCAATCTCATTGGGTCTGATGCAATTTCTAGGGGTCAAGTTAGTATGTTTGGTTATGCTTCTCCTTAGCTTTGTTCTAAATAATGCTTGTGTATTTGGGGTTTGGCCTTGTAATTTGCCTCCCCTTTTTGCTATTTCTAAGCTCAAACAGATACAAATCTATAATACAGGGTAAAGGCCCTGGTTCTTGATATGGGTCCCTAGTCCCTCACTAGGGTATAATATATAAAAAAAATGATAGATTTATTGCTAAATTAATTGAATGAAGCTTGAGACATTACACACCTACTTTGTCTTAGTATTTACCTTGTGCTTATATTCATACCTGATGAGACTTAGCTAATTCTTTCCTTAACCATTTCCAACATGATATCATGCATCAAATAATCATTTTCAAGGTCTATTTGTCTATAGTATCCTTCCTATCATTAGAGAAAATGTGGTTTTCAATACTTAAAATTCATTTTTAGATTTATGTGCTACTATAAGTTTCAATCAAAGTCAAATTCCAAAAATACAACAATAAGGGCAAATTTCAACATAACAATAAGCCTCCAAATAATGTCAAAATAATCAATTACTATCAAGCTAATGTTATCAACCTAAAATAAAAAGATCAAATGATGGTCACTAGGTTGGAGGATCTACCATGTGTGGTAATTACAACTACTTTTGTAACATCAATTTAACAACTCACCTCCCATGAAACTAATTTAAATAACATTTAAAACGTGTTGTACATAGTACTTCAATGGTGATTTTTTTAGGACTATCCTTGGATTGTTGAATACACTAAGGGAGATTGAATAACACTAAAACATAAGTTACAAGATCTTATTGATAAGAATGTAATTCAGGTAGATGGGCTTAATTGAAATGGGGACAAATCAGTACCACCTCAAAATCAAAATATTAAAATATACATCCACCCCTTCCCTACACAGCAATTCAACGAACCTAATTAATTGGAAGTTGGTAAAGAGGATCCTTAAAACTATGGTAATGACCATTAAATTAGTCTTTTAGATAAATTAGTAAGGGTTCTATAGGGACACCTACCATTAAAAATTAACACTCACTACATAAGATTAAAATTCAAGCAAACAACAACTACAAAGGGCTATTAATTATCTTCCCATAGACATAGACTAAAACAGGTGTCATGGGCAACTGTCAATATAAAACTATCAGCCCCTTCTATATTTGTAGTTTTAACCTCTTATAATAGATGATTTTTGCATTAATTTAGCTTTTATGCCAACAACTACTTTCTAACCATCTAGATTTGGATTGATCATATCTAAATTAGTATCATCAACTATTTCACTATATCTAGATCCCTCCTAGAACATTAGTACTATTAACTTTGGTTCCTAAGTGCCTCCTCTTTATCTTTTTGTGGAGGAATCATATGTTTTCCTTGCTCATTAGGGCTTGTATTCTCTCCATTCTCTACAATAGTCTATTGAAAGATATCAACATCTTTGAAGGAATTCAAGGATAAGACCTATTGTACCTCTTGGTTTTCCTCTATCCATGCATTGCCCTTCCTTTCTTCCATTGAACCACTCTTCTCAAGCTTCCTCACCTCTCGTAAGCATTTCCTCCTTATCTTTCAACTCTCTAAACATCTACCCCACAACATCCTTGTTTAATGGTAGCAATTGCCTTAAAAGAGAAGCCCTCCATCACACTATCTTCCTATCAAAGTTCTTCCAATGCATCCAACCAACAAGAATCATTGTTTCCTTTTCTCTTTTCTATAGGTATATTCCAACCAAATGCCCTACCTCATGGTAGTTTAAGCATCTAAAGTCTTCATTTTCATAATCGAAAGGTTACTTCCAAATTGATTTGCTTATTTTCAACCATATTTCTTATTAACTAGTAGGTCCATGGAAAAATCCATCTCTACCCAGATTAAAGCATGCATTATATGGGTGCACACAATAGTATTTGAAGAAATAGAAATAAATCCACTCGAAGAGATACCACTAATAGCCAATAAAGATGAAAGCCAAAAATGCATCGTAAGGTTTGGCGTTCGCACCCACATAGGCAAAACCTTGAAATTTCTAGTGAGTGGGTTAATCTTTGAATACCTTGTTTTGAGTTCGCAGGAGGAGAACGCAACACCCTGTTTGCAGGAGCAGAATCACCAGGAATACCTGAAGGAGACACCTTGCCGGAAGCAAGAGGCGAGTCATTGGCCAGATAAGGCAGAGTTCTGGGAGAATCAAAACAAGCAGCAGCGGGACTATTCCCAGAAGAATCCGAGGATACACAATTATTAGAGGCCTCACTACTCGCATCACACCAAAAATCAAGTGTTCCATCTTTGCCTAACAAAATCCGTTTCTCCCTCCCAAAAATCAAGTATTCCATCTTTGCCTAACAAATCCCTCCCGTACCACAAAAGATTTGAGAGTTTTGGGCAAGAGAATCCAGAGCAAATCAAAAGGGCATCCATTCGAGAATTTTATATGTAATAAAATTTAAGCATCATAATAATTGTTGTTTTTTCTGTGGAATATTGCCTAACATTTATGCCGTTAATAGGAAAAAGAAGAAAAAAAAAAAAAAAATAGTGAGTCATACGATCATAATTACAAATTTAATCATATATAGTTACACAACTGAAATAATTTACAAAGTTAATATCTTATAAAATTTATTATAACTACTTAGTATTTTAAATTGAAGATGTAATAATTAGTATAGATATAATAAATATATTTATCTATTAGTTTTTAATTATTTTATTTATTTAGGAGATATTATTTTATTTTTATATAAATATATTTTTTATAAAATTGTTATGTTTATCTTATATTATTTATTTTATTTTTATTTTTATTTGAAAATTTATATTTTCTTAATAACTTGTTTTAATTTTGTATGTAATTTTTAATTTTATTTTTAAAAACCATTATTTATTATTTTAAATAGTTTTAAAGTAAATAATTCTTTAAGGGTCTATTCATTCAAATATAAATATGCTAATTTCTATATAAATATCATTTTTAATATCTATCTAAATAGATAAGAAAAGCCAAAGATAATATTTATTTTTTACATTTATTTAAGAATTATTTTTATTTTTATTTTTATAAATTAGTTACTTCAACTTTCAATGAAATTTTTTTATTTCTTTATAGTAATAAAACAAATAATACAACAAGTACATACAAACACAATTAAAACTAGTAATTTCAATATAATTTATTTTATTTATTAAATTTTCTTTTACTACTTTTTAATTTGATTTTTTCTCCTTAGTAGAGCATCAGAGTTACAGATCTTACCGGAATTAATATCTTCAACTGTTGACCATTTGATTGATTGGCATGCAGTTTCTGAAGTCTTTTCCAATCTGCTATCCATAACTAGGAGTCAGGACCGCTTATTCAACCATCCAGAGGACACGCTCTGAACCATCAGTTTGCGTTGACACCATTTCTGGCTTCTTTAAAACCTGCTACACGCCAGTCATCCTCAATGTAATAACTCTTTTCAAACTTATTCAAAGACATTTATAAAACGAAAGTCCATAATACAAGGGAAAAAAAAAAGTATAAAACGAATCCAGTTTTTGCCATAGATAAAGCAATGGCGTCTAAAACCTCGCAAGATTACCGATACACTGTAAATAAAGAAAATAGGCTAACATGCATGTACCTGGATTCTTACCTTATATAACTACTCGGAAGACTAAGATTATATGGACTGCGGGAGCTGAATCTTGCAGTATTGAACTTAACAGGATGAAGAATTACAATATTCAGACTACACTTTCTGTATACGAATGAATAGGTGGGTGTGTCACTCAACAATGTGGATCTTGTTTAAATAACCGATTTCCGGGGTTAAGCTTGAAATCGAGGGCTGTAGCAGTACATACAGACGAATCACGTGGCGCACAACGATTTAATGCACAGAATAGAATCTGCTTCACTTAACATGTGAATGGGAAACTGAGTCAAGGCTCTGTCCCCACCTGTGCCTACTGGAAATTGGAATAAGAAAAATATATGTAAATATAGAAAGTTTAATCCCTATATATAGGGACTGAGAAGCTAAAAGGATTAGGGCTTTTCGACTTTATTAAGACAAGGGAAATAAATCTTAAAAAGGCCTATTACCTACTGACAAATCCCATATCCCCATATACGAAACTCAATAAAGATAGTAGTGAAGTTGATGTACGAAAAGTAGATTGGAATAATAACATACGCTGCATTGATTTTGATTGAAGTTAACAAGACACCTAGATGATGTTTATGTTTGTCTAGGAGCATATGAGCGGTGGACAACTGTTGGATAGCCGTATTTTGTTTGGAAGAAATTTAAACATCATTGAATGCTTCATTAACACAGGGAGGACATTTAAGGCGAAAATGACTGTGATTGTACAGTCCAACAACTCTTCCTTTAATTTTCCTCTCTTCCTTTAATTTTCCTCTGCCTGCCAACGAGAAGGAAGGACATTTCACGTGGCCAGTTGATAAAAGTCGAAGAGAAAAATTGACAATTGTTGGAAAAAATGCTGGTGAAGAAAGTGACACTGCGATTGTACAGCCCAACCACCCTTCCTCTAATTTTCCTATGCCTATGGCAGGGGTGGCAGTGGACGTTCCCTGCCATTCAAATTCTTAATAATATTTCACGTTAAATTTTATTTCCCAGTTTTATTCTCGTATAATGCTGGTTTTAACAACTTAACATAAATTCTTTCTTTGAAAAAGCAATAAACAAAAGAAAGGACGTCGAAATCATCACACGTTACAGGGAACCACGCCAAATTCTGATGGACTTCCTTAGTCTGTAAGCTTTTCACCTCTAGATAAAATCCAATCTAAAACATATTTAACGGATAAACATTGAAGGAAAACTTATATAATTAAGGCTTTTTAAATCTAATTTAAGAAAAAAATACTATTATTTGTATAAAATATGTTTCTACAGGGTTTCAATGCTTTTACTACTAGCAATTGCACCTTGGTGTGCAATGGGTACGCGGAGGAGTTGTGGAAGTTCAATTTCCATGTCTGTAAGTGTTTGGAATTTCAATTTCCATGTCTTAAAGTGAATGATGATTGTCTTGTATCCCTAGGATATATGTATTTTGTTCAAGTGTCATGAACCAATTTGCATAATCTTAATGGATGTTTAGATCCTTGTTTTTTTCTTAGTAGGTACTTAAAATGTGTGAGATTTCATGTTTGGTGTGCAGTCTCTATGTGCATGCATCCCCTTTCTATATTCTTGTTCATGCATTGCACCTCAGTTTCATTTGCATCTCTCTATCCCTTTGTCTCTATCTCCCCTTCTTTCTTCCTCTATGTTATGTTGTGATTTCATTATAGAAACACAATGCTAGCTAAACACAGAAAGCGACTACGATAGGATAGAGTCACAACATACCTAAGTGATTGGTCCTACCTAAAGGAGAGAGAGGCAACAGAACTAATCATGGAATAGTTGGAGATAAATAGGATTCCTATACCTTGAGATTTGGCCTATGGACATTTATGATCATAAGTTTGTAGGTTGGCCTTAAGGTTGACCTAATTTGTATCAAAAGGCCATCAAAACTATGGTTTCTCGTTACAAAGTTTGTGTTTGTATTGTAAAAAGGTGGATTGATTTTTTCCATGGTTGTTATGGGGAGTTTCTTGTTGTCTTCATTTCCTAGTGTCGTTAGGGTGTCAATCATTTTATTGTTTGTTGGCTTTTACTATGCTTTTACAAATTGTAAACAACAAGAAGGGATTTAATAGTACAAGTCTCTTTGGTTTTGGGTGTCTCCAAGGATTAAATGCATTTTTTAGGGGATTGAATACAATCCCTAATATCACACTTATTGGTATGTTGTTACATGCAATTAGTTGAATTTAGTAGAGTTTGTGATTGTCTTTGAGTTATCTCAAGGTAACTTTTGTTATAGTATATGGGGTATATATGGGTTATCACATTATCAAATTTTGAGCATAGGTATTTTGAATTGCTCGTTGAAGTTCAATTTTTTGTTATTTCAAGAAAAAAGTCATTACTTTTTACTCCGTTTTGGCCCCCCATTTCTATGCACTTACCCTTGTGTAGTATATTTTAAGGCTAATTAGAGAAGGAATAATAGTTGTGTGGACAAATTAGAGATATAGTTACTTTGCTTGGACTTATAAGACAATGTGGTACAATAGTTTAAAGACACAGTGCCTATATAAAGAAGATAAAATGGTTTGTAGTCTTCACAAACTTAATAAAACAACATGAATGAAGCTTGGCAAACTAAGCTCATAGCCACTGTTGGCATAATTCCATAGGTTCAATGGGACACTGATAATTTTTTTGATCAAGGTTCTCCCCAACAAATTATTGTCCTATCCTTCCTACTTCTTTGTTCAGTACTTTACGATGGAACTCATCTATACTCTACAAAACCCCCCTCAAACTACATTAGAATATATATGCCACAAATAAAAGTTTATGAAATAGTGGAGTCCATTCTCTTCCATCATCCTCAATATTAGAGGCATAAATTTGTGTAACAAAGAAAATGTTTGTTATGTTAAAAAGTTCAAACTAAAAATTCCTTAGCCTACAATCCAAAGAAGAATAACAACAAAAACCAAGAAGTTTAAAAGGGTCACAATTTTTTTTTTGAAAGTCCAAAAACATGCACTCACACATCTTAATAATACCCAGTGCAATTACATTCTAACAATTAACAATATATATACATCTTTTATTTATTATTAATAATTTATTTACTTATTGTAATTTAATAAAATAATTAATTTTAAAAAAATCACTAATATTTTATTAAGAAAATAAAATAATATATTTTATTTTATATTTATAAATATAATTTTGATATTATAAAGTAGTTTTTATTAATATATATTATATTAGATATAATATTGTATTCTATTTATATAGAGTCTATATAAATTAAAAAAACTTTTAAATCACCCTAACAAGTCTAAGACATAAAAGGTAACAATAACAATTTAAAACATTTTTATTAAAACTATCTATCTTAGAAAAGATTATTCACATCGGTGTAAATTAGTGTTTTTACCACTTTGAAACCTTGAAACTTATATCGTATATGTGGAAAATTGAAACTTTCAAACCATGTGCAGGCACAGGATTCAGAGGGTATGGAGTTGTTAGATATTAACATGTACACTATGTGAAGCGATGCCCCTCGTTCATTGAAACTCTCTTAATATTGCCCGAAAATGGTGAATGAAAAACAAAGACGATGAACAAAAAATGAAAAATGGTGATAAAAGACCCAGTGAGATCCAAGGATCCTGCCCTTAATTTGATAGGCTCCCCCTACAATAGAGTCTAAAATAGCAGGGAAATCAGATGCCTAAATTTTCAATCACTGCAAGGTCTATCTTTTTTTCTTTTTCTTATTTTTTTACATAAGCTCATACTTCCATAGTTGCAGACTCATTCCAAAGAGCTTGGAGTGCATGCACATTGTCATGTACAATATTTTTGAGAGGAAATTTGCACCACTTTAGGCAACTCTTAGGTCCTTGCCTCTCTGTTGATGACGTCATTTCCAATGCCAATGCCTCAAGTGACAGGAATTTCTCAGAATTAAAGAACTGATTGTCTTTCTCAAACAAAGATTCGAGCAAATTCAAAGTCCGGCTCCTCAGAAATCTATTGAATGTCAATTACCGCCTCCGTTTCCAAAATACAGGACGATAGCAACTGTGAAATCCACGATGGAGAACGAAACCGAGTGAGCGGAGAAAAAATGACAATAAACCAACGAGTGGATAAGATCTTTTTGATCGTAGTGTAATTACTATTTATGAACAGCCTCTACAATTATATATGAATAATAGTAAAAATGTAGTATTAATATTTGATTAATAGTAATTTTATTTATCAATAAATTATTATTCAGAAATTTTTTATTTAAAATAAATAGTTATTTTTAATAAAATTTAAAAAAACTAATTAAAAATATTTAAAAATAAATGATTAACAATCAAAAAAATGTTTTTGGGATAATGATCAATTATTACTCCATATAGAGAATAAATTTTCAAGACTTGGTACGTAATAGGAAAATGGCTTTAGTTAAACTTTAAAATACATATTTGCTTTCAACCGTTTTCCCTTCCCTTTGAAAAAAAATCTCAGGGTATCCGGCCGACGACATTTAAATTAAATGAGACTTCTTCTGACATCATTTTTTCTGGCGTTTCAACAACCGACAAGGTTAGAAAATTTCCCGGTGTGAAAACAACCAACGAGTTTAGAAAATTTTCGGGCGTAATTTTTTTTCTTTTTTAGTTTTCACACAGGGATTAATAACAAACACAAAGATGCAACACGGGAGGGCATATAGAAAAAGACAACCCACACGGGAAAAACGACGACGGCGAAGGAGAAAAACGGCCACAGAATTGCAACGCTCAGGATGGTTTCAATCGTCTTGCTAGCTGATGTGGACCATTTTTAACCGTTGATTCGCCAAGTTAGCCGGTTTGTTCACAAAGGGAACACCTTCAGCGTAATTATTTGTTATATTTTTTAATTATTTATTTTTTAATTTCTTTTAAAAAGGTGATTTATATAAATTAATATCGTGGTGGATGGCATATCTACTAACATTATTGTAAATTACTATATTATAATATTATATTATATGATAATAATATAATATGATAATATCATATATATATCATAATATTATATTATTATATTATTATAATATATAATAATGAAGAACATATTATGAAGATTTTCAAATATTTTATGTATATTATTTGATATATTTTTTGAAAATATAATATATAATTTATCATATTATAATATAATATCATATTAGAATATAATATAATAATATAATATTATAATGTTATCATGTTATCTTAAAGTGTCAAAATAGCAACATCTAATTGCAATGGACTTTACCATTTTATTTTTTAAAACTTTTTAACTTATTACCATATGCATATTTATATTATAGAATCTTTCTAAATTATAAAGAGTATTCTAATTTTTTAAAAAGATAGTATAGAGTAAAGCTTTTGTTTTTTCTTAAAAGTTTTAAGTGTTTAATTATATTCAATCCTATTCTAATGCATAGAGTAAAAATAGTTTAAAAAATCAAACTAATATATTTAAGAGCTTTTTCTTTTTCTTCAAACTTTTTAATTGTTTAACTATATTTTTAACTATTGCTTTTGCTTTAACTATGCTATGGCACTCTTGTGGTAGCTACCTCCCCTCTTCCAACTTATTAGTCTCTGCTGCAAGGGGGGACTATTGTTTTCACTCAACAAAAATAAGATTAGTTTGTTCCGATCTTCGTGCAGCAAGGAAAATATTAAAGCCAAACCTAAGGTTGCAAATATTTTATTATTTATTCACTGGTTGATGGTCTTTTTTGATTGGGGCATTATTATACCTCTATTATTTTATTCTCGATTGCATGGAAATGGAATGACGAGTGTGATTGTGTAGATTGGAGGGTTTTGACAATGGCAAGTGGCCATGTTGCAGAGTTGTTAAAGACAGGTGTTGGCATTGGCATCTTCCAAAAAACACAATCTCACACTGTATGGTCGTTAACATTCTTTCTGTGTAACAAGGCATTGAGAAGATTTATAGGTTACTAGTCACCTCTTGTGCAGCCACTGTCTTATATTTGTGTCACCATTTCTCTAAGCAATCAAACTCTGAAATTAACAGAACCCATTTTAATGGTGTCGAAAAGTCTTCTACAACTGCCTCTTAGCTGGTTCCACTTATTAGGTTTCAAAAAAAGACAAACCCTAGTGCTTCAATCCACAACGTTGATGCCCAAAATATAGTGAATCAGTACTAGTTATAAATTCCTTTATTTTTTCGCTAAAATTTGTTAGGTTTCAACCAATACAACGTATTGGCATGCTCAAGTTTAGGGTTAAGTTTGGTCATCAGGTAAAAAATTAGGAGTACAAATTGAAAATCCTCCTCTCTTCACCTCATACACAATGTGTGCCCTCTCAAGCTTCCCATCTAAATTTTAGTCGATGATTTGCGTTAGGTTAAGAATTGCTCTGTATTTTTCAGAGGCAAAGTATGTTCAGTACAAAGACCCATCACAGCCTGTAAGTGATCTAGTGGAAGACTTGCTAAGGCGAATGACTCTGGAAGAGAAGATTGGATAGATGACCCAGATTGAAAGAGAGGTCACTTTTGCAGATGTCATGAAACAATACTACGTTGGTATTAATAAAATGCAGATTTCATTATTACCCATAAAAGTTTTTATTTTGTTTTTCTGTTTTGTTGCAAAAGTTTTTGAAAAGCTCTATTTTTTTGTGTGTTGTGATTCAGGAAGTGTGCTTAGTGGTGGAGGAAGTGTTCCTACACCCAAGGCAACTACTGCAATGTGGGTCAATCTGGTAAACAAACTTCACCTGCCTTTGAAACTATTGCATTTTACTGCTACAGCTCACATGCATCTTGTCTTTGCTTCTATTTTTTTCCAATATTATTTTTCAATAGATCTATACCATTGTTTAAATAAAACCTCTGATTGAGTGTCACATCTCAGACTTTCAAATTTACTTAAATTGGTTAATTGCAATTGAAATCATTGAACATTAATTGATGATATTGGATATTGATATATATTTGGTTTAAGATTCAGTCGCTTCGTCTATCTTTATAGGACTAACCTATTAAAAGTGGAATGAGTGCGAATGAATGCAGGTTGTCAAAGGCAAGAACATAGCTCAAGAAGAGGGGTCCTAGCCGCTTGGCAACAATCGACGGGTTTTATCTAGTGTTTGTTTTCACACACAAATGCAGAATTTCATTCTTGCTTGATTGCTTAAGTTATCTAAGATCTTCGTGACACATACATATGTGGTTGTTATCTGTAGTCGTCTGTTTGGTTTTGTCGCTTTTCTGCATACCTCTATGCTCAACTTCTATGTCTGTCTTATCAAAGTAAATGAGTTAGTATTGCAATTTGATCTAGACAAAAATATGGTATTAAAACATTATTCTGAAGACAAATATAATATACCTGTTTTATTTTATTTTACGTATATATATATATATATATAATAAATATTAAAGTATCAATATCAAAAAGGAATTAGTTAGCATATAATAAAATATAAGTTTTAAATTGCCTAATATTCTAACATCTACCAAATCGAAATAAATAAACAAGAGTCCTGTATATAAAACAAATACTTTTTTATAAATCAAAGATCAAAGACTAAATAAGAATATATCAGAATAATTATAGCTGGTTTTATTTTAAATAGTTTGGTTTTAAAGTAAAGATCTTCATGTGTAACATGCAAAATAAAAGTATAGAGAGATTTTAATTTTAAAATGAGAAATTTTGCATGAGTAGGACACCGAGGGAATGGAAAAGAATTTAGGGTTTGTAACAATAAAAGAAAAAGAGGGAGACAAGGAAAAGAAGGGAAAAAGGAAGAGGAGCTTCGGGGAAAGATAAGGAAATTTTTACCAAGTTTTGGAGGAAGCTCGCTTCAGCTGGAGAACACACAGGTTCCCATTTTCTTTTGATCTATTTAATTTTCTTTTCTCATGAACGTTTAATGGCTCTCTCTCTCTCTCTCTCTCTCTCTCTCTCTCTCTCTCTCTCTCTCTTATTTTTAATTGACTTCTTTAGCCCAACGTCACATGCATTATAATTGATCTCAATTCTCTATCTCTATCCTTTAAAAATATGTCTGTCTGTAAAACTAGATCTGCTGCCTTGATTTGAATCGCCATAGGCCTAAAGGAACCCTCTGATCTACATGAGCTAAGTAAAAAAGAACTTCTTTGTAAACCTACCCTTGGTCTGCACTTTTCTTTCACTATATTTTACTTATGGCAGATCTATCCATTTGTTTGTGCGTCGGAGTTTGATCTCAGTGTTTCTTCTCATTTCAAACCTTCTTTGAACTTTAAATCGGCCATATCTTCTTGACCTATTTACCTTACAATAATTGTGGTGTTGTTACCAAATCGAACTATAATTGCCATGATCAGCCTGCTCATTTTCTTTTTTAAAAATCAAACAAGTTCTGTCAATACTTAGGATCTAATCTTTAATATGAAGGAATGGACGAGATCTGGAATATCAGAGACCGTAGGTTTGTTAAATCTCCTAAATGCCATATCAGTCTTGGAAATTGTGTTTGACCTACTTTTATGTTTTCTTTACTCTTCTTGTTTATATATGCCTTTTTGGGTAAATCGAACTACAATCTCGTCGTTCCCTCATGCCTGAAAAGAATGTTAAAATTCATGCTCTTCAACGGCCATGTCTTCTTGTTTTTAGTGATTTTATTTCTTTTGCATATTCAACATAAAGTTTTTTAGCTTTGTCTTACAACTTTTCAGCAACCATACATTTCTTTTTGACTTCTGAGATTTAAGATATTGCTGTCTAAATCTTTCTAGCAGTCTTTATGTTATCTATGAATGGCCAAAAGAATGGCCTCCTAGGTTATGCATTGATGTGTAACTTCCTTCATCAGCAATCTATGATATACTTTCAACCTCTGTGATTGGGTGTTATTTTTTGCCTCATATTTGACTTCATTGGAATTTGAACGGCTTCTTACTTTTTGTATCATTAGAGTCATTCTTGTAGCTGTCAATATTTTCTTCCATAGTACATCGTCCAGGTTGCTAAATCCTTTAGCGTTTAAACGACCTTCAACATCTTTTAAAATGGTCTATTCATTCTTGTGAATCATTTAGTTTTGTAACAGACCTACGGCTATTTGTTATGCAATGCCAAAAACTGCCTACAAATGACCATAAATTCTTTCTGACCTGGAACGTTGTGATCCCTTAACTCCTTGTTTGTCCGTTTTCTTTTTATTTGTTGATCTCTCCTTAAGAAAACTGACCTCTGTTATATTTTTTATATATATTTTCTTTCTTTCTAAGCTAGGCCACACAATTAGCCTTGCTTTCACAAAGACTTTTTTGACTGAGAGGTTCTTAATATATATATATATATGATCTAGCATGCAGGACTTAAGGACCATTTAAGAATTTGGTCGGCCTATTTTTTTTTTACTGTTATATCAATTCTTTTCCAGAATTGATATTGCTCAATGCCTATCAATATGTTTAGTTATATTAACCTCTCTTGATAATATTGTTTAGGATCATCATTAATAGTTACGAAAAATTCAACACTTCTTATATTTTTGTAAGTAATCTTTGAACTTAGTTAAAACATGGGTAACATTATTTTATTTTTCTTTTGGAACATGTATCATATCTAAAACGAATACAAGTTGCTCCTCTACCCATAAGTTAGCAAATTAACTTTGTAAAATACCCCACTATAATACAAAAATAACATGAACCAAACTCACAAACCAAATTGGTTATAATAGAGTAAATCGCACTATGATGAATATCATGCAAACTAGCTACACATAAAACAAACTTGATTGCAAACACCTGAAATAGATTTCTAGCATCGAATATTTCATGCATGAAGTGAGTTTTCTTCTTGTAATTATAAGCTTTGAGTACGAATGGTTTTTGCGTTATCTACATTTTTGGGAATGTTTGCCTTCCGGGATAGGTGTTATGTATGGGGAAAAACAGGGAAGTAGGCTTTATTTTTCAAAACCTACAAGCCGTTAAAAATGGTTAAATGCTTTGGCCAAAGTGAATGTGATGTTGAAATAAACATATGTACTATTGAGACAGATGGTTTGTTTGCCTAGTACATTTATTTATATTTTCCCTACCATATCCTGATAATGAGATGTTGCATTCATGATAGAAATGTATGTAGATTATTAGGCACACACCAAATTCCACCCTGCGCTTGTTTACAGGTTGCTAGGCCCTTTGAGTAGGGTCGGGCATCCTTTAGTTTGAAGGATACCGGGGAAGCACAAGCTTCGTGGTTGGGTAGAAAAAGCACCTGAACCATGTTCTTGTCCTTCGACGCAACAAATGGCCAAACGGTTGATTGCAGTTGATGACAGATTGATTTAGATTTATTTGATATTGATGACAGTTGTACACTTTTATTTAAACTCAAATGTTATATAAGACGAAAAGCCATATCTAAAAATTGTATATAGTGTTATTGAAAGCTCTGTAATTGAACTCAGAAAGATGCTTTGCATCGTAATTGAATATGAATAGAAATTAATGAATGCAAATTGCAAATCTTGTGTTGTCATATGATGTCAATTATATGTCTTCTACTTGATGTTGCAATAGAAGTTACTTTACTTTACTTTTCTTTCAGTAATTTAGTTTTACTTCAGTTTTGTATGCTTGTGAAATTTTAGTACTTTACATTTGGTATCAGAGTGATGGTTCTACTCTAAGCCTTTTCAACTGTTACGCTAAACTGTACACTCTTTGCAGATAATTCATCATGAATACTAGAAATTCTGGACATAGGGGAGCAATCCTAGGCTTTGGCAGTGAACAATTACGGGAAACAATGAAGAAGCCTATGTTGGGAATAATACTAACACTAATGCAGGAAATAATGAAGGAAAAATAAATGAGGCAAACAATAATAACAATGTGGGACAAAATAATGATGGATAGAATAACCAACTGGATCAAATCCTAGCTCTCTTGACTCAGCTGGGAAATCGAATGAATAATATGGAATACGAAATTAGAGGAATAAGGGGAAATCGGAATGAGGAACAAAGAGAAGAAGGTAGAGGTCCTAAGGGTGAAGTGAATGGGAACAATCGAAACAAAATTGTTGAGGTGTTAGGAAAGGACCTCAAAAAGGTTACCCCTCCTAAGTTTGATAGTAAGACTATAGGTGATAGGGCAGAAGCCTAGATAATTGATATAGAAAAATATTTTGATCTCCATGACTTGTCTAATGAAACTAAAGCTATATGGGGATCCAACCAGCTTACTGGGGAAGCAATGACTTAGTGGGATAACGAAAAGGATGAAAAGAAACTGTTACCAGGAGAAGTCACATGGGACCGCTTCCTCAAGATTTTTAGGAAGATGTGGTTGCCACAGCTCTATTTTAACAAGAAAATGATAGAATTCCAAAACCTCACTCAAGGAGGTTTGACAGTGACTCGATATTGGGAGAGATTCTCTCATCTATTGAAGTATGTTCCACAGTATTAGCTTGATGAAAGGTTTAGGATTCATAAGTTTATCTCGGGGTTAAGGCCACAAATTGGGTCAGAGGTGGATATTCATAATCCATTGACCATGAATGAAGTATTTGAAAAAGCTACTAAACATGAGCAGAAACTACAGCAGATTGCAAATTACTGTAAGAGTCGAGATGTGAAGAATGGAATAAAAGGTTTTAGAATGACAATCACAATTAGGGTAATAATAACAACCAAGGGAACAACAAGTGCCAAATAAGGTATCTTGAAAGAGACAATAACTATCAGGATAAGAACAATGGGAACCAAGGTGGAAATAATAATAAGAGAGGTAACTATGGAAACAATGGTAACAATAACAGGAGGGACATGTCGGCTAGACACAGAGGACCCAGAGATGGATGTTACAATTATGGAGGAGAACATTATGCTAGTGCATTTCCTCAACAAACAACGAACCAGAGAAATGGAAATTGACAAGGAGCTCCTCAACACCAGATTCATGCGGCTGTAGATCATCGGTAAGCTCTTTGGCCTTCTAGTTTCTATTTTAATTGATACATGAGCTATAGAGTGTTTGTTGATCCTAAGATTGTAGCTAAGTTATTTGTTAAACCTAGACACATGGAAAATTCTTGGATGGTGCAGTATGGTAACAATGCAGAGAAAAGAGTATATTCATGTCTAGTATGTAGTGAATTAGATCTTCTTACATTCCAAACACAAGTCAATCTCTACATTCCACCTCTAGGATCTTATGGCGTGATTCTTGGAGTCAATTGGCTATCTGAACATAAGTCCTTAGTAGATTGTGAAGAGAAGGTAGTGAAATGCCTTAATGACTTTAGGAATCGGGTAGAGATTCATAGATCCAGAACACCACTTAAGTTAAGACAGATATCAGCTATGCAATTGAAAAAGGCTAAAAGAAAGGGTTGTTCAATCTATGCAGTGAAGATAAGAGATCTCGATAATCAGGTACCATCTTTTGACAAATATCCTATTCTTAGAGAGTTCAAAGATGTCTTCCCTAATGAATTGATAGAACTACCACCAAAAAGAGAATTTGATTTCTCTATAGATCTAAATCTAGGAACAGAACCACAGTCGAAAGCACCTTATAAAATGACAATAATGGAACTATATGAGCTTAAGGCATAGTTAGAAGAATTGTTGAAACAAGGGTTTATCAAACCTAGTGTGTCACCTTGGGGCTCACCAGTCATCTTCGTAAAGAAGGAGGATGGAATGTTGTGGTTGTGTATTGATTATAGAATGCTCAACAAAGCAACTATTAAGAACAAAGATCCACTCCCAAGGATAGATGAGTTGTTCGACTAGATGAAAGGTGCAACGGGATTCTCCAAAATAGACCTTAGATCCGTTTACCATTAGTTATGGATTAAGGACGAGGATATCTCTAAAACAACATTTAGAACACGATATGGTTACTACGAGTTCACAGTAGTACCATTTGGGCTAACTAATGCTCTGGAAGCTTTTATAAACTTGATGAACAATGTGTTCAGGGATTGTCTAGATGAATTTGTGTTGGTCTTCTTAGATGATATTCTGATTTATTCAAACTTAGTAGAGGAGCATGAAAGACACTTGAGGATAGTCTTGTAACGTTTAAGAGAGAAATTTTTTTGGCAAGTTATCTAAGTGCACATTCTATCAAAGTAAAGTGCACTATCTTGGCCATGTAATTTTAGTAGATGGGATAGTCGTAGATCCTGAAAAGATCAAGGCAATAATGGAATGGCCCGCACCACAGACTGTGACTGAGGTAAGAAGATTTATGGGGATGGCAGGATATTATAGGAAATTTGTAGAAGGATTTTCGACCATTGCAACACCCATAACCTCATTACAAAAGAAGCGTAAGAAGTTCGATTGGATAGATAAATGTGAATAAAATTTTTAGTTGTTGAAGGAGAAACTCATGACAGCACCTATTCTGACCATACCTGATCCAAATGGTCATTTCATAGTGATAACAGATGCTTCTAGTGAAGGTGTGGGAGGAGTGTTGATGCAGAACGGCAAAGTGGTGGCATATGAATCTAGAAAGTTAAAGCAACATGAGTTAAACTATGCACCTCATGATCTCGAATTGTCTGCCATTGTTCACATACTCCAAATGTGGAGGCACTATCTCTTGGGTAAGCCATTTGAACTTAGGACATATCACTTGGGGCTCAAATATATCTCCACTCAACCTAATCTCAATGCACGACAGAGACGATGGTTAGAATTTCTTAGCGAGTATGATTTTGGAATCGAGTATATAAAAGGAAAAGAGAATAGGGTAGCAGATGCTCTTAGCAAGAGATGACATCTAGCTGCCATGGTGACTACTAGAACCAATCTAAGGCAATAGGTAATCCAAAACTTACAAGGGGATGAGCATTATGAATAGGTTAAATAAGCATTAGAATCAGACCCCATGGATCATCAATTTGATGGGTATGTGATAGAATCAGATGGGCTTTTGAGATATCAGGGGAGAATGTATATTCCAAATTTAGGTGAGTTGAAGAAATTGATTCTCAAGGAGGTCCATAGTGCACCATATTCTGGACACCCAAGAGTGACCAAGACAATGGAAGGATTGAGACCATTGTACTTTTGGCCTATGCTGAAGAAATACGTAACTGAGTTTATCGCTCGATGTTTAGAGTGTCAACGCGTCAAGGCCGAACATGTCCATCCTGTAGGACTTCTTTATCCACACAGTGTTCCAAAGTACAAGTGGTAGGTGATTAGCATGGACTTTATTTAGGGATTGCCCATGTTAAAGAACAAACATGATGTCATCTTAGTAGTGGTGGACAAACTGACAAAAGTGGCTCATTTTATTCCCATAAATCTCTCAGATGGATCGTTGACCTCAGTGAAAAAGTTTGTCCAAGAGATTTTTTGATTATATGGAGTGCTAGAGACGATCATCTTAGCTTTAGCTGTGCCAGATGTATGCAACTATGCGTGTATGGATCAGGATTTGTTATCACTATCAATAAGTGATACGAATGGCATTGAAAGTCTCATATATTTTGAATGTTTTTAGTTTCTGGATCATCTGGATGAGTGTCTGGTAGTGCGCAGCAGCCAGGTAGACAGTGAAGAATGCCACGGGCAATATGATGATATACTGTTTGAGGAATATAACATACATATGTTGCCTAATGCTGAAAGATATTCTAGCATGTATGGTTATGTGTCTGATTGTGAGATGCAGAATGACAGAGGCAAGTTTTCAAAAATGGTGAAGCGTATAATTGACAAGATTGGCTTATGGGCAGTTTATCTTAGTGTTTTCAGTTATGGTTGGGGTCGTTCAGATCAGAATCAAGTATTTGATAGGAGGAGATTATGGTTTTTTATTTTTGGCTGCCCAGGGCTGCCAAAATAGTGTTTGAAGATGTGATTTGTGATGCAGGTTGGTGTAGCTTTGACTCTGTAGCCCAATGGATAAGGCCCTGTTTGCATCCCAGAGTTCTGGAGTTCTCGCCATGCCTACAAGAGGCATGCATCTCCAGACAGAGCCAATGGTGGTGCCCACCTAGATTTTGGGTTTCAAGTATTCATTTGCAGGCCTTTTTAGAGAAACCCAAAAAATTTCTAAGTCCCTCGGCCTTCGCAGTTGTATGCATGTATCTTTTTATATGGCCGCTTGTATGTGTCTTTGTATGTACAAGTGCAGATGTACAATGGGGGACCTGAAAAGGAAGTTCAATCGGCTTCAAAACAGTGGAAAAAATGGTTGTATGCATATCGGATTTGTATGTGGCATTTAGATGCATTTTTGGGTGTGAAAAAGTGGATGTGCATCGCAGTTTCCAGGTATATTCTGCGGTTGTATCAAAAGGTTTGTATGTATATTTCGGTTGTATATTCGATATACAATGGGTGATATACAACAACAGACTTCAAAGATATTCAAATCGGGTTGAAAACAGTGGTCGGGCCAGCGGTTGTATCAAGGGGGATTGTATGTATGTTCGATATACAAAAGAATATACAATGCAAAACATACAATCCTGGATTTCAAAGTTTATCAAATCGGGCCTGGCGGGTGATACAATGGCAAAGATGAAAAGTCAAATGCATTCTTTTGTATCTTGCATTGTATGTATTTCCAATATACAATTGCATATACAAGTGAATGTACAAGAGGACAAGTGTAAAAATGGACGCAGCCAGAAAGTTTGCAATATTTATGAGTTAGGTGAAATCCGTCGTTGTATATTGGGGGTGTATGTACCCAATATACAATTGGACATACAATGAGTAGATACAAGGAAACATGCAAGGTGGGAGCAGTCAAAGTCAACGATGTTCAAAAAACCTGGTGGCGCCCACAGTTGTACGTCCCGTGGTTGTATGTATGTGCATATACAATGCAATGTACAAATGCACACATACAATCCAGACATGAATGAAGAATGTGTTTTGGCGGATTTCAGTTTGGAGTCCACAGTTGGTTGTATATTGCGCATTGTATATGCGATATACAATGAGAGATGCAAAGATGCCGATACAACGCAGGATTCAAAATTTATTCCAATCTGCCTCATAAGTATGATGGAATCCGCGGTTGTATGTATTTGCAATGTACAAGGTGATATGCAAAAGGGGAAGATACAAATCCCGGACTTGAATGCGATTTCAAATTGATTCATGGTGATTTGGAGTCTGCCCTTGTCTGTGGTGATTGTATGTATATACAATTGCACATACAATTTCAAAAGCAAAAGGAGATATAATGGATCGCCAATGAAGAGGCCAATGCTTAGCGATGGAGAATCCAACCAGATGCTGCCACATGTCTAAAGGCAGTTGTATGTATATACAACTGCATATACAAAGATTTGAAGGTGAAAATGGCAAAACGGGCAAAAGGCAAAAAAGGGCGAAAAGGCAAAATGTATGTCCGCGATATGAAAAGTCAAAGGGGATAATGTGCCTACGTGGCACATTTTCATTGGTTGTGGACTTTTCAGCATGAATTGAAGCCACAGATCTCGGTGGGAGGAGAAGAATCGACAGCCTGTTTCAAATTTTCAAAACAGGAGGGGATTTTTATGTGTTTGCAGCAGCATTCCAGGTGGGAAGAACTTCAAAAACACGCGAACTATTGTTGCATCCTAGAATCGGTAGGTTGGCATTAATGACAAATTTGCAGAGGTGTGGGTCTTGATTGACAGGCTAGCTACTTTCTTCATGAGGAAAATCTTCAGACGGTGGCATGTCTCCTGATTTCACCTGCTCATTCCTCTTCTTCTCTCAGCTACATTGAATGTTTTGGGTGCCATTTTTGATGGTGTAATGTATCTGGCAGCATTTTGAGTTGACCATGTAATTAATTGCTGAGTACATGTTCTGGTTATATCAGAACCGTGTTACTCATTTTTCTAAGGTGGAAGACTTGGGCAATTTTTGGGAGGAATAACAAAAAATAGAGCATTTCCTTAGCTGTTCTATCTCTTTTGTGAGTTTATGAGTTGCATTTGAGTGCACATTGCACATATGTTCAGTTTCATGTCATTTTTATATGAAAAATGCATTGTCGCATGTGTTTAGCTGTTTGTCTCCATTTGTTGTATGCATCCCTTCTTTTGAATCTAGTTGCTAAGGGTTACTTAGATTCTAGGATATAGATTTCTATATTGTATGCTTAACTTTTGACTTTCATTCAAGGAGTGGATTAAACTATTTTAGGTTAAGCATGAAGAAGGATGTATGTCAGTTGGGATATTTGTAAGTAGAGGTAGCTAAATACTCAGTCTTGGGTGGTGTTTGTAAGGCAAATACCAGTCCTAACCCCCTTGAAATTTGAATGCCAGTGCAAATCATTCACATGTATATGTCTAGTTGACTCCTTGCCCTAAGATAGGCATCGATCTACCCTTGTGTAGTAGTTATGATCCAAAACCCCCTGTCTTGCATCTAAAACATAAATACAAATCCTTTCAAAGCTTCAAACCGTTAGTTTGTAGGAGTAGAAATAGGACCATGCATACTCTCATCCACAACCAGTTAGATATGTCTAAGAACATTGCCAGCCTTGTGATCCATCATGCAAATCTTGGTCCAAAAATGAGAGTATTCTGCTTGTTGTTGTAAAGCTAAATCTTTTTGTCATTGGGCGAGTCAAAGTTAAATCTTTAGCTATAGGGATACCCCCCTTGGTGCAGCAGAACCAGAAGTGAAGGGGAGGCAGCTCACGTAACCTCCTGTATTTGTTGGACGAATCTGCCTGTGCATTGGAACTGGCAAACCCTTTGCCGATTTGGAGAGAAAGACCCAACAGTACCTACATGCATACCATCTTCCTGGTGAATCCTATAGCTGCAATAAAATTACACATCTACAACTAAACTATAAAATAGTTAAAATAATTTGTAAAACACCTTCATTCCAAATTCTCTCATTGTGCAACCCTGCATGCAGACCAAGAAGAAATTTGAGAGCCTCTAGGAAAAAAACAATTATGGACACCTTCATTACAAATTCTCTAATCTTGCAACCCTGCATGCAGACCAAGAAGAAGAAATTTGAGAGCCTCCAGAAAAAAAAAACAATTATGGAGAAAAGTAAAATAAGGTAGTGTAGAACTATAGTTATTAAATGCTTTTTATATCATTTTGGTAAGTTTTAATATTTACTAAAATTAGAACTCCACAACTCCCTATTTTGTAGCTAATGTGATTTAAAATTAAATTAATGTGTAGTAGTTAAATTAAAATTTTAGTAGAATATTGTACATGATGTTTAAAATAGAAACCTATTTTATAATTACTAAATCATGTGATTTTATTTAAATCATATACCTATATTTTAAATAGGTTTATTTGTTAATGTGCTTTAAAATTGAATTTTATTATTTAAATATGGAATCCCTTGTTTTATATAATGCAACTTTATTGATTTATTTGTTATATGTTACATTTATTCCAAATTAGAAGAATATAAATTAGTAAGGCAAGTTTTATTTAATAAAAACACAAAAATAAAAGTAAGTGCAAATTAGAAGAATATAAATTAGTATAAATGTTTAAAAATTATATATTGTTGTTTAACTTTATTTTCACTAAATACTTAAATAAGTTGAATTGTTTAGTTATTAGATTAAAATTATGATTAGGGTTAGGGTTAGGATTATAATTAGGGTTGGGGTTAGGGTTAATGTTAGAATTGGAGTTAGGGTTAGGGTTACAATTAGGCTTAAGTTTAGTATTAAGGTTAGGGTTAGGGTTTCAATTAGGATTAGGCTTAGGGTTAGAATTGAAGTTAGGGTTAGAATTATAATTAGGGTTACTAAATTAAGGTAAGCATTAGAGTTATAATTAGGGTTAGGGTTAAGGCTATAGTTAGGGATATAATTTAGGTTAGGTTTAGGGTCAAAATCATAGTTAGGGTTAGAGTTACAGTTAGGGTTAGGGTTAAAATTAGAGCTATGTTTAGGCTTAGAATAAGGGTTAGGGTTATGGTTAGGTTTAAAATTAGGATTAGGACGTTTAGAATTAGAGTTAGGATTACAATTAGCAATGTGGTTAGGGTTAGGGTTAGAATTAGGGTTAGGGTTAAAGTTAGAATTAGGGTTACTAAATTAGAGTAAGCATTAGAGTAACAGTTAGGGTTAGGGTTAGGGCTAGAGTTAGGGTTAGAATGTAGGTTAAGGCTAGGGTTAAAATCATAGTTAGAATTAGGATTAGGGTTAGAATTAAGGTTATTGTTAGATTTAAAATTAGGATTATAGTTGGTGTAGAATCAAAGGGTTAGAGTCAGGATTAGGATTCCAATTACAATTAGGGTTAGAATTAAGGTGTGTTACTATTAGAATTAGTGTAAGAATTAGAGTTACAGTTAGGGTTAGGTTTCAAACTAGAGTTAGGGTTAGAGTTCAAGTAGGGTTAAGGTTAGTATTAAGGTTAGGGTTAGGGTTAGGATTATAATTAGGTTGGGGATTAGGGTTAGGGTTAAAATTAGGGTTATGACTATAATTAGGGTTAATGTTAGAGTTGGAGTTAGGGTTAGGGTTACAATTAGCATTAAGTTTAGTATTAAGGTTAGGGTTAGGGTTTCAATTACGATCTGGCTTAGGGTTAAAATTTAGGTTAGGGTTAGAATTGAAGTTAGGGTTAGAATTAAGGTTACTATTAGATTTTAAATTAGGGTTATAGTTAGGGTAGAATCATGGTTATGATTAGAATTAGGGTTAGAGGTAAGATTCTAGGGTTCCACTTAGAATTAGGGTTAGAATTAAGGTGGGTTACTTTTAGAATTAGGGTAAGAATTAAAGAGTTACTGTTAGCATTAGGATTCAAATTAGAGTTAGGGTTAGAGTTCAATTAGGGTTAAGGTTAGTATTAAGGTTAGGGTTAGGTTTTGAATTATAGTCAGGCTTAGGGTTAGATTTAGGGTTACAATTAGGGTTAAAATTAGGGTTAATGTTGGAATTAAAGTTAGGGTTAGGGTTATAATTAGAAATAAGGTTATGGTTAGGGTTATAATAAGGGTTAGGGTTAGGTTAAGAATTAGGTTTACGATTAGAATTAAGGTTATGGTTATGATTAGGGTTATAATTAGGGTTAGGGTTGGAATTGCAGTTATGATTAGAGATATGGCTAGAACTAGGGTTGTATATAGGCTTATGATTAGGGTTGGAATTAGGGTCAAGGTTCATGTTAGGATTAGAAGTATAATTAGGGTTAGAATTAGAATCAGGGATAGTATTAGGGTTTGGGTTATTGTTAGAATTAGGGTTAGGGTTAGTATTAGGATTAGGGTTATTGTTAGAATTAGGTTTAAGGTTCAACGTTGAGATTAAAATATTCCTAAAATAGGTACCCTAATTCTAACCACAACCATAAGATTACACTTAGAATTGTTTTATAAGCCTAAAAACACTCAATCTAATTGTATTTCTAAATCTAACCCTATTTAACATAATTCTAACCATAATTTTGGTTGTAACTCTAAAAATAACACTAACCCTAATGCTAACCATAATCCAACCTCTAATTTGAACCCTAATTATATTTCTAACCCTAACCCTAACCCTAACCCTAATCCTAACATTAATGCTAACCCTAAATCCAATTCTAACCATAGTTCTAACCCTAACCCTATTTCTATTCCTAACCCTAATTTTAACCCCTAACTCTAATCCTAAATATAATATATACTATAAATAGAATTAGAATCATTAAATAATATAATATATAATTCTAATTATTATATATTATAATTTTAATTATTATATATATTATAATAATATATCTAATCTATATTATAATCTTATATTATATAGTTATAATAATTCATATAATTATGTAATATAGTTAGAATTAGGTTTGTCGTTCTCGATGCTACTCACATACCTATATTTTAAAAAATATATCTAAAGTATGCCTAGAGATATCTTTCTTGAGGCACCTATTCTACCTATGTGTGGTAAATTTATTAAATAGGCGCCTCAAGAAAGATATTTTTTTAAATATAGGTATGCTAGTTATACTTGATTCATTTTCAATCTTATTTGAATGAAAGAAAAAATAGATATTTACATGATTCATTGGGAAAATTAAAATTGACTTGAAAAAGTGTTTGAAAAAATATTCCCAAAAAGAAAATGACATTGTACTTTTATAATCCAACGGTCCACACACTTTTCTTATAGTTTGTTTAAAAATAAATTTACAAAACATAAAAGAAAAACATACTCACAAACACTTTTCTACAATTGAGACAAAACTATAAATATATTGTTCGTATACCATTATCATTAAGTGGGAGAAGAGACTGAACCACCCGTAATAATATAAGGATTAGAAAAATAATGTACTTACATTTAATAACATAGAATCAATAAGGGTTGTTTAGGATAATTGTAAAGTAAAATGTTCGAGTAAAAATAACAAGTGTTTGATAATAGTCACTTAATATTATTACAATACATTTGAAAATTGTTGTGTATATTATATTATGTTATCAAGAAGAAACACAATTATTGATTTGAACACTAATAATATGGATTTCATGATAGTCCTATTTTTTTTTCTTAAATTTAATTTGAAAATTAAAATTTGGGATTCAAAACCAATTGTAATAAAAGATCCAAATTTGAGCTCTCAACACTAGAGAAATTCCTACTATGAAAGACATGATTGTGTCCAAATAAACTAATCATGCAATATGATTTGTAATCAATACAACCTTTAGCAATATATTTACTTATATTTTCTATACAAATCCAACTTAAAAATGAAAAATAATATAACTTTAAAAGGATGTTAATATATTTAAAAAGTTAAGAGAGAGAAATAATATAATTATAATATTACCATAAAATTAGTAAAGATCACATTATTAAAAAATTTATAATGATAGGAAACATTATCATATTGTAAAGATGAACAAACTCTAGATGAAATGCAAATAACAATATTATATTAATGAAAATAATTATAAAAAATTATAATTATATATGCCTCTTATTAATTTTTACCTTGATAGTGAAGGGAATTCAATGGCTGAGTCAAGAGTTCTTGAGTCAAGTGGGCTAGGGAATGTTTGAGCATGTCCTTTCTCATGGATTCTCTCGGCGAGTTTAGGGTGTAGAGGGGTGATCTGGTGGAATTTACTGCACTAGTGGGGAAGGACTGAGATTTCATGGAGATTTTTATGATTGCGTGGGGATTTTTGGGGGTTGTGGCTATTGTTCAAGGTTTAGGGAGGTAGGTTTCTATGGTGTGGTGTTGCAATTTCATTCCAGAGGTTCTTCTTTTTGTTGCTTCTTGCTCTCTAAGTTCGTGGGACATCCTTAGGACTCTCCTCTTTTGGATAGGGTTTGGATTTTGTTGCCTCAGAGCTATAGGGTTTGCTATGGGTCTGCTTGATGGACCTAAAGTGTCTTTTCGGGAGGCTCTCAATAGGGAAGATCCCTCTTCATCAAAGTCACCTTAAGATTTGAATGGAGAGCACATAGCTCTGTTCAGGGGCCCTCATGTTTCTAAGGTGAATGGATGCCTCAAGAGGAGCTAGGAAATGTCAATCTTGGTGATTCAGCTAGAGTCCCTAGAGGAGGATGTGTCTTATATGGAAAATCATGCCTTAATTTGTAGGTTTATGGGGATTTGTGTCTCTTTGCCCTTTACTGAATCTTGGGTAAGATGTACTTGGAATCTTGAAGGGGATATGGAGTTAATGCTAGTGGTGAATAATTACTTTTTAGTGGTGTTCTCAAATTTGATGGATCACAATAAGGCCTTTGAGGGGGCCCATAGTTTTACAATAAGGTTGGACTTTTTATCAAGCCTTGGCATATCGGATTTAATCTAGCTGAAGAGCTCCCTTCTAAGATTTTGGTGTGGGTTTGACTTCCCTGGTTCTCACTTGAATTATGGAGGAATGATATCTTGCATATGGTTGCATTGAGCTGCTAGGAAAGCTAGTGGGCCCTTCATAGCAGACACTGGATAAAAAGGTAATTTCTTTTGCCTACATTTGTGTTGAAATATATTTAAACAATCCTTTGCTAGATTCTTTAGAAATTTGGTTAGGATCGTCTTCTTGGACTTAGCAGTTGGATTATAAGGTTCTTCTATTTCATTGTTGAATATGCCATGAGTATGGTCATTTACAAAAGAAGTGCCCCAATGTTAACCTTGCAGGGTCTCAGAATGATAAACCTCCTCAGCTTGCTCCTAAGATAGATAAGGGGAAATCCCCAACTACAGTAGAGGAGACAGATAAAGAGGGGTTTATCCCAGTAAAACCCCATAATAAAGGAAGAGGTCAGAAGAGGACTCTCAAGGATAGAGAAGATGATGGGTTATACAACTTATTTGATGCCTTAGATGTAGGTGATTAGTAAGGGATGATGCCAGAAGAGTTCCATGATGGGTTAGGCCCCATGGGGATGGACCAGGAAGGTTTAAGGGAGGAGGGTCTTTGTGATAACATTTATGTGGAATTCACATGTGCTCAAATGGAAACAAATCAGATTCCTATGGTATCTAGTTATCTAGAGCCAGTTGGAGTAGTGGAGGCAAAGGTTGGTTTGATTCAGGTGCCCCCAGGGCTGCCTGCTGAGAAGGAAGGTAAAACTACTAGGGTTGGCAGTAGAGCCCAACCTCCCTTGGGGATTCAACAAAAGAATCTCAAAAAGGCTTCCCTAGAGAAGCTTCTTAAGTTGGGGTGGAAGAAATATCAGGAGAAAGTTAAGATGATAGGTGAGAATTTGGTAGAATCAAGGTCAATTAAAACCATTAATTCCTATTTCTCTACTTCTCATAGATTATCATGTTGTCTTGGAATACATAGAGGTTGAAAAACATCCCTAGACAAAAGGTTATTTGTGATTTGGTTCAAGTTCATTCACCTAATATGGTCTTTATTTATGAGTCAAAGTTTCCTGTGGAAGGTATGTCCAACATAGCTTCTAGATTATGGGGTAGAGGTCAATGTTAGTGTATTGGGGCCCAGGGTAGTGTAGGTGGGGTTTCTTGCTAATGGGACTTTTTCAAGGTGTGAGACCTATTTATTTCACTCCCTTATTTTGTTTATATTGCATTTACAGTTGATGACATTCAGACATATGGGATTGTTGATCCCAATATGCAGACTGTCTAGCCTCTATTCCCTTATTTTGATTGGCTATATTTAGTATGTTGTGATGTGACTATATCCTAATTTTTGACTTCACTGATGATTATTAGACATGTGACATGCATTTTGATACTATTAGAGATACTAGTTGTGAAATTATTAGATGGAATTGTTATGGGATTTCGATCTCGAGATAGTGCTTAGAAATGCAGTTAAATTATAATCTTGTTTATGATGCTATGTGATTTTAATAATGTTTTAAATGATTATGTGATACCGTGAGTGTATGCATTTCCTTGCTTTGGCTATATATATATATATATATATATATATATATATATATATATATATATATATATATATATATATGTTGGATTAATCTATTTGTTCAAGTGCATAGGTGATATTCTAGCCCACAGAAAATCCGAGATCGATCCCACACCTAATGTGATTCCTGTGTTAGACCAATATAGTCCCAAGAGGGACCGAGGTCATGTGTGAATTGTATGATGCTTTCGTAAATGTCTGCATTTTAATTATTTAGCTTAGGTTCCACCTCTTTTATATTGTTTACTTGAAGTATAGTAAAAATATGTGATTTAATATACACCACTTGGTGTCTTTTATTTTGATGGCCATTTTATGTGATTTTCTACTTCCTAAAGTGTTTATTATGGGCTAAAATTAATCCTAGGTGGTACCCCTAGGGTCTAGGGCCCATTTGAGCATGCTAAACCCTAGGGTAACCTCTATCTAGTCACCTTAACTTCAGCCTGAAGTAAAGTGACGAAAATTCAAATTTGAAATGGAGTGGTGAGTGAATCATGCCTTGAAACATAACCCACTCCTCTTTCCAAGGCATGGATTCCCATCACCTTGAAAAATTCGAGAGTCTTCAAGACCCCCAAGTGTGTGAAACCTTTCTCTAATGCTTTCACACATGTCTGAGAGCATCTCAAAGTGAATGGACTTTCTTTAGAGAATAAGGTAATGACATGTGTCATTCCTTATCCTCTTGGAGCCCATCTTGAGAGATGCCACCTCTCCACCTTTGCTCTCACACATGTGTGAGAGCACATGCAGAGAGGGTGAGGCTTGGATGGATGGGAGAGTGACATATGTCACCTCCACATTCAATGACCCTTGCAAGTGGATTAGGAGGAAAGTGAAGGTGACATGTGTCACCTTCTCATTCCACAAGGATTTGGAAGGAAGCCTATATTACTTCCTCTTTAAGGAGGAAGGGGGTTCTTTCATTTTACTTTTTACTATATTTAGAGGTGTTTTTGGAGAGTGAGAGGGTTTTTGAGCAGATCTTGGAAGGAATGGCTTGAAGGAGGAGGTTGGAGAGCTCTTCTACAAATTTCTTCCATTATTGGGCTATCATAGGTAATCTTCAAGGCATGAAGCCTTTACCATGTACTTAATTTTCTATGTGTTTGAGAGCTTTTTGTGTGTTGCATTTGTTGGTGTTGTTGGGGTTTTATTTTATGGGTGTTTGAATGAGACTACCATTCTTAGTGTGTTCATTCATGTGAGGGGTGGGAGAGGAGTGAACCTCCTCGAGGTCACCATCTTTGTATTGGCATATTGTTGCCTTGAGGGCAATTTGGAGAAGTTTTGGTGATTATTTTTATGGCATGAGTGCCATGGAGTGATATATTTTCATTGAAGAGTTTTTAGGCTTGGGGCCTTGTTTTGGAGTATCATGAGATTTGGTTGTAAGAGTGAACCTCTTGAGTAGAGGGAGTCCACTCTCCTACCCCCTCAAATCCATTTTGTATGGATTTTGTGTTGTTATAACCTTGGTGGGTGTTATTCTTCATGTCGAGTGATTGCATTTGTTGTGTTGTGGTGTGCACCCATATGCAGATTGACCTCCAAGCTCGGGGGTGACCCTCTTGCGGGTCTATGGTAGTGTAGAGAGCATTTTGTTGGCTTGGAGTTTTCCCTTAGTTGTTTATTGTAGGTTTGTGTTAGAGACTTTTGGAGCTTGGGAGAATATCTTGCCATTTTATGTGTTGTGTATTTTGTTGGCTATTTGAGAGCCATGGTCAATAGACCTCATTGTAAAAATGTTGAGATAAAGACCTCTCATACTTTGTTGTAAATTGAAATTTCTTCCTATGTTTCTTGTTTTATAGAAATGTAAAGGTTCCTGGTTTTATTGTCATGTTGCTCTAAAGTTGTAATGAGAGAAAATATATTTTGTTAGTTTATAGATTGCAAGGAGTGATGGAAAAGAGATGTGAATGAATTAATTGTGCTTGAGTGCAAAACAAAATGTAATGTTGTTGTTTTAGTTGTAAAATTGTTTCAAAAAAAAAAAATACTATCTCATTGCCTTCTTGTTATTGTAAATAAAATGGGTTGCTGATTTTACCATCATAGTTGTTAAAAAAACATATATATATATATATATATATATATATATATATATATATATATATATATATATATATATGAGGTTGCTGGTTATTGTGTATAAAAAAAAATGTAGATAGATTTATTCATAATTTTACATAGAGGTATTCATGTTTGAAACATATCATATTTTATATCTGCTAGTCAAATGTATATTTTACAGAAATGGAAGTGAAATTTTATTTCCAATATATATATATATATATATACAAGTTTGTATGTATATATGTTTACATATATATGATATATAGATCTATTATTTTATTTACAGAATAGTATATTGTTGTACCTGTCTGAGAAATAAATTGTGTTATGATTTATTTTACCAGCTGTATATATATATATATATATTTATTTATGTTTGAAATTGATATTTTTCCAGATGTATATATATATATGGTGGAAATTAATTTTAGATAATGGCCGAAATAAAAAATCAATGGATAGAGAGAAGTTTGATAAAAGAAAAGAGTTTAAACAAATAATATAAAGATATGTGTTCACTGTTTCAAACCCTAGTGGCTCCAAACAGACCGCAGGGTAAGGCATGGTGGGGCAACGGCCTTGGCCACCGCCGTTCTTTTTTTTCTTTATGCAAATGTGAACAGTGGGGGGTGGGGGAATACGCCCCTCCCACAGTGGATTGCGCTATGTCTGTTGGTGGGGGGGGGGAGAAATACTACCCCAACCACCACATAAAATAACAAACATTCGGCGCCGCCACCATTTCCTGCTAGTTTTGGCGCTTGGCACCTCAGACCGTCGTTTCAGCCTTGCGCTGTGTGCATATCACTTAGTGATTCCTTGCATAAAATATATATATTTTGGATCTAATCAATGCCTTTGTAAAAAAAAATGATGTGGTTCTCTCTGGTCTTTAAACTAGAATAATAAATAAATAAATAAATAATATACCCTAAAATAAAAGAGGGCATGAAATAAAACAATATGTATACCTCTGTAATTTAGTTTCTCCATGGCTGCCCACTCTTCTAACCTGCAACAAAAACAAAAGAGATAGGAGAGGAAACAGAGAGGAGAAAATGAGAAGAGAAAATGAGAAAGAGAAAATAATGAGTTAGAATGGGATTAGGGTTTTTAGATAAGGAAAGGATATTTTTTTGAGGAGCATTTTTAGGGATTTTGTTTTGGAATATAGAAAGAATTTAATTAATTAACCTTTTAAAATTTGGTGCACGGGAATATTTCTTTTTCCCTCTTCTCATGTTTTTTTTTAATCCTTGAAGGTGGGGAGATTAAATTATTGGGCTTTATGACTTTGCCTTTTTGAAGATTTAGAATAATTGTCTTTATTTTATTGCTTTTGATTTGTGTGAAGTTGTGGGTTTAAATTTTAACTTAGGCTCTTGAATTATTTTAGTGGGATTTTCTCATTATGGGTATTAGTGGAGAAAATAAAGCTAGAGAAATTTATTAATTTAAGTCCTTTTAAATTATGTGATTAGCTTTTAGTTTTTTTTAATATTTATGTAATTTTGTTTTCCCTCTTCCCCCCCCTTTTTGAAATGGATTTGTGTTACTTATTATTTTATCCTCTAACTTAATTAGATTGGGTGGGATAACTTTACCACTAGGCCAATATTTTTATTTCAGTGGGTTTAGCTGTTTTAACCTAGAGAAATTTAATTATTAACTAGAAAATTAATAATGTTGGAGGGGATTGTTGAAATTAGGGCAGACAACTTAGAGGGGGGGGGTTGGATCAATTATCACCAAAACTTGTAACCTTTGATGTAATTAAACTTCTTTACCACTTAATAACAGATGAATGATGTAACCATGAAAGTATGAATCAACAACACATGAGCAGAAACAAAATCAACACACATAACACCAGGATTTTTACGTGGAAACCCAGTTAAGGGAAAAACCACGGTGGGGGTTAACCCACAAGATTTATTCTCTATTAAAAGAATAGAAAATGGTGAAGCCACATGCCTTTAGGGCACACTGCCCAGAGTTCACTGCTCCAAGAGGCTCATTGCCTATAGAAATGTTTATAAGTTTATCACATAAAGATTGAATTAGAAAACATCTTCTTCATGCAAGGTTCAGTTCCATTGAAGTGCACTATACTTCCACTCTACCCCCAAACACTTCTTCGTTATCTCCTCATACTTCACTGCTCTTCCTCTTCTACTCTTCTTCTTCTCTACTCTACCTTTTCTCCTTTCTTAGGATCTTATCATTTTCACACAAGGATGCATTTCCACAACTCAGCCACACATATTTATATGCTTCATCAACCTTTGAATAAACATCAAGGTCGGCACTACAAACATCTGATTTAATGCTAATCACCATACTGTCGGCCAAACATAGCTAGGATCCAAATCTTCCTCGAACACCATGCCACACTTCATAGAACCTCTCTTAAATCATCCACAATATGCACAAAGTATCCGGTCGGCCAAGACTGGAAAGAATAGCAACACCCAAGGACAAATCTTCAACCACGAGCTCAATCCTCAATGCAGACCACCAAAATAGTAGGCACATGATCCAAAGACCACCACAAGCACCATGAAATCATCAATAACAATTGTACCACCTCAGATCACCAGAAACACTTGCATCTTCATCCGGAAAATCAAGAACACTAACTGTCATGACTATCACACTAAAAAGATTACTTGCGGACCTCCAAACCACAAACCACTTGAGTTGAGGACACACACTGACATCCCAAACAAACCTCTAGATCTGTAGATCATAATATTCCAACGCGGATCAATCTGGACCATACTTATGTCACTCTGTCACCTCTAAACATTGCAAAAACCTGGTTCTACTCAGATGGCCATAACTTCATCAATCCTTCATGTGGACCTCTCAAATCTTGACTGGAGTAACTTTAGACTATCTTCTACACAACCCTTTGCTCTATAGACTCTGATCTTCATCCCACTAGAAATGTAGAGCAATCTTATTCACTAAACTGCACTATTTTCACTGTCTTTTGTAGAGAGATAATTAACTCACTTGTTTCTTCCAGAGGGGCTATTTTTCTCAATATCCTCAACATACAAGTCTTCTATAATGGGATACAATCGACACCAATGACAATAAGGATATGTTGAGATCAATGACAACACCGATTAGGCACATATTTGCAATAATCTCCCCCTTTGTCATTGATTGCAACATATGATGTGAAAAATTGTTTCAACCATCAAGACAAAAACTTCTCCCCTTTCTCTTATCACACCTGTAACTATTTTGTTTACTACTCCCCCTTTCACCATCAACTTCTTACTTCTGGAAGTTTTTCACATGACTTCTCTCCCCCTTTGACATCTATGGCAAAGGGCACATATTTGCAATCATCTTTTTCTCTTTTTAATCTAGAATCAACATACTGACTACTCCCCTTGAGTAACAACTCCTTAATGCCAATTTAGATCACAATATATGACTGTGAATTCCACCAGACTGATGCACATTAGTGCACCTTAGTTCTAAACAGGAGGTGTAATAACCCCTAGCATCACTTTGAGATACTCAAAAGTATCCTTGGGTAGAGGCTTAGTGAAGATATTTGTAATCTGATCCTTTGAAGAGATAAACTCCAACTTGACTTCCTTCTCATTTACCTTCTCTCTCCAAAAGTGAAACTTGATGGATATATGCTTTGTCTTTGAGTGCAACACCGAATTCTTTGAAATGTTTATTGCACTTGAATTATCACAGAAGATTGTAATAGGTTCTTCAAACACAACTCTGATATCCTTCAACATTTGCCTCATTCACAAAACTTGAGTACAATTACTTGCTGCTGCTATGTACTCTGCCTCTGCAGTAGATAGAGATATTGCCTCCTGCTTTTTACTCGACCAAGAAACCAATCTCTTTCCTAAGAAAAATGCACCTCCACTAGTACTCTTCCTGTCATCCACATCTCTTGCCCAGTCGATATCTGTATATGCGTGAAGAGTGAAATCATCACCCTTAGGATACCATAAGCCATAGTCAGATGTTCCCTTCAGATATCTAAAAATTCTTTTGACTGCTACAACATGAGATTCTCTAGGATCAGCTTGAAATCTAGAAAGAAGGCCAACTGCATTCATAATATCAGGTCTGGTATGAGTTAGATAAAGCAATCCTCCAATCATTGATCCATACCTCTTCTGATCTACCTAAGGGGAATCATTATCTTTACTCAACTTGCACCCGGTTACCATAGGAGTACTCACTGGTTTTGAATCTTCCATTCCAAACTTTTTCAACATCTCTTTCACATACTTAGACTAAGATATGAAGATGCCTTTTACTAACTAAATGATTTGCAGATCTAAGAAGAAATTCATTTCACCAAGCATGGACATCTCAAATTCACTTTGCATCTGATCAGCAAATTTCTTACACATACTCTCATTTCCACCAAAGATGATGTCATCAACAAATACCTCAACAATCAAGATGTGTTCATGATCAATTTTGAAATAAAGATTACTGTCAGTAGTGCCTTTGTTAAAGCCTAGCTTTAGCAGATACTTATCTAATCTTGCATACCAGGCTCTTGGGGCTTGTTTAAGTCCATACAATTCTTTCTTCAATCTATAGACCTTATCTCCTTAATCAAACAACTGGAATCCTTCCGGTTGCTCAATGTAGACCTCTTCTTCCAACTCTCCATTTAGGAATACTGACTTGACATCCATCTGGTAGACTCTGAAATCTTTGTAAGTAGCAAAGGCAAGAAATAATATGACTACTTCAATTCTTGCCACCGGAGCAAAAGTTTCTTCAAAATCAATTCCTTCTACTTGAGAGTAACCTTTACACACCAATCTTGCTTTGTTTCTCACAACTTCACCATCTTCATTCAATTTATTCTGGAAGACCCATTTAGTTCCAATTACATTTTTGTTTTCAGGTCTAGGAACAAGATCCCAAGTATGATTCTTTTCAATCTGCGTTAATTCTTTTTCCATTACTTTTACCCAACTTTCATCATTACAAGCTTCATTCACTGATTTTGGTTCAATCTTTGAAATCAGACAATACTCATCTTGTTCTTTAGCAATTCTTCTTCTAGTTTGAACACCTTTATTTTTATCTCCTATGATCTAATTTTTAGAATGATTCAATCTTACATACCTAGGAGTTTTGGGATTTTCTTCAACTTCTGATTCTTGAACTTGTTCCTCAGCATTTGCATTAGCATCTTGAGTTACTATACTCTTCAGAGCAATCTGAATCTAAGTCTGACCTTGGACTTGATTTTCATCATCTGATTCATATTGACAAAACTTGGAAGGTCTCTCCATGCCTTCATCAACTTTGACATTAGCACTTTCAACAATCTTTTTCAATCTCTTGTTAAATCATCGGTATGCCTTGCTTTGATTAGAATAACCTAGAAATATTCCTTCATCACATCTTGCATCAAACTTTCCTAGATCTTCATCTCTTTTGATATAGCATTTACTACCAAAAACTCTGAAGTATTTCATAGTAGGAGCATTACCAAACCATAGTTCATAAGGTGTTTTACCAGTATTACCTTTGATCTGCACCCAGTTAAGAGTGTAGATAGCAGTACTCATAGCCTCTCTCCAATAGACATGTGGAACATTTGCCTCCATCATCATGGTTCTGGTAGCCTCTTGAATGGTCTTATTCTTTCTTTCCACAACTCCATTCTACTGAGGAGTTCTAGGAGCAGATAACTGTCTTCTTATTCCATGCTTTTCACAAAATGTATTAAACTCACCGAAGGTAAACTCTCCACCTCTGTTAGATCTCAGACATTTTATTTTCACACCAATCTCATTCTCTATCCTAGCCTTGAACACTTTGAATTTATCAAGAGCCTTTGATTTCTCTCTCAAGAAGGTGACCCACATCATCCGGGAGTGATCATCAATCAACAACATAAAGTATATGTCTCCTTGCAAACTCCTAACCCTAGCAGGACCACATAAATCAGTGTGCACAAGTTCCAACAATCCACTAGAAGATTGTTCTTTGCTCTTGAATGTAGTTTTGCTTTGTTTGCCCAATTGACATTCCTTACACATGTTATTGGTAGGTTTCACAAGCTTTGGAAGATCTCTTATAGCATGAGTAGCATTTATCTTGACAATGTTGTCAAAGTTTACATGTCACATTCTTCTATGCCATAGCCAACTCTGATCAATCTGAGCAGTCAAACAACTTTTACTAGTACCACTTAAATGAAAGATGTTACCTCTAGTCTGTGTACCAGATGTAATCTTAGTTTTGGAGCTTTCCAAAATTTTGCATTTTCCATCCTTGAATCGGAGATCATATCCCTTGTCAATCAACTATCCAACACTGAGAAGATTATGCTTCAATCCTTATACATACAAAACATGATTAGTGTTATTCTTACCATCAAGAGAGATGGATCCTCTGCCATGGATTCTACAAGTTGAATTGTCTCCAAACATCACAATTCCACCTTCATACCTTTCCATACTTACAAACTTACTCTTATCACTTGTCATATGATGAAAGCATCCACTGTCAATTACCCATTCATCCTTTTCTTCAACTTGAGTAGCCAAGGCTCTTTCCACATTCACACAACTAGCAGATTTAGTATGCATCAGATCTTCTTCTTTGATGGCAATGAACACCCATTCATTTCCTGAGGTACTTCCCTTGTCAGATTCATCATCAGTGACTCCTTCTTCAGCAACTTCTTGGACATAGTAGCATTTCTTCTGAACCCTAGGTCTGTTTGGGTTTGGATTTGAAACCCTCTTTAGACATCTTGAAGCAAAATGACCAATCTTATTGCAAGCAAAACATTTGAAAGGCAACTTTCCTTCATACTTACCGGATCCTCTTGGTAATCTTTTGGCAAACAGGACTTCAAGTTCTTCAAACTTAGATTCATCTTCTTCAAGATCCTTCCTTGCCTTCTCAAGTTTGGTTAGACTTCTTGAAGGGCTTTCACCTGGGTCAAATATTTGCTTTCCATAAACATTGGTCTTAAATGCAGATTCAACTTTAGGAAGAGAATCACCAAATTCACTCATTTCAAATGTTGAGAGCTTGCCCACCAACTGATCTTTTGTAATAGTTGTCACAGTCCTGATCTCCTCAAATAGCAGTAACTCTATGCTTGTATGAAGCAGGTAAGGATCTGAGCACTTTGCCAACAATCTCTGATTCTTCTAGTTTTCCACTAGCACACCGAATACCACACACAAGTTTGTTCACCTTTTGCATGTAGGAAGTAATGTTTTCATCTTCACACATCCTCAAATTTTCATATCTACCCTCAAGGCTCTACAACTTAGCATATTTGACATGTTCATCACCTTCATATAGAGTTTCCAACTTCTTCCAGATTTCATGAGTAATTTTTAATTCCAGGACATTTGTCATTTCTGTATTAGTCAGGGCACTCAACAAAGCTTCTTTAGCTCGAATGTTGTTTTCAACATCTTTGAGTTCATCTAGAGTTGAAGGACCTTTCTCCCAGGGCTCATACTTATCCTTTGTTATCAACCAATAGGCATCACCCATGCATTGCAAATGGCACTCCATGCGACTCTTCCAAAGAGAGTAATTTGTTCCATCAAATCTCAGATTGTCCTTCTTGTAAGTCGACATCCTGGATCTCCTCAAGCGGTCAAGCTTCTTTTAGAGGAACTGGCTCTAATACCAATTGTTGAAATTAGGGTAGACAACTGAGAGGGGGGGTGAATCAGTTGTAACCAAAACTTTTAACCTTTTCTGTAATTAATCTTCTTTACCTCTTAATAACAGATGAATGATGTAACCATGAAAGCATGAATCAACAACACATGAGCAGAAACAAAATCAACACACATAACACCAAGATTTTTATGTGGAAACTTGGTTAAAGGAAAAACCACGGTGGGGGTTAACCCACAAGATTTATTCTCTGTTAAAAGAATAAAATTGGGGAAGGCACATGCCTTCAGGGCACACTACCCAGAGCTCACTGCTCCAAGAGGCTCACTAACTACAAAAATATTTTTAAGTTTATCAAAAAAAGATTGAACTGGAAAACAACATCTTCTTCATGCAAGGTTTAGTTCCATTGAAGCACACTATAATTCTTCTCTCCCCCCAAACACTTCTTCGTTATCTCCTCATACTTCACTTCTCTTCCTCTTCTGCTCTTCTTCTTCTCTGCTCTACCTTTCCTCCTTTCTTAGTATCTTATCATTTTCACATAAGGATGCATTTCCACAACTCAGCCACACATATTTATGTGCTTCATCAACCTTGGAATAAACATCAAGGTCGGAACTACAAACATCTGACTTAATGCTAATCACCATAATGTCAATCAAACTTAGCTACGATCCAAATCTTCCTCAAACACCATGCGACACTTCATAGAACCTCTCATAGATCATCCACAATATGCACAAAGCATTCGGTCGGCCAAGATTAGAAAGAACAGCAACACCCAAGGACAAATCTTCAACCACGAGCTCAATCCTCAATGTAGACCACCAACATAGTAGGCAAACGATCCAGAGACTACCACAAGCACCATGAAATCATCAATAACAACCACACCACCTTAGATCACCAGAAACACTTGCATATTCATCCGTAACCTCAAGAACACTAACTTTCATGACTATCACACTAGAAAAATTGCTTGTGGACCTCCAAACCACAAACCACTTGAGTTGTGGACACACACTGACATCCCAAACACACCTCTAGATCCGCAGATCATAATATTCCAACGCGGATCAATCCGGACCATACTTCTGTCACTCTGTCACCTCTGAACACTACAAAAACCCAGTTCTACTTAGATGGCCATAAATTTATCAATCCCTCATGCAGACCTCTCAAATCTTGACTGGAGCAACTTTAGACTATCCTCTACACAACCCTTTGGTCTGCAGACTCTGATCTTTACCCCACTGGAAATGTGAAGCAATCTTCTTCATTGAACTGCACTATCTTCAAAGTCTTTTGCAAAGAGATAATTAACTCACTTGTTTCTTTCGGAGGGGCTAATTTTCTTAATATCCTCAACATACAAGTCTTCTACAATGGGATACAGTTGACACCAATGACAACAAGGATATGTTGACATCATTGACAACATCGATTAGGCACATATTTGCAATAGGGATTTATTTAATGGAGATTATAGTATTTGCATTGTTAATTTAATTTAAGTGCTAGATTTTATTATTTAACTTAATGTCTTATATGATGTAGTGATTTTAATTTATTTTATTTAATTTAATGAGTTAGGAAAAAAATTGTTAATGTGTTAATGGTTAATTTAGAGGGCATATTGATTATTAATTAATTTAATTTGAAAGGCGTAGTAGGAATTAATTTTAAATTATTTTTCCCATGCATATTAATAAGGCGTTATGCTGCTGAATTTCAGTTAGAATATTATGGCTAACTTAGTAATTTATTTTTCCTATATGTTTAATGTAATTAATTATCTAGAGATTTAAGTGATCTAGATGTATTTAAGTTAATTATTTGTTTCTAGTTCTTAGGGTTGATTTTGACACGTGTCAAAATCACTTGACTTCATTTAGGAAACTTAGGGTTAAACTCAAATTTGAATTTAACCCTAATGGTGACGCTCCTCGCATCACATAAACCCCCTTAATAGACTATCATATCGTGAGGGATGCAAAAGGACTTTGTATTACCCTAACTTGATTGAGGTCTTCACCTTCGTGTGTATGTCTTCAAGTGCGCATGTTGTGCGCGAGGGGGTTTTTATAGTCGGGTGGGAAAAGTTTTTGGTGTTTCGTGTCATGACCACATGGCAAATGTGGACATGACATGTGTGTTGTGTGTTGTGACTATTGCAAGTATGGCCCTAAACGGTGTTTTTATTGATGTCAAGATACTCCTGTTGCATTGATGTCAATAATTGGATGAGTTGTGTGCTAAGGATATTGAAAAAATTAGCCCTATCAGAAACAAAGAAGAACAGTGAAGATAGTGAAGTTCTATGAAGCAAAGATCCTAGCCAGTTAAAGATCAGAGTATGTGCATCAAAGGGTTTGTAGATATGTGTTTGAAGGTACTCCAGTCAAGATTTCAGAGGTTCACATGAAGATTTGGAGAAGTTATGGCCATGTGAGTAAAACTGGTTCAAGCAACTACTTAGAGGTAACAGAGTGGCGCAAATAGGTCCGGTGAGATTCAGAAATGTAATATCATGTTCTGTAGATCTAGTGGCATGTTTGGGAGATTAATAGACATTGACAACTCGATTGGTTCATGGTTTGGAGGTCCGCAAGCAATTCTTCTAATGTGACAGAGATGACCAGCTGTGTTCTTGAAGTTCTAGATGAAAATGTGAATGATTACAGTAAGCAGAAGTGGTGTAGATGTTCTTGGTGATTCAAGCAAGCTTGTGGAGGTCTCTAGATTGTATCCAGTTCGTGTTGGTGGTCCACACTGAAGATTGAGCTCATAATTGGAGATTTACTCTTGGTGATGGTGTTCTTCTCAGTTTTGGCCGACCAGATGATTTGTGCATGTTGTGGATGATCTTGAAGATTCTTTGTGAAGCATGGCATGTTCCTCTAAGATTATTGAAGTCCCAGCTGTGTGTGGCCGACAGTGTAGTGATGTGCATGAAGTTCTTGTTATAAGTCAAGTTGTTTTTGTAATTACTCTGTAATAAAATAAGTATGTGTTGTGCCAACTTTCATGATCATTCCAAAGTCGATGTCATGTATAAATAAGAGGTGCAAAGTTGTTCAAAGGTATCTGCATGATCATGAGGAGAAGGTGGTAAGGAAGATGAGAGAAAAGCAGAGAAGAGGTATTGAGCTTTGATGGAACTAACTCAAGCATAGTGAAGATGCTAACTTCCAGTTCAAGTATGTAATATTCATATTCTTCTATAGACAGTGTGTCTCTTGTAGGTAGTGGGCCTCTTGTGAGCAGTGTGCTCGGGCAGTGAGCCCTAATTGGCAAGTGCCATTTTATTCTTCATATTCTTTTAACAGAGAATACAATCTTGGGTTAGTCACCCCGTCGTTTTTCCCTTAACCCAGTTTTCCACGTTAAAATCTTGGTGTTATCTATGTTGTGTATAATTTTGCTTTTGATTTATTATATTATGCTTCCATGATTAAATCCTTGGTATGCTGTTGGAATATAAGAAAGCTTTTAAGTATCTAAAAAAGAATTTTGGAGACAACTGATTCACCCCCCCTCTCAGTTGTCTATCCTTAAATCAACAATTGGTATTAGAGTCGGTTCCTCTAGAAGAAGCTTAACCACTTGAGGAGATCCAGGATGTCATCCTACAAGAAGGACAGTCCAAGGTTTAATGGAACCAACTACACTCTTTGGAAAAGTCGCATGGAATGTCACTTGCAATGCATGGGAGAGCAGTATTGGAACATGACTACAAATGAGTATATTCCCCTAAAGAATGGTCTGACAACTCTAGATGAAATTAGAAATGCTGAAAATAATCTTCAAGCTAAAGAAGCCCTACTAACTAACAAATGTTATGGGATTGAAAACTACTTATGAAATTTGGACAAAGCTGGAGATTCTACATGAAGGACACAAATATGTTAAATGTGCAAAGTTAAAAAGTCTGAAAGGAATGTTTGAAATCCTGAAGATGAGTGAAGATGAAAATAACACTACATTTATGCCAAGGGTAAATGAGCTTGTCTGTGGCATTAGATGTGCTGGTGGAACATTGGATGAAGATGAGATTGTTGCCAAAGTTCTCAGATCCTTACCTCCTACTTAAAAACACAAGGTTGCTGCTACTAAGGAATTTAGATCATTATCAAATATTACAAGGGATCAATTGGTTGGAAAGTTAGCTCATTTGAGTTAGCTGAGTTTGGAGATGCACTCCCCAAGACTGAATCTGTATTCAAATCTAGTGTCTCTGCAAAAGGCAAACAAAGATGTGATCTGAGAGAAAGTTCCTAAAAGAAATCAACTTAATATGATACAGCAAGAAAAGATCTCGAAGAAGATGAGTCAGAAGCTGCATAACTTGAAGCCCTTATTGCAAAAAGACTGCCAAGAGGATCCGGTAAGTATGAAGGAAAATTGCCTTTCAAATGTTTCAATTGCAACAAGATTGGTCATTTTGCCTCAAGGTGGCCAGAAATATTTTCAAGGCCCAACCCTAGTAGATCAAGATTTCAAAAGAAGTGTTACTATGTTCAAGAAGATGATGATGAAGAAGTAACAGACGATGAATATGAGATAGGAAACAAATCCAAAAGTGACTGGGTGTTTATTGCCATCAAGGAAGAAGACCCAATGCCTATTGAATCTGCCAATCATAAGATAGAAAGGGCTCTGGCTGCTCAGGTTGAAGAAAAGGATGAATGGGTCATTGACAATGGATGCTCTCACCATATGACTGGCGATAAGAATAAGTTCATAAACCTGGAAAGATATGAAGGTGGACTTGTAAAGTTTGGAGATAATTCTGCTGGCAGAATTAAGGGCACAGGAACCATTCTTTTGATGGTAAGAACAAAACCAGTGATGTTTTGTATGTTGAAGGTTTAAAGCATAATCTTCTCAGTGTTGGGTAGTTGGTAGACGAAGGCTATGATCTCCGTTTCAAAAATAGAAAATGCAAGATCTTTAAAAGCTCTAGAACTGAGATTACATCCGATACTCAGACAAAAGATAACATCTTTCACTTGGTTGTTACTGGTAAAAGTTGCTTATTTGTTCAAATTGATCAGAGTTGGTTGTGGCTTAGGAGAATGTGTCATGTGAATTTTGATAATATCATTAAGATAAGCAACACTCAGGCTGTAAGAGACCTTCCAAGACTAGTGAAACCTGCTAACAGTTTATGCAAGGAATGTCAGTTAAGTAAGCAGAATAGAGTCTCATTCAAAAATAAGGAACATTCTTCAACCAGATTGTTGGACTTGGTGCACACTGATCTATGTGGTTCGACAAGAATTGGGATTCTGTAAGGTGATAGATATTTCATGTTGCTGATTGATGACCACTCCCAGATGATGTGGGTGACTTTCTTGAAAGAGAAATCTGAGGCACTTGAGAAGTTCAAAATATTCAAGGCTATGGTAGAAAATGAAATAGGCATAAACATAAAATGCCTCAGGTCTTGTAGAGGTGGAGAATTCACATCCGGAGAGTTCATAGAATTCTGTGAGAAACATGGGATAAAGAGATAGTTATCTACTCCAAGGACTCCACAACAGAATGGAGTAGTAGAGAGAAAGAACTGGACCATCTAGGAAGCTTCTAGGACCATGATGATGGAAGCAAATGTTCCTCAAATTTATTGGAGAGAAGTTGTAAGTACTGTTGTTTATACTCTTAATCAGGTACAAATCAGAGGCAAGACTGGTAAGACTCCTTATGAACTATGGTTTGGCATCACTCCTACTATGAAGTATTTCAGAGTCTTTGGTAGAAAATGCTATATCAAAAGAGATGAAGACCTTGGCAAGTTTGATGCTAGGAGTGATGAAGGAATATTCTTGGGTTATTCTACTCAAAGCAAAGCTTACTAGTGTTATAACAAGAGATTAAGAAAGATTGTGGAAAGCACAAATGTGAAGGTTGATGAAGGCATGGAAAATCCCTCAAGGTACTATGAGTATGATGCTGATGATCAAAATGATATCTCAGACCAAGAAGAACAAGTCCAAACTCTAGTCCAAATTCAGACTGATCCGGAGAATCTAGAAACACAAGAAGAAGAGACAAGCTTGAATGAACCTGTCCAAGAATTAGAAGTGCAAGAGCTTCCCAAAACTCCCAGGTATGTAAGACTGAATCATTCTGAAGACTAGATCATAGGCGATAGAAGCAAAGATGTTCAAACTATTGCAAGTATGAAGATAACTAGTGTTGTCATTGATGTCAACATACTCATATTACATTAATGAGAAGGATTGGATGAGCTGTGTGCTGAGAATATTGAGAAAATTAGCCTCAATTAGGAACAATGAAGAACGGTGATGACATTAAGGTAAAAGTCCAAGATAAGATGAAGATCAGAGGATGTAGTTTAAAGGATTTTTAGATATGAGTCTTGAGATGCTCTAGTCAAGATTTCAGAGGTCTGCATGAAGATATGAAGAAGTTATGGTCACTCTAGTAGAACCGGTTCCGGCAGATGTTCAGTGGTGACAGAGTGTCACAGATTGGTCCGGTGAGCTCCGGAATTGCATTATCTAATTCTACGGATTGGAGGGAGTGTTGAAGAAGTCAGTGTGAAGTGACAACTAGATTTGTTCATGGTTTGGAGGTCCAGAAGCACCTTTTTCATTGTGATAGTGGTGACAGACCGTGTTCTTGAAGTTTCAGATGAAGAGAGAAGAATTACAGTAAGCTGATAAAGTGTGGATGTTCTTGGTGACTCAGGAAAGGTTTTGGTGATCCTTGGATCATGCACAATTCTTATTGGCGGTCCGCATTGAAGTTAGAGTTTGAATTTGATGTAAAGACCACCGGTTGTTGGTGTTCTTCCTGAGACTGGTCGACCGGATGTATTACACGTCTTGTGGATGATCTTGTAGGTGTTTGCCGACTTAGATGATTGTTCCTAAGTCGATGCCTTGTATAAATAAGGGATTGTGAATTCATTTTGAAGTGTGTCTTGGTGTGATGAGTGTGTGGTAGCGAAGAGGAGCGCGAAAGGCAGAGCAGAAGTTTTTGGGCTTAAATGGAACTGATCCAGGCATGGTAAAGATGTCAATCTCCAGTTTAAGTTTGTGATACTTGTTACTTTGTAGACAGTGTGTCTCTTGTAGGCAGTGTGCCTCTTGTGAGCAGTGTGCTCGGGCAGTGAGCCCTAATTGGCATGTGCCATCTATTTTTCTTATTCTTCTAACAGAGAATGATCCTTGGGTTAATCACCCCGTGGTTTTTCCCTTGACCAAGTTTTCCACGTCAAAATCTTGGTGTCTCATGTGTTGATGTGTATCTGCTCTGATGTTTATGCTTTATGCTTTCATGAATGATTAATTGCTCTGCTATTAAATAACAAAGTGGATTTAAGTGTTTGAATTGGAAGCAAGTTTAGGATAACTGATTCACCCCCCCTCTCAGTTATCAACAATTGGTATCAGAGCTAAGTTCCTCTAAAAGGAGCTTAACCGCTTGAGGAGATCCAGGATGTCGTCATACAAGAAGGATAGTCTGAAGTTTGATGGAACCAACTTCTCTCTTTGGAAAGGTCACATGAAATGTCACTTGGAGTGTATAGGAAAGGCGTACTTATCCATGGTCACAAAAGCATATGTACCTCCACAGGGTGGTCCGACAACTCTAAATGAAATCACAGATGCTGAAAAAAATCTGCAGACCAAAGAGGCTCTTCTAAGCACTTTAACTGACTCAGAGCTCCCAAATGTTATTGACCTACCAACTGCCTATGAGATCTGGATCAAACTAGAACTTCCGCATGAAGGAGATGAGTATGTTAAGTGTGCAAGATTGCAGAGTCTAAAAGGGAAATTTGAAAGACTGAAGATGAGAGATGATGAAAATATTTCTACCTTTATGCCTAGAGTAAATGAGCTGGTGTGTGGAATTAGGAATGCTGGTGGAGTCTTGGATGAAAATGAGATTGTTGGCAAAGTTCTCAGATCCCTTCCTGCTACCTACAAAATCAAGGTTGCTGCGATTGATGAATTCAGAGCCCATACAACTGTCACAAGAGACCAATTGGCTGGCAAACTGGTTGCATTTGAAATGACTGAGTTTGGAGATGATCCCCCCAAGACTGAATCTGCCTTCAAAGCCAGTGCCTCTGTGAAAGGTAAACAAAGATTTGATCCAGGAGAAAACTCTTCAAGGAAGCTATCATGGTATGATCAAGCAAGAAGAGACATGGAAGTGGAAGAAGCAGAAACAACTCAACTTGAAGCCCTCATTGCAAAGAGACTACCAAGAGGATCCGGTAAGTATGAAGGAAAATTACCCTTTAAGTGCTTCAATTGCAATAAGATTGGTCATTTTGCCTCAAGATGTCCGGAAAGATCTACAAGGTCAAATTCCAACAGACAAAGGTTCCAAAAGAATTGTTATTATGTTCATGAAGCAGATGATAATGAAGGAGTAACCGATGATGAATCAGAGATAGGAAACAAATCCGGAAATGAATGGGTGTTTATTGCCATCAAGGAAGAAGATCCAATATCCTCTGAATCTGTCAATCATAAGGTTGTAGAAAGAGCTTTGGCTGCCCAAGTTGAAGAAAAGGATGACTGGGTTATTGACAATGGATGCTCTCACCATATGACAGGTGACAAGAACAAGTTCTTAGATTTGGAAAGGTATGAAGGAGGAATGGTAAAGTTTGGTGATAATTCTGCTGGTAGAATCAGAGGTAGGGGAACTATTTCTTTTGATGGAAAGAACAAAACCGGTAATGTACTGTATGTTGAAGGATTGAAGCACAATCTTCTCAATGTTGGACAGTTGGTGGACAAAGGTTATGATCTCCGGTTCAAGAATGGAAGATGCAAGATCTTTGAAAGCTTCGAAACTGAGATTGCATCCGGTACTCAAACAAAAGGTAATATCTTCCATCTAGTTGGTACTAATAAAAGTTGTATGTTTGTTCAAGTTGATCAGAGTTGGTTATGGCATAGAAGGATGTGTCATATAAATTTTGATAACATCATCAAGATAAGCAATACTCAGGTTGTAAGAGATCTTCCAAAATTGGTAAAACCTACAAATAGTTTGTGCAAAGAATGTCAGCTAGGTAAATAGAGCAGAGTCTCATTCAAAAGCAAGGATCAGTCCTCTACCAGATTATTGGAATTAGTTCATATTGATCTATGTGGTCCAACAAGAGTCAAGAGTATGCAAGGTGATAGATACTTCATGTTACTAATTGATGATCATTCCCGGATGATGTGGGTTATCTTTCTGAAAGAGAAATCAGAAGCTTTTGAGAAGTTCAAAATCTTCAAGGCTATGGTAGAGAATCAAACCGGATTAAAACTAAAATGTCTGAGGTCTGATAGAGGTGGTGAATACACATCCGGTGAATTCATAGATTTTTGTGAGAAGCATGGTATAAAGAGACAGTTGTCTGCTCCTAGGACTCCACAGTAGAATGGAGTAGTAGAGAGAAAGAACTGGACCATCCATGATGATGGAAGAAAATGTTCCCCAGATGTTTTGAAGAGAAGATGTCAACACTGCAGTCTATACTCTCAATCGAGTTCAAATCAGAAGCAATACCGGTAAGACTCCTTATGAACTTTGGTTTGGAATCACTCCTACTGTGAGATATTTCAGAGTATTTGGTAGCAAATGTTACATTAAAAGAGATGAAGATCTAGGAAAGTTTGATGCTAGAAGTGATGAAGGAATTTTCTTGGGTTACTCCACTCAAAGCAAAGCATACCGGTGTTACAACAAGAGACTGAGAAAGATTGTAGAAAGTGTAAACGTGAAGGTTGATGAAGAAATTGAAAGACCCTCAAGAATTCATGAGTATGATGAAGATGATCAGAATGGTGTTCAGATTCAAAGTATCCAAGCCTCTTTTGAGAAACAAAGTCAAGTTGATGCGGTAAGACAGGAAGAAGAGATAAGTGTCAATGAGATTGATCAAGAGTTAGAGGTGCAAGAAACTCCCAAAGTTCCAAGGTATGTAACTCTAAACCACTCTGAAGATCAGATCATAGGTGACAAAAGCAAAGGAGTGCAAACAAGGAGGAGAATTGCTCAAAATTCAAATGAGTATTGTCTAATTGTAAAGATTGAACCTAAGACAGTAAATGAAGCCTGCAATGATGAAAACTGGACTAAGGCAATGAAGGAAGAACTGTTGCAAATTGAGAAGAATCACACTTGGGATCTTGTTCCCAGACCTAGAAATAAAGATGTGATTGGAACCAAATGGGTATTCTGGAACAAACTAAATGAAGTTGGTGAAGTAATCAGAAACAAAGCCAGATTGGTCTGCAAAGGCTACTCTCAAATAGAAGGAATTGATTTTGAAGAAACCTTTGCTCCGGTGGCAAGAATTGAAGCAGTCAAATTATTTCTTGCATTTGCTTCCTTCAAAGACTTCAAGGTATATCAGATGGATGTCAAGTCTGCCTTCCTAAATGGTGATTTGGAAGAAGAAGTATACATTGAGCAACCGGATGGATTTCAATTGTCTGATCATGGTGATATGGTCTGCAAGTTGAAGAAAGCACTGTATGGATTAAAGCAAGCCCCAAGAGCTTGGTATGAAAGATTGGATAAGCATCTTGTGTAGATTGGTTTCAACAAAGGTACTACTGACAGTAACTTATATTTTAAATTGATCATGAAAACATCTTGATTGTTGAAGTATTTGTTGATGATATCTGTTAGTGCTTAAATATGTATATGCAAGCACCTTCCCAGAAAATCCAAAAAGTTCTAAGTATCTGGGCCTCCTCAGCATGTTTCAGCATCAGCATCATTTTCTCTTAGGAGGTGGTCAACATCATCATGATATTCTATCGACCGGATATTTCATCAGGGTCGTCATGTTTCAATATCGGGTGATATTCGGATATCATCCCGATCCTGCAGTGGAGCTACAGTGCAGCCTAACATCCTAATAGGGGGTGATATTCTGAATATCAGGTGATATTCTAAATATCGGGTCATCTTACGAATATCACCCCGGTGTTGATATATGAATGTGATGGTGACATCATCAGGATGTTCATCGATGTGATGTATGGCATCAGACAAATAGGCAGAGGTTACTCCGATCATTTAAGTCACACCGACAGGTGTGGTCATTAGCGTAACGTGGCATATCGGTGTGAGAAACAGGGAATACACCGATGGTTTGGGTCTGGCCGACAAGGGATTGTGAGGGCTTCATCGGCAAGATTGGTGTATCGGTATGAGAAGTTTTGAGTGAGCCGATGGTCTATAGTCTCACCGAAGACCTAGAAATGGTGTAGCGATCGGTGTGACACGGGATGTCGGCGAGAGGTTTTTCATTTGCTCTGATGGTGTGTGTCACACCGACGGAGGCGGGGGATGAAGTGGTAACCACTAGCGGTTAGCTCGCAGGTCACGCATGGTAAAATGCGTGATGATTTATTTACGTGCAGCCTCATATATAAAGTGATCGGGGGGGTCCATGCTTGAAAAATGTGGGATATTAGATCATGCAAATATGAAGGTCTCCCCGATAGTCTTGGTCATGCCGATGGCGTGACACACAAAGAAGAACATACATATGCAAGGTGCCTACGTGGCACAATTTAGCAGGGCAACAACTTTTCAACGTAGATTTTGCGCCATGGTTTTCAAGTGGTGGATATTGATCGACGGCCAGGTTTCAAAGTTGTGATGTTTATTCTTCCTTGCAACCTCAAGCATGTTTTGAGTGGGAAGTTTCCATGGATGCGCTGCAACAGTTTCCAAGAGAAGCTATGGGTTGTTGAGCCATTAATGGCGTTATGCAGAGGCATGGGCCGGCGGTCGAACAGCCATGTACCTGATTTGTGATAGAGAGTTATCCAGCGGCGGCACAGGGCTCGAGCTCAGCTATTCCTCGCCCTTTTCTTGCTCTCTCCCATTTTGTCTTCTGCTGCATTTATGACTTTTGAGCACCATTTCTCATGCTTTGTATCTGGCGATTTTTGACCTTGTCCTGTAATAAATGTTGCTAAGTACACAGTCTTGGTATAAAAAGCCAAACTATGTTACTTATTGGTGTTGGATGTTTTTGGGCTTTCTGCTCTGACTCTGAACACAAGGTGTTCACATTTTGAAAGGCATTTTCTGTTGCAGACTCGGTCCTTGGTCTGGTGTATCAGTCTTTCTTATTTTGTAAATGATAATTTCCTGTATGATGACTTTCTATGCAGATTAATTTTAAATGAAAAACCCCTGGTGTGTGTATTGTTTCTGATTGTCTCCTGTATGTCATTTGTTTTCCTTTCAAACAAGGTTGTCAAGGGCTTCCAAGTTTTTCAGTATATGCATACTGTGTGTCTAATTTATTGCATCTGCTCAAGGAGTGGTTAAATAGGCTTTTGATCATATACAAAGAAAAATAGATTGCATCATAGGATTTGCAAAGTATGATCATAGATAATACCCTTTCTTGGACATGTTGCTGTTAGGAAGTAACATTCTTCCTAAGTCCTCTGGATATGAAGTTATGTTATCATAGGGGGACATTTACATTTGTAGATTTGACTCTACTGCCCAGATAAGGCACTGGTTTGGGAGCCTATTTGTTCAAAGGGTCTAGAAAGATCCCGTAACTCCAAACATCAAAACAAATCATTTCATACCTTCCAACCTGTTAGTTTGTAGGAGTAGGATTAGGACCCCTGCATACTCTCATACCCAACCAGACACATATGTCCAAGAATGTTGCCAACCTTGTGATCTGTCATGCAGATCTTGGTCCATACATGAGAGTATTCTGCCTGTTGTTGTCAAGTTAGATCTTTCTATCATTGAGCTAGTCAAGGCTACATCTTTAGCTATAGGGATACCCCCCTTGGTGCGGCAGAACCAGAAGTGAAGGGGAGGAGCTCACGCAACCTCCTGTATTAGTTGGTTGAATCTGCATGTGCATATGAACTGGCAAACCCTGATGTTGATTCAGAAGAAAAAACCAACAATATCATCTTTGGAGGAAAAGATAGCATGTGTAAAACTTTTGCAAATTAAATGAAAAGTGAGTTTGAGATGTCTATGCTTGGTGAAATGAATTTCTTCTTGGGTCTGCAAATTACTCAAATAAAGAAAGGGATCTTCATTTCTCAGACCAAATATGTGAAAGAATTGTTGAGGAAATTTGGGATGGAAGATTCAAAGCCAATGAATACTCCCATGGCAACTGGATGCAAGTTGAGCAAAGAAGATGACTCTCCTAAGGTAGACCAGACAAAGTACAGATCAATGATTGGTGGATTGTTGTATCTCACTCAAACTAGACCAGATACTATGCAAGTTGTAGGTCTCATTGCTAGATTCCAGGCTGATCCCAGAGAATCTCATGTCATGGAAATCAAGAGAATTTTTAGATATCTAAAAGGGACAGTGGAGTATGGTTTGTGGTATCCTATAGATCATGATTTCTCTCTTCATGCATACACAGATGCAGATTGGGCAGGAGATGTGGATGATCGGAAGAGTACCAATGGTGGAGCATTCTTTTTGGGAAAGAGATTGGTTTCTTGGCTAAGCAAGAAACAAGATGCAATATCTCTATCTACAACTGAAGCAGAATACATTGCAGCAACAGGTAGTTGCACTCAAGTTTTATGGATGAAGCAGATGCTAAGAGATATTAAAGTAGAGTATGAGGAGCCTATCACAATCTTCTGTAATAATTCAAGTGCAATAAATATTTCTAAGAATCTGGTGCTGCACTCTAAGACTAAGCATATATCAAGTAAGTTTCACTTTCTGAGAGAGCAAGTAAACAAAGATGAAGTTAGACTGGAGTTTGTACCCTCTAAGGATCAGATTGCAGATATCTTTACTAAACCTCTTCCCAAGGACTCTTTTGAGTTTCTCAGGGAGAAGTTAGGGGTTATTGCCCCTCTAGTGATGAACTAGGACGCACTGATGTGCATCAGTCTGGTGGATATCACAGTCATATCTTGTGATCCGGATTGGTGATGGGGAGCAGCTGGTATGATTCTGATATGTTAAAATTGCAAGTATGAGCCCTTTGCCATTGATGTCAAAGGGGAGAGAAGACATGTGAAAAACAAGTGGTTGTTGATCAAAGGGAGAGTAGTAAAGAAAGAGAAGACATGTGAAGAGTTGTTGCTGATAGGGGGAGCTGTGATAGAAAGGAGAAGTTCTTGTCTTGATGGTTTTTCACATCATATGTTGCCATCAATGACAAAGGGGGAGATTGTTGCAAGTATGAGGATAACCAATGTTGTCATTGATGTCAAAATACTCATATTGCATTAATGAGAAGGATTGGATGAGCTGTGTGCTGAGGATATTGAGAAAATTAGCCTCAATCAGGAACAGTGAAGAACAGTGATGACATTAAGGTAAAAGTCCAAGATAAGATAAAGATCAGAGGATGCAGTTTAAAGGGTTTTCAGATATGAGTCTTGAGATGCTCCAGTCAATATTTCAGAGGTCCGCATGAAGATATGAAGAAGTTATGGTCGCTCTAGTAGAACCGGTTCCGGCAGGTGTTCAGTGGTGACAGAGTGTCACAGATTGGTCCGGTGAGCTCCGAAATTGCATTATCTCATTCTATGGATTGGAGGGAGTGTTGAAGAAGTCAGTGTGAAGTGACAACTAGATTTGTTCATGGTTTGGAGGTTTGGAAGCACCTTTTTCATTGTGACAATGGCGACAGACTATGTTCTTGAAGTTTCGGATGAAGAAGAGAAGAATTCGAGTAAGCTGATAAAGTGTGGATGTTCTTGGTGACTCAAGAAAGGTTTTAGTGATCCTTGGATTGTGCATAATTCTTATTGGTGGTCCGCATTGAAGTTAGAGTTTGGATTTGATGTAAAGACCACCGGTTGTTGGTGTTCTTCCTGAGACTGGCCGACCGGATGTATTACACGTCTTGCGGATGATCTTGTAGGTGTTTGTCGACTTAGATGATTGTTCCTAAGTTGATGCCTTGTATAAATAAGGGATTGTGAATTCATTTTGAAGTGTGTCTTGGTGTGATGAGTGTGTGGTAGCGAAGAGGAGCACGAAAGGTAGAGCAGAAGTTTTTGGGCTTAAATGGAACTGATCTAGGCATGGTAAAGATGTCAATCTCCAGTTCAAGTTTGTGATACTTGTTACTTTGTAGACAGTGTGTCTCTTGTAGGTAGTGTGCGTCTTGTGAGCAGTGTGCTCGGGCAGTGAGCCCTAATTGGCATGTGCCATTTATTTTTCTTATTCTTCTAACAGAGAATAATCCTTGGGTTAATCACCCCGTGGTTTTTCCCTTGACCGAGTTTTCCACGTCAAAATCTTGGTGTCTCATGTGTTGATGTGTATCTGCTCTGGTGTTTATGCTTTATGCTTTCATGAATGATTAATTGCTATGCTATTAAATAACAAAGTGGATTTAAGTGTTTGAATTAGAAGCAAGTTTAGGATAACTGATTCACCCCCCCCTCTCAGTTATCAACACAAACAAGAAGAAATATTGCTCAAGACTCAGTGAAGTATTGTCTGATTTCAAAAGTTGAACCAAAAATAGTAAGTGAAGCATGCAATGATGAAAGTTGGGTTAAAGAAATGGAGGAGGAGTTGATGCAGATTAAAAAGAATCACACTTGGGATCTCATTCCCAGGCCTAAGGACAAAAATGTAATAGGGACTAAGTGGGTCTTCTGGAATAAACTAAATGAAGATGGTGAGGTAATCAGAAACAAATCTAGACTGATCTGTAAGGGTTATTCTCAAATAGAAGGAGTTGACTTTGAAGAGACTTTTTCTCCGGTGGCAAGGATTGAAGCTGTTAGATTATTTATTGCATTTTTTGCCTTCAAAGATTTCAAGGTATATTAGATGGATGTCAAGTCTGCCTTCCTAAATGGTGATTTGGAAGAAGAAGTATATATTGAGCAACCGGATGGATTTCAATTGTCTGATAATGGAGATATGGTCTGTAAATTGAAGAAGGCATTGTATGGACTCAAACAAGCCTCAAGAGCCTAGTATGAAAGATTGGACAAACATCTTCTAAAAATTGGTTTCAACAAAGGTACTGCTGACAGTAATCTATATTTTAAGATTGATCAAGAAAATATTCTAATTGTTGATGATATTATTTCTGGAGGGAAGGATAGTATGTACAAAACTTTTACAAATCAAATGAAAAGTGAATTTGAGATGTCTATGTTTGGGGAAATGAATTTCTTCTTGGGTCTGCAAATCACTCAATCAAAGAAAGGAATTTTCATATCACAGACCAAATTTGTGAAAGAATTGTTGAAGAAATTTGGGATGCAAGATTCAAAGGCAATGAAAACTCCCATGGCAACTGGGTGTAAGTTGAGTAAAGATGATGAATCTCCTAAAGTTGATCAAAAAAAGTACAGGTCAATGATTGGAGGATTGCTCTACCTTACTCAAACTAGACCTGACATTATGAATGTTGTTGGTCTTGTTGCCAGATTTCAAGCTGATCCTAGAGAATCTTGTGTCATGGCAATTAAGAGAATTCTCAGATATTTGAAGGGAACAATTGAGTATGGATTGTGGTATCCTAAGGATCATGATTTCTCTCTTCATGCTTATATTGATGTTGATTGGGCAGGTGATGTGGATGACCAAAAGAGTACCAGTGGTGGTGCATTCTTTTTAGGGAAAAGATTGGTTTCTTGGCTAAGAAAGAAACAAGAGGCAATATCTCTGTCCACTGCAGAAGCAGAGTATATTGCAGCAACGAGCAGTTGCACTCAAGTATTGTGGATGAAGCAAATGTTAAGAGACATCAAAGTGAAGTATGAAGAACCTATCACAATTTTCTGTGATAACTCAAGTGCAATAAACATATCAAAAAATTCAGTGTTGCATTTAAAGACAAAACATATATCCATCAAGCTTCACTTTTTGAGAGAGCAAGTGAACAAGAATGAAGTTAGATTGGAGTTTGTGCCCTCAAAGGATCAAATTACAGACATTTTTACCAAACCTCTACCTAAGGACACTTTTGAGTATCTCAGGGAGAAGTTAGGGGTTATTACCGCTCCTGTTCTAAATTAAGGTGCACTGATGTGCATCTGTTCGGTGGATTTCATAGTCATATGTTATGATCTGGATTGATGCTAGGAGGCTGCTACTCAGGGGGAGCAATCAATATGATTCTGAAGTATGAGAAGTGGTTGCAAGTATGTGCCCTGTGCCATTGATGTCAAAGGGGGAGAGAAGACATGTGAAAAACAAAATGTGGTTGTTGATCAAAGGGGAGTAGTAAAGGAAGAGAAGACATGTGAATGGTTGCTGGTGATAGGGGGAGCTATGTTAGTCAGTGAGGAGAAGTTCTTGTCTTGATGGTTAAGACAATTTTTCACATCATATGTTGTCATCAATGAAAAAGGGGGAGATTGTTGCAAGTATGGCCCTAAATGGTGTTGCCATTGATGTCAACATAGTCCTATTGCATTGATGTCAAGAATTGGATGAGTTGTGTGCTGAGGCTATTGACAAAATTAGCCCTATAAAAAATAGAGAAGAATAGTGAAGACAGTGAAGTTCTATGAAGCAAAGATCCTAGCCAGTTAAAGATCAGAGTATGCGCATCAAAGGGTTTGTAGATATGTGTCTGAAGGTGGCCCAGTCAAGATTTCAGAGGTTTTCATGAAGCTTTGGAGAAGTTATGGCCATGTGAGTAAAACTGGTTCTAGCAGTTGCTCAGAGGTAACAAAGTGGCGCAAATAGGTCCGGTGAGATCCAGAAATGCAATATCATGTTGTGTAGATCTGGTGGCATGTTTGGGAGATTAATAGACATTGACAACTTGATTGGTTCATGGTTTGGAGGTCCGCAAGCAATTCTTCTAATGTGACAGAGATCACCAGCTATGTTCCTGAAGTTTCAGATGAAAATGTGAATGATTACAGTAAGCATAAGTGGTGTGGATGTTCTTGGTGATTCAAGAAAGCTTGTGGGAGTCTCTAGATTGTATCCAGTTCATGTTGGCAGTCCGCACTGAAGATTGAGCTTGTAATTGAAGATTTACTCTTGGGTGATGGTTTTCTTCTCAGTTTTGGCTGACCAGATGATTTGCGCATGTTGCAGATGATCTTGAATATGCTTTGCAAAGTATGGCGTGTTCCTCTAAGATTATTGAAGTCCCAGCTGTGTGTGGCCGACAATGTAGTGATGCGCATGAAGTTCTTGTAGTAAGTCAAGTTGTTTTTGTAATTGCTCTGTAACAAAATAAGTATGTGTTGTACCGACTTTGATGATCATTCCAAAGTTGATGTCATGTATAAATAAGAGGTGCAAAGTTGTTCAAAGGTATAAGCGTGATCATGAGGAGAAGGTGGTAAGGAAGAGGAGCGAAAAATAGAGCAAAGGTATTGAGCTTTAATGGAACTGACTCAAGCATAGTGAAGATGCTAACTTCCAGTTCAAGTATGTAATATTCATATTCTTCTGTAGACAGTGTGTCTCCTATAGGCAGTGGGCCTCTTGTGAGCAGTGTGCTCGGGCAGTGAGCCCTAATTGGCAGGTGCCATTTTATTCTTCATATTCTTTTAACAGAGAATACAATCTTGGGTTAGTCATCCCGTGGTTTTTCCCTTAACTAGGTTTTCCACGTTAAAATCTTGGTGTTATCTGTGTTGTGTATAATTCTACTTTTGATTTATTACATTATGCTTCCATGATTAAATCCTTAATATACTGTTGGAATATAAGAAAGCTTTTAAATATATAAAACAAAATTTTGGAGACAACTGATTCACCCCCCTCTCAGTTGTCTATCCTTAAATCAACAGTGACCACATGGGAAATGTGGGCATGACACAAGGTTTCCCCTATTTGCTGGCTCTCTAGTAGATTCTCTATTTCGGTGGTTGTGACTAGTTATGAATCTGGAGAAGTTATTCTTTTCACCAATGTGTATGTCCTGACTGATGCTCAGAGAAAATCTTCTCTTTGGTCTCATATTTGCTATGTTCATTCCTTAGTCCCTTATTTGCCTTAAATTATGGTAGGAGATTTTAATGCTATTGTTAGTCTGGATGAGAAGAAGGGGGCTTTGGACAGGTTAGAACCTTCTTCCACACTATTTATAGATAATATTCTTCTCCTAAACCTAGTGGACATAAAGCCTTCCAATGGCTTGTTTACTTGGAGTAATAGAAGATGTGGATAGAACTTTGTCTTTGAAAGCTTGGACAAGTTTTTGGTTTCTATCTTTTGGATTGGCAGCATCTAGGCTATGAGTTCAGAGATCCTGGATTGGTGGATTTCAGACCATTGGCCTATTAAATTTTCAGCCTCTTTATTTGGAACTACTAAAAATCCTTCTTTTAAGTTTTAGCTTATGTGGCTCAGAGATCCTTCTCTATAGGAGTTTATGGTTGATTGGTGGAGTAAAGGAAAGCTAGCTTATGGTATGGCTATGTACTCCTTTGTTAAGAGCTTGCAGTATGTGAAGTTCCAGCTTAAGAAGTGGAACAAGCAATATTTTGGTAACATCTTTTTAGCAAAGGCGGCTGCCCAATCCCGATTGGATCTCATTACCCTTTAGATTAAGGACTTTCGACTCACTATGGGGAATCTTAGGGGTGAGACAGAAGTTTTGAAAGAGCTAGAGGAATGGGAATTGTGCGAGGAAATTTTTTTGAAGCAAAAGTCGAGGATTAATTGGCTCTAGGATGGTGATAGAAATACTTATTTTTCCATAACTTCATCCAAGACAAAAGACACAAGAATGGGATTATTTCTTTGGTGCCCTTTCAAGGGGTTCAGCTATCCTCTGGTTAGGAGATTTCGGCAGAGGATTCTCAGCTCTTCTCTTCTTTTTTTGCAGAGGATTCCCCCTTAGCAGTTGATGAGAAAAAGAAGGTTTTGGATTGTATTCCTTCTTTGGTGTCTAATGAGATGAATGAGGCTATCTTCAGTCCCATCTCCATGGTTGAATTGGAGAAGATTGACTTTTAATTGAAAAGAGGGAAGGCCCCTAGGCCGGATGGCTTTCTGGTTGAATTCTTTTTTTAGTAATTTTGGGAGATCATCAAATATGATCTTTTGGAGGTTGTTAAGGAGTCGCAAAGGAACAAAAAAATATTGAAAGCCTTGAATGCTACATTCCTAGTTCTTATCCCTAATATTGAATGAGCTAACTTGCTAAATATTTTTAGGCCAATAGCTCTGTGTAATGTTGGTTATAAGATCATCACGAAGCTGATTGTTGAATGGCCTAAACTATGGCTCAACGGGTTGATCTCAGAAGAGTAGGGTGGATTTGTTGCAGGTAGGAAAATTCTTGATGGTTTTGATGTGGTGACTGAGGCTATTGAATCCATGGCATTGTGCAAGGAGAAAGTGATGTTCATTAAGCTGGATATGGGCCAAAGATTATGATCATGTCAAATGGGTTTTCCTAAGGTTCTGTTGGTGTTTGGATTTGGTATTGATTGGGTTTATTGGGTTATGAGTTGTGTTACTTTGACTTCTTTCTTTATTCTTATTAACAGTGAGACTATTAATTTGTTTGGTGCTTCTAGGGGTCTTCGGCAAGGGGACCCTTTGTCACTATATTTTTTTTATCCTTTTGGTTAAAGGATTAGGAAGACTCATAAAATCGCATGTGGGACAGGGCTTGATCCAAGGTTGGAGTTGGGGCAACAACTTGCCTCCTCATTCTTACTTACAATTTGTGGATGACACTGCTTTGATGGGTTTGGCTAAAGTCAATGAGGTAGTTAACTTTAGAAAGGTTTTAGATATTTATATGGCTACCTTAGGACAAAGGATTAATGAATACAAGTCCCCCATCTTCTTTAATACTCCTCATCTTATTCAGATTAGGATCGTAGGGATTTTCAAATTTTAGATTGGGACCCTTCCTCTTGTTTATCTTGGTATCTTCATACATGTTGGTATCTTGTCAAGGGATTTTGACATGATATTTTAGATAAGTTTCTTAAGTGGGTTAGTCATTAGACTTGCAGATGGCTTTCCTCGGCTGGGAGAGTGACTTTATTAAAATATGTGATTAAATCTCTCCCCATTTATAGGTGCCTTGTTCAGGGGGCTCTCTCATGCTTCATTAATGAATTTGATGTTCTTTCTAGACAATTCTTATGGGATGATAACTTGGAGTCTTCGAAGTGGAGTCTGGTTAAGTGGGATTCCATTTGTAGGCCAAAACAAGAGGGACTTGGTCTAAGGTAGGCTAGTCTTCCTAGTCAAGCCTTCGAAGCCAAGTTGTATTGGAGTTGATGCACTTGTTAGGATCAAGATTAGACTAAGATCCTTAATTATAAGTACTTGGGGGGAGTGGAAAGTATTTATGTTCCAAGGATTAGCCTCTCTAGTAAAGGATCCATGATATGGGGCACTCTTAAAAGGGGAGCCAATTTAATTAAGAAGGGACTATTTTAGATTTTTAACAGGGGTTCTAAGGCTTTGTTTTGGTTTTATTCTTGGGATGGTCACCCGCCTATCTTGTCTGTGTTTCCACATTTACAACCCTTGCGCAACCTCTTTCTTGAAGTGGGGTGGTGTCGTGTGGAGCATTTTAAATCAGTTCAGTTGTTGGGTCATGTGGAGGTTTGCAGATGGAAAGATTCTTCTGAGTGGCCACCATGGGGGCTGTTGGAAGATCGAGAGGAGTTATCTAAGATTCTTGCTAGAAAAGTATGCAATGCTCTGAAAGAGTGCGATTATCTTGCTTGGAGTCCTAATTTGAAAGGTGTGTATTTAGGTTCTTATGGATATCAAGAGTTGGACAGGCAGAAGTTTGGGGAGATTGACTCCCTTTGGTGGAAGTTTGTGTAGAATAAGTTTACATGGCCTAAATGTAACTTTCTCCTTTGGTTGGTTTCTTGTAATCGATGCCTCACTTGGGATAACCTGTGGAAGAGGGGTTTTTAGGGTCCTTCTATTAGCTTCCTTTGTAATAGTAGTGAGGATTTTCTTTCTCATTTGTTTTTTAAAGTTTTCTCTAGCTAGAGAGTTTTGACATCTTTGGTGGGGTGCTTGGAAGCAGGCTTGTATCCATGCTTCTTCTCTAGTGGATTTTTGGAGAAGCTTGGGAAGACCCCTGGCTAAGGCCTCTTTTCTTCAAGTATCTTGGAATATTGGTCCCTCTTTTATCTTGTGGCAGATTTTGTTGGAAAGGCATTAGAGAATTTTTCAGGGGAGATGTGGTAGAGAATTCTTAGTATCCTCTAGGAGACCTTAACAACTAAGTGTGATTTTTCTACTAAGTTGGATATTGGGGAGCTACAGGTGGCTCAAAATTTGAGTTTAGTTGATAGTGGCTCATGCCCTTCCTGGTCCAGGAAAAGGGGCCATTCCAAGAGTAAGATTCAAGGAGAAGAAAGGTGGTCTCCCCCACCTCCAAGTGTCTTTAAGATTAATATGGATGGATCTTCTAGGGGGAACTTCAATGGTCATGCTGGGATTGGGGGATTAGGGAGGGATAGCTCTAGTGTTGTCCTATTTTTCTTCTCTATTTATAAGGGGCATCAAATGAACAATTTTATGGAGGCCCTAGCTATTCTCTGTACTATGGAGAGAGGGTGTGCTTTAAGTTGGCAAAGGGTTATCTGTGAGTTTAACTCCTAGATTGTGATTAATATGTTGAATGAGTGGATTGTGGAAGTCATACATTTGTAGTTGGCTTCAATAGTTAGATAGATTCTCCATTTGAGTCACTCGATGGATTTTGTTTCCTTTGTCCATGCCCCTAGGGAGTGCAACTGAGTGGCTAATTGCTTAGCAAAGTGGGCTTTGGAACAAGTGGGGGAATGAAATGTTAGTGATTGGGACCTTTTGTCCCAAGAATGTATTCAAAATTTGGAAAGGTTGATCTTTAAGGATATTGATGGTTAGCTATGGTCCCTATTTGGGGCTTTGGGGTTTGAGGGTGTTTCCCTGGTTCTGGTCTGGTTGGATTGTGATTCTATGGTTTAGTTCTGGCCTACTATTGATTCTATAGGTTGTTTCTCTCTTGGATATGTATTGGTGGTTTCTTTATTAATAAAATTTATCCCTCTTATAATAAAAAAATATTAACCTCGATAGTTTTCTACTACTTTATATAATTTATATAATTATATTAATATATTATATTTATATTTAATGATAATTTAATTAATATAAATCTCATGGCAAAATGGCACTAAAACCCTAGGTTTAAAGGTAACAAAACCAAAATAAAAAATCTGAGCGACAGAACCACAATGCGAAAAAGAGCAGAACTCCCGCGACAAAACCACAATGACAATAGATTCAGTGCTGAAGATAGGGCGGAGCACCCTAGCAGTGATTTACCATGGAAGGAGAAGAGGATTCATGGGGGCTGGGCTCCCCCTCCGCAACCCCACATGGAACAAGGCTGGCAAGTTGTGAGGAGGAGGAAATCGCAGTGGGGAAATAGGGCAGATTATGCCTCAAGAAGGAATGACCAAGATAGGGCATCTTGGATTTGGGCTATCCCAATTACTTCTGCAATCCTAGCATTCGCAACTGGAGCAAATCAAACTTCAATAGGTAGGGAAAGAAGCCATACTGCTTAATTTCCCCCTGCGGTCTCTAAACCCCTCCTTCAAAGGCAACAAGTTTCGGAGGGTTCCTTAAAACTAGCCCTTAGGATCTCTCATTCGAAGCCTTCTTTAAGCAATATGGTGATTCCAAGAGTACCCCCCCATCGATCAATTACCCAAAACTCTAATTTCAAAATTACTGCGGCCAACATTTGGAGGAGGGGCAATAAACAGTCTGCAACTCAAGAGCAAGCAATCTCCAATCCCCCTTGGTCAAGGCTACAAATGAATTCAAGGTAGTATCAAAATTCTAAGACCGTGGGTAAGAAAGCTTTGGTAAATATTAGCAGAATTTACGCAGACGGTATGGGGAATCATTATAGTACCCATGGCTTCTTTATACGGTGGTGTGGGATTGGGCAACCTATGAAGAAAATTGTGAATTAGGTTCAGACCCTCCTTAAAGATCAGGTAAGTATCACTATCACTTCCGAAGATTTCATTTTCATTGATTGCAAAAGTGTAGACCTTAAAAAAGAAATTTTAAATAGTAGAAGATTGTTCTTCAAACGGTATAAATTTGAATATGTAGACTGGCAACTGAATTTTGACCCCAGTAAATTGAAACTTAAAGTTGCTAGATGGGTCAAACTACCAAATCTCTCGGTTGAGGTCATCCATAGAGAAATCCTAAAGGAGATAGGTAATCTCCTGGGAGAATTCATAACAATTGAAAAGGACTTCTTAATCCATTCAGATGTTCTCCTGTCAATAAAAATGGATATAGGCATCAAAAACATCGGACCTCTTGAAATTAACACAAGTATGGCTAATTATAGTATCCAACCAATATTTCACCAGGGTCCTCCCCCCAGTAATACAATCAATAGTACTTCAAAAAGACTGTCCAACAAGAATCCCATCCCCCAGTCGTCGGGTGTTAACATTAGTTTTAATGATAACAAGGGCAGATTTATAGTGGACTATCAGAGAACTAGCCCTTCGACCCTTAGTGGCATAAGGGATTTGGCTGGGCAAACTCAAAACCCGAGTATGGTAAAAGCTCCGCTCAGAAAAAAGCCCTAAACCCTCCCAAAATACCATAAGAAATAACCAGAGTCAGAATCAGGAACTCATTTTACAGAACTTTAACCTCACAAAGAAAACCTCAAGCCAAGAAATATACATAACAGCTAAGTCTCCAGAGCACATTTATAAACCTCAGATAGACGAAGGCAAGAAGGAGCTTGAAGAGGGAGAAGTCCCTAATGAAGAAAACATAAATAATATTCCTCCAACAGAGGAAGGTAAAATTGAACAAGAGGTATTTGAGACCCAAGAATGGGTCCCCAACACCTATGAAACAGAGGAAAAACATAAGGAGACTGGATATCAAAAGATAACCACAGATATGGTTAGCCATAGGGAGCTAGAAGAGATATGCAATGAGATCCTTGATGAGGCATTAGAGGAAGTAGTAATTGAGGAGGCAAATAAAGAGAAGGAAGAGCTAATCTCTAAGATCCTAGAACTTGAAGAATGGGAGAAAAGGCAGGAGAATAATAAAGAGGACCCAGAAGAACAGGGTGATAGAGAGTTAGAGGAAGCAGACCCAAAGCTAGGAATTGCAATAACTGATTTCAGTAAGGAGATTCCTGATTGTGCCAAAAGCAATAAAAAAAGGGGTAGGAAATCACGTCTGGAACTAAGAGAGAAAGAAGGTGAGGCAAATGATCAGACCAAGATAACATCACTTTTTAATGTAGGGAAGGGGAAGTACCTTCCCGAGGCACCATGAAAGTCTACACTTGGAATGTTAGGGGTCTCAAGGCCCCTAACAAACAGCGAATCATAAAACGCTGTATAACCAACACAAAACCAGATATTCTAATACTACAAGAAACTAAACTTAATAAAGAAGAGATAGATGCTCTAAATAAGAAGCTAGGAATATGGGAGCTAGGAGGAATTCCAACTGAGGGTGCTTCAGGAGGCCTTGGGGTAATCTGGGATCCAAGAGTGGTTTCATTCTCAGTAATAAGTTGCAGGAAGAATTGGATGGATGGGAATGTCAGTAGCATCAGAAGCAATCTACACTTTTTTCTCCTTAACATTTATGGCCCATCTCAGAACTAGGATAAGAGAGTAGTCTGGATAGAAATAGAACAATTCTTGGGAACTTTACAAGATCAAGTATGCATTCTGGGTGGAGACTTCAATGCAATTTTGGATCCTAAAGAAAAACTAGGAGGTCATGTAAGGTTATCTGCAGCAGCAAAAGACTTTAAAGAATGGGTTTAGAAGAATAATTTATTGGAAGTTAAAATGGCTCAGGAAGGTTTTACATGGAACAATAGAAGAGAAGGTTTTAACAATATTGCAGAAAAACTTGATAGATTCTTATTAAGAGGTAATTGGGCCCACTTCCCTTACATTCTGACAGCAGAGATCTTACCATACTCGGGCTCTGATCACTACCTAGTTTAGCTGAGTATCTCAGAAGATTGCCAACCTAAACGCTGCCCCTTTAAATTTGAAAAAATGTGGGTCAAAGATAACAACCTTATCACCCTAATTGAGCAATGGTGGAAAGAAACTAGAATATTTGGATCTAAGCTTTTTTGTTTAGTATCCAAATTGAAAATTATTAAATGTAAGCTTCTGAGCTGGAACAAAACTAACTTTGGTAATATCTTTGAGTCCAAAACTAAGCTAGAAAAAGAACTGGAAAACCTAAACAAAAACGTGATTACCAGAGGTATGGATGCTGAATCATATTCAAAAGAAAAATAGCTAAAAATTGAATATGAAGATATCCTAGCCAAAGAGGAAATCTTTTGGCATCAAAAGTCAAGAGAAATATGGCTAGATGAGGGAGACAAGAACACTAAGTTCTTTCATAACAACACCAAAGCACGTAGAAACGTAAATAGAATCCTTAAAATAAAAGATGCGAATAATGTATGGATTGAAGATCCTCATCAAATTGCAAGTGAAACGGTTAGGTAATTTGAAAATATTCTTAATAATTAGGACGGATCGAACTGCTTGCACCAAAAAACCATTCTGGAAGATATTCCAAGGATTATTTTAGAGGATCAAAACAAAGCTCTCAATGGTAAATTTACCAAAATGGAGGTAGAGTTGGCAATCTCTCAAATGCAACCAGATAAAGCACCTAGGCCCACTGGCTTCCCAGCTTTCTTCTTCCAGAAATGTTGGCACTTCATAGGAGATGAAGTAGTCGAAGCACTAGAAGGGGTAAGAAATTTGAGAAGTATTCTCAAAGAGGTAAATAACACTTTTCTTACACTCATTCCAAAAAAAGAGAAACCAGAAAGTCTAGTGGATTTACGACCTATATCTTTGTGTAATACTATTTATAAAATCCTCACTAAAACCCTGGCTAATAGGATTCAGACTGTTCTTTCAGATTTAATTAGTGACGAGCAAACAAGGTTTGTTTCAGGTAGATCTATATTTGATGGAGTTATAAAAGCCCAAGAAGCCATCCACACCATACAGCAAAACAAAAAACCTAGTATGCTAATTAAACTAGATATCAGTAAGGCCTATGATAAGGTAGACTGGCATTTCCTTTGCAAAACCCTAGAGGCTTTCGGTTTCACCAAACAGTGGATAAACCTCATTTACACATGTATTTCTAATCCTAAGATATCAATTTTAATCAATGGAACTCCGGAAAGTTTTTTAGCATCTCGAGAGGATTGAGACAAGGGGATCTCATTTCCCCTTTTCTCTTTATTTAATGGCAGACCTATTAGGGAGAATGATCTCTAAGGCCAAGGAAGAAGGAAAGATCCAAGGTATCAAAATTACTTTCGGTGTCAATCCCACAACCCATCAACAGTTTGTAGATGATGCTATGCTCTTTGGTATGGGGAGCATAGAAGAAGCTAGGGTGTTCCTGAACTCCTACTGTAGGGCCTCCGGATTGGAGGTAAATGCTGATAAATCAGCAATTTATTTTTTCAACATAGATCCTGAAACTGAAAGAGAAATATGCAGAATACTGTCTTATAAAAAAGGGGAAATGCCTTGTAAATATCTAGGCATACCTCTGGGTAAAAGCAATAAGACTAATGATCTATGGGATCATATTACTTCCAATATTAGGAACAGAGCAGAATCTTGGAAAGGCAAATGGCTCTCCTCAGCGGGCAAAGTGACAATGTTACAATCGGTTCTCTTAGCTATCCCAACATACCAATTATCCTGTATGAATCTTCCAGTAGGTATATGGGATGAAATCAACAAAACTCTAAGAACTTTCCTATGGCAAGGTTCGGAGGATAAAAAGAAAATGACACTTGTGGCTTGAGACAAGATTTGTAGACCAAAAGAGGAAGGAGGCCTGGGCTTAAAAACTTCAGAGAACAGAGTAAGGCTTTAGGCGCTAAACTTGTATGGAAAATGTATCAACAACCTGATTCAAAGTGGGTTAAAATTCTTAGAAACAAATATCTTAGAGGGGAGAAACTGGCATTCCTTTTTAGAATGGCTAACCCACCTAAAGGATCTCGCCTCTAGAATTTTATGATGGACTGTAGGAAGCTCATAATGGACAAACTGACTTGGAGTTTAGGAGACGGGAATCAAGCACTTTTCTGGGATGACTCATGGGGTGGGTATGAGGCGATAAGCAACTTGGATAATTTAGAGAATGCCAAAGGGATACTAGAATCCCACTGGGGGAAATATGTAAAAGATTATATAGATTTTCCCAATCATGAGGAGAATAGGGGGTGGAAATGGAAATCCCTAGATAATATGAACATTCCAGATAATGAGAAAAAGAAACTACTTGATATCCTTAACAAAAGGAGGGTATCTCTCAAAGGAGACTTAGACAGATTAGTTTGGGATGGGGCTAAATCAGGAAATTATAAAACCAAGGATGGTTACAAAACTTTAATCAGACAGCAACTAAGACCAAAATCAGAGTTACCATTGAGACTGTGTTGGGATAAGAACTGTCTCCCAAAGGCTGGGTTGTTTGCCTGGATGGCCTTGCAGAAAAAAATCCTAATGGCGGATAGGTTCACCAAGATGGGATATGAGGGGCCTAGCAGATGTCCCCTTTGTGAAGAGGATCAAGAAACAACAGACCATATTCTCCTCAATTGTCAATTTTCTAATAAATGTTGGAATTGGCTAAGTAATAAGATGGGATGGATTATTGCCTTGCCTAATAACATTTTGAACCTTTTCCAATGCTCGCCTGAGACTCACAAACAAAGGATCTACCATATGCTATGGACAATTTCCCCTTCTATCATGGTTTGGGAGTTGTGGAAAGAAAGAAATAGAAGAATCTTTAAAGATAGAAAAATGATTTTTGATCAGCTAATTATTAAAATTGAGGCTGTTATAATAGAAATAGTCAATAGTAGGATTCTAGATAACTCCAAAAAAGAATCCACAATGACGCACTGGGATGAAAAGATGCGGGGGAGATGGGCAGGACTAAAACTTCCCTCCTTTGTGGGACCAGGCAACCAAAACACCACCAACAAGAGAAAGGAATGTAAGTGGCAACCTCCTAAAGAAGGGTAGTTCAAGCTAAATTTTGACGGGGCATCTAGGGGCAACCCGGGAGTCGTAGGAATAGGTTGTGTAATCCACGATTCTGAATCTAGAGAAATGGCAACCTTAGCCAAACCCCTAGGAGAAACAACAAACAATACAGTAGAATTAACTACCTTGATTGAAGGTCTAAGAATCTGCAAAGACATGAAAATTAAAAAATTAGAGGTCGAAGGAGACTCCGTGATCGTCATTAATGGCTTACGGAAAGGGAACATGCCTAATTGGAGACTGAATTCCCTGCTGGCTAATGCCCTCGACATCATTGCTTCTTTAAGGAGGTGCACATTCAATCACACTTACATAGAAGGTAATAGCAAAGAAGACTGTCTTGCCAACAAGGGGGCAGATGGTCTCTACCTATCTACTAGAGATAAGACCGTTGAAGTATTATTAGAATCAAACTAAAATTTTAGAGGAGAGTTATTCTGAGACCAATCAGTTCATCACTTGGTCTAATAACACTCCACGAAGGGTGAACAAACCTCGAGCATCTTCAGATTTTCTATCCTTTAGATAGCAAGGGAGTATAATAGAGCAATTAAGATTTCCCTGCATCCTCCTTTTGTATATTGCATACATATCTTTTGTATATCGGATACATTTTCTTCTGTATACAAGAGTAGGCCCGACTAGTTTTATGAAATGAATTGAAATCACCTTCGAATCCACATTTGTGTCACCTTCTTGTATATCAAATGCATGTGTTTTATATACAATAGAAGACCCTAGCTAAAATTCACAATATTTAATCTATCATTCAAATCTGGGTTTGTATAAACTTGTATATCCATTGGAGATTGGGCCCACATAGGTATCTTTGGTGTTTCGTGCATTTGTATATACATGTCCTTTGTTTTTCATATGCATTTGTCTTTGCATCTTGTATACATACACCACAATATACAATCACAGACTTCAAATAAAGTTCTCAGAATTTAAACTTTCTAACTGGGTCCGGACTTGTATGTATCTGTATGTATCACTTTGTTATATCACATGCATACACTTTTTATACAATCGCGGACTGCATTGGATTTGTGAAAAGGATTGGAATTATCTTTGGATCCTCCATTGTATGTATCTTGATGTATTACCTTTTTGCATATCATATACAATCGTCTATAAAATAAATTGGATTTCAGATCCATCCTTGTATATTTTCCTGCATCCTCCTTTTGTATATCGCATTCATATCTTTTGTATATCGGATACATTTTCTTCTGTACACAAGAGTGGGCCCGACTAGGTTTATGAAATGAATTGAAATCACCTCTAAATCCGCATTTGTGTCACCTTCTTGTATATCGAATGCATGTGTTATATATACAATAGTAGACCCCAGCTAAAATTCACAATATTTAATCTGTCATTTCAAATCTGGGTTTGTATAAACTTGTATACCCATTGGTGATGGGGCCCACATAGCTATCTTTGGTGTTTCGTGCATTTGTATTTACATTTCCTTTGTTTCTCATATGCATTTGTCTTTGTATCTTGTTTACATACATCACAATATACAATCACAGACTTCAAATAAAGCTCTCAGAATTTAAACTTTCTATCTGGGTTCAGACTTGTATGTATCTGTTTGTATTACCTTTTTATATCACATGCATATACTTTTTATACAATCGCAGACTTCATTGGATTTATGAAATGAATTGGAATTATCTTGGGATCCCCATTGTATGTATCTTGTTGTATCATCTCCAACATATATACGTGGGCCCCACCCATTATTTATATCTCCAATGATGTCGGGTTTTGTATAATTTTCTCTTGTATATTTTCTTTGTATATTGCCATTTGTATGTTATCTTGTACAAACGCACATACAAAGCATCTTATACAAACCATCTCTTGTATATTTTCTTTGTATATTGCCATTTGTATGTTTTCTTGTATAAGCGCACATACAAAGCATCTTATACAAACCCTCTCTTGTATATTTTCTTTGCATATTGCCATTTGTATGTGATCTTGTATAAGCGCACATACAAAGCATATCATCCCTAGCGATGCTTTATTTTCCTTTGTATATTGGGTATGTATATTATAAACATACAAGCACCCCGAACATACAAAGCCTTTTTCAGGATTTAACTTTCTTTGTGCATCCGGTTTGTATCTCTTATTTGCATCCTTCTTACTTGCATATCAGCTTGTATATCGTTATTTATACAAGCCCGATATGCATACGGTTGAGCCCACATCACTTTTCTGATTGTATCTTCTGAAATGCATACTTGTATCTGATTTTTAGATATAAAGCCAAATACATTCAAACTCCTTTGCATCACCTCTTCGGACTTATTTTATAAACCACAGTTTTCTTATTTTTCGGCTCCGTGATGGATATAAAGTGCAATGCATCTAGTCATGATGCATCATTTTAACCAAATCTCAACCATTCTTGAGTTCCGCATTGTATGTATGAAATGTATTACCACGCATACAATGCACGAAACATACAACAATAAAACCTCATTTCATAATCTTTTCGGTTCCGTGACATGCAGATAGCTATGTATATCATCTTGTATGTTTCCCTTTGCCAAACTCAAAATACATCCATCGGACTTGACCAAATATTTATTTAAACTCTTAACTCTGTCGAGTCTGGTTCTATGAAAAGTCTTCAGGTTCGGATCTTCATGCATATCGATGTAAGCCTCGCCAAAGCACTTTTATTCAATTGGTGAGACTTTAGAGTATCAGAAACTCCTTGATTTTTCTTTCCGATGATAATCTCCTACTAATGACTACTAGTTCCCTTCATTCCATTGGATGCTTCGGTGAGAGTCCTACCGATCTACACCTTTGGCATGACTTACACTATTGGGAGGGCTTGTAGAGTCCTCGCTGATAGTGTTTTCCTATGCCGATCTAATTGATATGTTTTGACAGGTAGGAATGTTTTCCTGTGACGATCTAATTGATATGTTGTGACAGGTAACAACATTTTCTATGCTGATCTAAATGATATGTTTTGACGAGTTAGAATTTAGTTGGAATGGGATATTTTGGTTTATCAACATTATTAAGTGAAATGGTTGATCACTTACTTGTGCCCACATGTAGATATATAAATTAGTATTTATACAATTTATATATATAGATGTTGGCATATATAGTGAATCAACCAACCAAAATGGGATGCCCCTCATAATCGGATTTAAATTAACATTGAAGCAAGTGTGCTTGATTAATTTTGATAAGCTTGGCAATAACAAGTATTTTATTCTTTCATCTCAGGAAAAGGTTTTAAAGAACTATTAGATGTTTGCAGGAGAATGAATTTTATGTTTTTTGTATAGCTGACATGCGAAAAGAAGTGGTAGTTTTCCTGTGGTTTCAGGTTAGACAGGTATTCTAGAAGGAGCAAGATGGAAGAAGCCCTTTTAATTGGATAATGGACAGTTGATCAAAGGTTATAAGCCTTGGAGGTCATCCCAGGAGTCGAAGAACCAAAAGAGATACAGCAAGAGGATATCAAAAGAAAGGCCATGGATAAGGGCTATGTCTGTATTTGTATCTTTGTAATTATATCTCTGTAATTGTATAAGAAAAGATGTTCCCTGTTGGGCTTGACCCCGTATAAGTTCTATAATAAACAGTATGTACTGGACTACAAAAGTCCCGAGCTAGATAGGAGGTTTTCTTTGCTCTGTTCTTTCCTACCGGTGCCCGTACTGAACAGAGCTGTATTTTATAACTGATTTTATATATTAATCGCCTCGGCCTTTTACCAATCAAAAATATATATATTATATTTATACTTATAATAACTCTCAAACATGATTTTAATTATAATATATTAATATAATTATATCTATATAAATAGTGTATTGTTCTATAAATTATATAAAGTAGTAGAAAATTATTGAGGTAAATATTAATAAGAGGCATATAATTATAATTATGTATAATTCTTTTCATTATTATAATATTGTTATTTGCATTTTGTCTAGAGTGTGTTCCTCATATGTTAATGTATCTTTACATTATGATAATGTTTCGTATCATTATAGATTTTTTAATAATGCGATCTTTACTAATATTATGGTAGTATTATAATTCTATTATTTCCCTCTCTTAACTTTTTAAATGTATTAACATCTTTTTTTCTTTTTTCATTTATTTTTTTAATTATTATATTAAAACTCATTATCCCTTTTCTTATTGATTTTGTGTAGATGAACTTTTGTTTAATGGTGAAGCTTTAATATTAAGTTAATGTTTTTTTATTGGATTAAAGCAAGAGGTAGTTATAAATTATAGAAAATATAATTGTATGTGTATAGGCAATGCACAATGAACAATGAAATGGAGAAAAAAACTGACATTGTTCATCTAGTTAGACAAAGAAAAAAAGATCATAATTGTTCCATAATGATAACAAAGTAGTTGTGTAACTAGGCATGACCAAGAGTAAAGAGCATGATATAACATAATAGAAAATGGTAGTTGAATGCTACTAGAAACACACCATAGAAGTTGGAGGAACAAGAGCCATAAAGTAGACAGAGAGTAGAAAGCACCATAGTTATGGTTAAGAACAACACTATGCTCCACCACAATTTGTAGATGTTCTTCAGACATAGAGTCGAGTAACATATTGTGAAGAGACTAAATTAGCATGTAAGGTTTTCTCTCAATCATTTTACCTATCTTATTATCCTCTTTCAACACTTTGTTAAGGCCCATATAACTTGTAGTTGTGATCTTAGTGTTATTGAGACCTCGACTAGAGTAAGTAATATGTTTAGATCTACAAGGTATATAAGAATCGCTAGCAACAATTCTCATATGCTTAGCTTTCACAAGGGAAACAAAATCCTAAATATTTAGGTCATAGTCTTAACATTCCATGAGAACTTTCATCTTCTCACTCTAAAGCTATTTCCACAACCCCTGCTAATCAATTTTAGTAAGAAGTTAACTAATCTAGAAATAGAGGAATGTAGGCATAGGAATGTCAAAATAGAGTTGGTGTATAATAGAGATGAGAGTTTTTGATTATATAAGGCGGCTAACAAGGGGCCAAACCCTTACAAAAAATAGAGAGGCCCGAAGGCAGCAAGCATCAACAGTGCCTTACCCAAACAAACAAAAGGCCTCGAAGGCAGCAAGTATCAACAGTGCCTTAATCCCGAAACAACATATACAAACATAACAAAATACCAGCAAAACTAGCAAAACTAGCCGCTAAGATGAAAGTCCAAACACTAAGAAACAAAGTATCAACAGTAAAACAACAAAAACTAAGGAGACCACAGCTCTCCTTTCTAAACTATAGATTTAATAATCTCATCCAATTTTGTAGCCAGATCATCACTGTCAGTATTAACAGTAACCCCCAGATTCTTCAGCACAGAGAGGTTGAGGAGTATAGAGGTCCTAAGCACAATGGAGAAATTCTACTCCAGCGTCACAATGCGATCATGCAGACCTGCAAGATCAGCCCCCATACCAGCATCAGTCTCCATAGCATCCTCAGCCTCTTCCACAAACATAGCATCCGCAGTGTCAGCATTGTCAGCAGAGTCAATAGCATCCTCCGTGGTAGCCCCTGTATCATGCGTCTCCTGCTTGTCATCATCATCACCAGAAATGTCCTGAACCTCCACATCCCTGTCGTCCTCTCCCCGGGTGGATTCATCCGAGCCACTCTCAGAATAGTCAATGAGTTTAGCTGAAGGAGCCGGTTTGCCTGCAATACGCCCCGACTGCCGAACACCAGAGGAAAGCCCCTCCCTACAAGTCTTCACCAAAGAATCCTTTCTCTGTCCCGTCGGGGTCCTAGTAAGGGTTTTGGGGGTCCCAACCACTGCCTTCCCAGTGCTCAAATCACCAGCAACTTTCTATTTTTTACCCTTCTTAGAGGCAGTAGGGCCCAGGGTATCAACATAATTTTTCACAGGAGTGCAAGAGGAGACTTCAACAGTTTTGATAGAAACAGGGGAGGGCCCGGGTTCAGCAACATCAGGAATATTCTTAGGGTTTGAGGAGGGCTCCCCATCCCCACTATGAGTGGGAAGGGTTTTGGAGGGTTCGAGGGCAAGATGATGATTATACAAATAGAGAATAAGTCCCTGGTGAAGAGGGATAGGCTTCATAGCAGTGTTTTTAGCCAATTTCGCCCGAACCCTAAGGACGAAATGTTCTAGGGAGGAAAGCAAATAAAATGGAAAACTAATTTTAGCATTGCGGCGGAAATGATTTAACAAGGGGAGATGGTAATTATAAAACCTGGTAAAATGCCCCTCGAGGGTGAAATACTTCATGAGGATGAAACACATAGCGTCCCACGGCTCCGACAACTTAGCTCTGTCAAAACTGCCCTGGTAAGGGACTAATTCTTCTCCAACCCCAAGGAAAAGCTGCTGACTGGAGAGGTCCGCAATTTTAGTTTTCTATTGCAGCTTCAAGCCCTGAGTAGGCATACCGGTGGCCAAAGCAATCACGCGTTCAGAAACTTCAAATCTGATGCCACCCACCGAAACCCATCTGTTCTGCCAAGACCGCACAAATTGTTCAGACAGAGCTTCATTGTACCCATTAAGCCTCTCCAGATAGGGGCTAATCCCGCCCTCTCTGCAGTAATGCCAAGCTACCGGATTGTCTTTGAATTCACAGCACGAGACGGGCTCAGTTCGAATTCTGTCTCCTCCCATGGCAGAATTACAACGCATGCCACAAACACCCTCAGTCTCCGCAGTCGTCTTAACAGGAGAGTTACTAACATTAACAAGGCTAATAATAGCATCGCACACAAACTCATAATAATGGGAAGCCTTACAAACCCCAATCTCATGCTTAACCATAATTACCTGGCGCAGGCCATGATGATCCGGCCATCTGCTTGCCTTATGAGAAAAATAAGCGGATTTGACAGTAGAGAGAGGGCTCATACTTCAAAGGACACGTCAGCCCCTTCCCAAGGGACTGACAGTATGAGCTGGCTTTCGGACACATCAGACTCATCCAGACTCGGCCACGTCTTTAAGAATGAGATTCTTAATATGTGAAGGAATCTGCTCAAATTGGCGCCAAACCCTCCAATTTGAATATCGCTGCCCAAGTTCAGCACAGGCGTCAGCAACTCCGTTACCCTCACGGTAGATATGTGAGATCTGCACATTAGTAATCTGCTGCAAGAGAAATTGAATATCCCTAATAACATCTTTCAACTGAATGCCAACATTCGACACTTTAGTAACGGCATCAATAACCATTTTAGAATCTCCTTGAATCTCCAAATTCCTAATACCAAGTGAAATGGTCAGTTTAAGCCCCCAAAGAAGAGCCATCGCTTCCGCATAGTTATTGCTGTGACATCCCAGACCTCCAGCATAGACAGCAAACATCCTTCCTTGATCATCTCAAATGATCCCCCCCACTAGCAGTACCATCAAGCTTAGAAGCCCCATCAAAATTGAGCCTCATCCAGTTAGAAATCGGAGGCTTCCATCTAGTGTTGAGTCTCTGTAATAATTTAGTATTGTTATAAGCAGGAATATGAGTGAGAATCCTCCAATTTACAGCAATTTGTTCTTCCTCCTAGGTCAGAGGTTTCACAGCAGGGCGGATATGGGCTGTAGAGACACTCTCCAAAAGAGTCTTCATGAAAGTATGAGAGACCTGAGAGGCATCTCTAGCAGTATCCCAAAAAATCTGATGGTTGCACTCTTTCCACAAAGTCCAGCTCAGGCATGGCAGAGTTTGGTTCCATAACTCAACAAGCCAGGGATGGGAGAAAGGGAGGATACCAATTGTTAATAACTTCCTGAATGTCAGAATTGCAAGCCCACTGAATACCAAAATTACTGAGGATGAGGCTCCAAATGTCCCCAGCAAATTCACAATGGAAGAATAAATGAGAAACCGTTTCCTCCTTTTCACAGCATAGACAACATTTGTTGGCCAGAGTGAAACCTCTCTTCTGCAAATTATCTTGGGTCAAAATTTTATTATGAACAGAGGCCCACCAGAACATGTTAATTTTTGGGATCAGTTTGTGATTCCACACTTTTCTCCATATATCCTTTTTATGAATCCCAGGGACCAATAAGTGATAGGCAGACTTAACAGAGAATCGACCATTCTTATCTGGCCACCAAAATTGCTCATCTTCACGAGGGAAGAGAGGAATTCTGACTTCCTGAATCAACTTTTGAACCATCTGAGCTTTAGGGGCAAGATCAGGGCGATGGGGACAGCAATCCAACAAAGTTCTCCATCTCCTGTGACCATTATTGTTTGACATATAATCACTGACCTTATTGCCAAAGAATTGAGTAGCCTTATTGCCAAATCCTTCTGGGAGATGAGAGCCTTATCTTTTAGCCAAATATCAGTCCAAAACTTGATTCCCATACCATTACCCAACTTCCATCTGATCCCTTGCATGAGCAGATTTCTAGATTTCAATATTTTGTTCCAGATGACCGATCCCTTAGGAAGACCTTCTTGCTGGAGGAAGTTAGACCAATCAGTGTCATACAAATATTTAGCTTGCATGATGTCTCCCCAATCTTTATGATGATAAAGCAGGTTCCAATTAATTTTAGAGAGCAGGGCTTTATTCATACTCCGTATAGTTCTAATATTGAGACCTCCATGGGATTTAGGAAGACACACTTTATCCCAGCTGACCAGGGATATCCGCTGTTTATCTTCAACTCCCGTCCATAAAAATTTTCTTTGAATCTGTTCCAACTTGGCAGCAAAAGAAGCAGGAATTTTAAAAAGAGAGGAAATAGGTGGGTATACCTTGCAAGGAGGCTCGAAGAAGCTACAATTTACCAGCACTACTGAGGACTTTTCCTTTCCAACCACTCAGTTTCCGTTGAGTTCTTTCCAAAAGGTTATTCTAGAAATTTGGAGAAACTTCTTTAACCGTAAAGGGGAGACCCAGATAGACAGCAGGAAGAATATCTTCAGCACAATCTAGAATATGAATGATTTTTTGCCGGAGAGTAGTGGGAGTATTGAAAAAATACACATTACTCTTTTGGAAATTGATGTTTTGCCAAGAGGCAATGGCATAAAGGTGTAAAATATTCTTCCATCTCTGGGCTTCAATCACCGAAGAGATGCCAAAAAGAAGAGTATCATCAACAAATTGCTGCACAGACATAGGGGCAAGGGAGGAAGCCAATTTAATGCCCACAAGATGCTTAGAGACCACGTTAGCTTGGATAAATCTCCCAAGAGCCTCAGCCATGATGCTAAACAAGTAAGGAGAAAGGGGATCCCCCTGCCGGAGTCCGCGCGAGGAGGAGAAGAAACCCCGAGGAATCTCATTAACCAAAATAGAAAATTTGGCAAAAGAGACAGTCGTCCAGATGAGGAGATGAATTTTGTCATTAAACCCAAATTTTCTAAGAACTTGAAACAGAAAATCCCATGAGACCCTATCATAGGCTTTAGAGATATCCAACTTAAGGGCCATACCCAGAATTCTGCTCTTCTCCATGGAATGAATAGTTTCATGGGTGGAGATCACAGCATCCAAAATTTGACGCCCTGGGACGAAACCTTTTTGAGAAGGAGAGATAATTTTATCAAGAAAAGGTTGAATTCTCATGACAAGGGCTTTGGTGCAAAGCTTATAGATAGTATTACACAGGCTAATAGGTCAGAAATCAGAAAGGTTGGTGGGTTTCAGCTTTTTAGGGACAAGGACAATAAAGGTGTTATTGAGCTGCTTTAAGATCTTACCAGTTTTAAAGAAATCACGAACCGCAGCCATGAGGTCAGCCACCACAATATCCCAATACTCCTGGAAGAAGATAGGAGGAAAGCCATCCGGACCAAGAGCTTTAAAGGGACCCATAGAGAATAAAACAGCACGAACCTCCTCCTCAGAAATAGGCCTCAGCATTTCTAGATTATCTTCCTCAGTGAGGAGACATGGGATCTTGTCAATAAACTGCTTAGTAGCCCTGTCATTATCATCACCAGTGGCTAGTTCGGTCAACAAGTTCTGAAAGAATAAAACAGCTTGTTCCCCAATCTCATTGTCCTCAGTGATAACATCACCATTGTCCAAGCACAGTTTTGTGATGGAGTTAGCCTTCCTATGTTTCATAGCAGAAATATGGAAAAAAGTAGTATTACGATCGCCCTCCTTAAGCCACTGAACTCTAGATTTTTGCTTCCAAAAGACTTCTTCACGGCCCATAAGATTCTTCCATGCCAAAATCAGATCTTGTTCTTTCGTAGAAGTATCTTTGGAAACATCCCCTTGAGCAAGCCGCTGCTGAATATCCTCAAGTTGCCCAGCTAAAGTTTTCTTCTGCCAAAACACATGACCAAAACTGAGTCTATTCCAGCCACGAACCTCCTGTTTGATATGCAGAAGCTTCTTAACTAACCTGAACATAGGAGTACCCTGGATAGGAATTTGCCGCCATTGTGTCACCAGTTGTCTGAAATCCTTATGCTTAATCCACATAGCTTCAAAACGGAAAGGGAAAGGACCTCGATGACATTGATCATGCCAATGAAGGAAAATAGGGCAATGATCAGATATGGTTCTAGGAAAAGCCTGCAAATGCATATTATGAAAATTATCCCAGTTGCTCGAGATAATGACCCTGTCTAATTTAACTTGAATCAAATTGTCCCCACGTCGCCTGTTGGACCAAGTAAAGAGCTGATTTTGAAGCTCCACATCAAGCAATCCCCAAGCATTAATAAACTTGGCAAAGTCAAACATGCTGTCAGAGTAATCAAGGTTTCCACCATATTTCTCAGAGGGATACAAAGGAGTGTTGAAGTCACCAGCCAACATCCATTTAGAGCGCGGAAACTTGGTCAGGGTACTACTCAAATCAGTCCATAAAAGTTGTCGCTGGGCTTGAGTATTAGGAGCATAGATATTGATTAAATACCATTTGAAAGAGGGAGAGGAGAAATTGATAACCAGGAGATGCTTGCTAGAAGCCACAAGAGAACCCTGAATTTTCAAACTATTCCACATTGTAACAATCCCGCCAGAAGCCCCAATAGCAGGGCTAATACAAAACTCAGCCTTAGGCCATATGTAATCAGCAATCTTCTTAAAGGTTTCCTCAGTCATCTTGACCTCCTGTAGGAGCAAAATGTCTAATTTATTTTCCAGAATACAGTTCTTGACTTCGAACTGTTTTGAGGGGCTGTTGAAACCCCTTAGATTCTGGGATAAGATCCTCATTTCAAAGGTTTGAGGGATGGGACTTCCAGTGTTTTCTGATTCCCACTGGCAATTTCCCTGGCAATCTCTCTTTGCCGAGTTTCCCGTAGAGTTGGTCTCCCTTGTTTGGAGTCAGTGCCAACATCAACAGTCTTTTTACCTTTACGAGTCTTCTTCTTAGGGGTAATCCAGCCATCTGGGTCATTCCCACTTCCACTTGGGCCAATGTCGACTGTCAATGAGGGATCAACAGTATGATCACCGACTTCCTGCACCCTGGTGGACTCAAGATCATTAGCACCTACAGCTGATGAAGCCTGGGGAGCAAGGGCGTTATCATCTTCAACATCCTCCTTGATCAATCGGTCCTGGATTTCTCCCTCCTCACACCCAGAATTCTACCGGATTGGACTAACAGTGTCTAAAGCCCCATTTTGACAGCCTATGTCCGGAATCTGTTCCGCATTCTCCTCTAGATAGACAGTATCTTGATGAGCCTCAGCTGTCTGGCTGTCCTTATCCTTAGTCTGTTCAGGAAGGTCTCCTGGGAAAGCATTTTCCACATTACCCCCCATTCCCTGATGGTCAGGGGTAACATCTAATTGTAAGCGGTCCTCAACCTCAATAAGGGAGTCAGCCTGTCGACTCGTTTGCTTAGTTTTACAGTGAGTCATTATGTGGCCCTTCTTCTTGCATATTTGGCAGAAGGTGGTGGTATTTTCATAAAGGATTGGCTGAGTCCAAACCCCATATTTAGAATTTAACTCAATGGACACAGGAAGGGTTTGGTTTATCTCCACATTGACACAAAATTGAGCAAAAACACAATGGGATTGAGTATGGGTAGTATGGTCCACAGTAACAAACTGGCCAAAGGAGTCACCAATAACAGAAAAAACTTTTTCATCCCAGAATTCTAAGGGAAACCCAGGTAAATGAACCCAAACAGGAGCAGATTTATTGAGATCCGAGCTAGGGTCAAACCCAGGTTTCCATTGGCACAAAGCAAGCGAGTGCGACCCATAAAGCCAGGGTCCCCCCGCAAGAGTAGCAATCATATCCTCCCTACTGGTAAATTTAAAAAGGAAAACTCCTCTGGCCATGGCAATGACCGAAACACTACCCTTAAGTTTCCACCGGGAGGAAACCCATTTACGGACCATCTCAATATTGGGACGGAAGGAAAAGAATTTACCTACCAGCACAAGATCCATGTTAGCCACGATTGCTTCGATTAGACCATCCAGAATATCCAGAGCGGTGCCATCTGTTGAAGCTTTCTTGACAGGCATACCCGTCATGCATGTAGAAGACCCCAGCGGTTCCCCTGTTACCGCTTGCTTCCATCCGTTAGAGGGAGCGTCCGCCCTCCCAGTTCCAGAGGTACTGCCCAAGGCAGGTGCCTCCATAGGCACCGAAAGCAGCCACAACAAAAACCCTAGAAAACCCTAAACAGCCATAGGAAGCAGAAAAACGTAATGAATCGAGAACTAGAAAAATGCTAATGAATAGAGATGAGAGTTATAGTAAACAAAAATATATTTATTCTACATTCCAACTATTCTTTATTAACTGATGCCATCCAACCACAACCTGAAGCTTTTGTTGAAGGCTATACATTCTCCTTTCTAGATTAGCCTTGGATCAATTGTTCAAGATAAATGATAAATAGATTTACAATCTAGAGAGATACATTTGCACAAACCATTTGAGTTTCAATTTGGAGGGGGAAAATTGTGTTGGAGAAAACTACCAAACAATGAAGTTTCCAAAGGAAGTTGATAATAACATGTTTGCAAGTGTGGGAAAGGAAATCATGGGATGGAGAGATACCAAGAAGAGAGAATTTCCATAACCAAGCCTATACAAAGAGGGTTATAAAAGAGGAGAAAATGGATAGCCATAGCTTGTAGGCATGATTTTAGAACCAAAAGGTATGTTTGATAGACTTAACTTTGGCATAAGGTGTAGGTCGGGGGAGGGAAGACAAATTTGAAGTGGGTGCCAATGGGAAGATTGATATATAGGACTTTCCATGCCATGTGTTGACAATGAGCATCTACTTTGGCTTTCCAACCAAATTTGAAGATTGAGTTTGTTTCACTTCAATGACTGACTAAACTTACATTTCCATTTTGCGTTTAGATGGACTAAGATGGTGATTGGAGGAATGAGATTCTTGTAGATAAGTTTAAGGGGGAAGAAATGGATTTTTCATGCATTATGCCACCTCCAATATTTTAATAAATTTGCATAAAAATTTGAGAACAAAAAAATATAGTTCTTAAAAAGAACAAGTTGTTGAATTCTAAGATTAAAGGGTGAAAGGTGGAATTGGGTTTTAAGGAGCTCCCAAGATATCTATTAAATGTTGGTAATACCTTAAAGATCCTAGAGCACTTGAATGCCTTTTTTTAAAGAGTAGTTTGGGTGAGTGTAGGATCATGATGGGCCAAACAATACCCCTAAGTGGCAATAAAAATCCTAAAAATAGATTTTAGTAACTTCACATAAAAAATTGAATGAGTTATCTACATAATGTGAAAATAAGGTAGTAATAAAAGTTGTAGGAAATTGAATTTAGTTTATGGGATACTAATTTTTTTTTAAATTTTAAAATTAATTTTGTGAATATTGGATATTTTGATGAGGCAATACTAAAATTTTTAGAAAAAATGTAAAAAGTAGATATCAGTCCGGCCAACCTAAGTATCAGCAAAAGAAAACATTTTTCCTCCAAACTTCTTATTTAAGTAAAGGACACATGAGTTGATGTGATGCATATTTTTTTGAAATTTTTATGATTTTTATGGTGACTTTTAAAAATATTTAAAAATAATTTTTGAGACAGCCTAAATTGGTCAAAAATATATAAAATTTAAAACTTTATTTAAATCTATAGCTAATAAAGCTTAGAATGTGACATATCTATTGGATTAAAAAAATGATAAATAGTTTGAAAGTTATGAATGTTTTTCATATGTATATCAATCAGGAAATCAACCATAGTGTATGTAGGAAAAAAACTACCTATTAATATTATAATGAGGCATATATTGTATTTTTAGAATATTGATAGTTTCCTCTAAAAACACTTTTTGTTTTATTAAATTAAGTTACAAAAAAGTTTTTTAGCTTCAAGGATGAAGTCATGGAAAATTTGAGGACAACACTAAATGAGTGGTTTTGTAAGTTTCTATTGGAAGTTTTAGGACTCCCACATGCCTAAATATAAGGTAATCCCAAGGAATTTGGAGGGAATCCGTATTTGAGTTAGAAATATTAACACTTTTTCCATCCAAATCTAAATATGTCTAAATGTTAGCACTTTTTAATCTAGTGGGATTTTTTTGACATTACCACTATTTGGTCCATCATGATCTCATGCTCACCCTTTTCCATTAAATTAAATAATGGTACACTTTTTCTCATCTTGTCGAATTAGTCAATTCCAACTAGATAGACAAATTAGCAAAGGTTAGACTGTGGTTGAGGGACTAGTCGAACCAAATTACCTTATTTGAGAGGATCTAACAAGCTTTCCAAATGAAATTGAAAGGTGTAAATCTATGAGATTTAAAAAATGGAGGTAGAAGAAGCTTGTCATTCTAATTGACTGTTGTCCAAAGATGACCAACAGAGGTAGATTGAATGAATAACTATGCCATGTAGATCTACTATGCCAGTATCCAATTTAGTGTAACATCATGTAATCTCACCTCCAAGGGAAACCAATATCATCCATACTATAGTGCCAATAACTAATGAATAACCATGCCATGTAGAAACCACTGTGCCAAGTAATAGATCAGGAAAGATGGTCTCAAGGTCCTCTCAAGGAACCCACCATGCATTTCCTAGTATGAACAAAATTCCCCTGGCCATCTACTCCCCTATACAATCCTATCAGTGATTCCTCTAAGATATGACAGTAAATAGTAGTCACATTACTCCACACATACCAGCAGTTGCAACATTAAATTGCCTCAAAACAAAAAGGTTAAAGAAGTAAAACAACTCATAAGTTAACCCTCAATAAAATAAAATAAAAGCAAATACAGTCAATCATAGAAGTGGAGATCAAATAAAAATCATTGCATTATCCTGAGTTTATCCAAGAATATGTCATAGAGGCAAAAGGACTAACTTAACATAAAAATGGCCAATTCGCCCAAAGTAACAAAAAATTGCTAGCTTGTAAGCAAAATATTCAACACATAGTTAAATAATCTAATAATCTCTTAGAAATTGGCACATTATGGTCACCATGTGACCTTACAATAAGGCCACCTAAGGGGAGGAGGGGAATTGGGTGGACTTACTACCACCACAATAGATAAAGCATACAATGGTTCTCAAAACACATAAAATAATAGCATGCTATATCATGGTGGTCTCAAATCACATAGAATAATATGGTGGTCTCAAACCACATGAACAATAGGGTGGTCTCAAACCACAGAACAATATGGTGGTCTCAAACCACATGAACCAATAGGGTGGTCTCAAACCATAGAATAATATGGTGGTCTCAATCCACATGGAAATCAATGATAAATCAACATGTCATAATAAGCATGTCCCACATAATCTGGGACAGCCTGATCATATATCTGCACGAAGAATCCACATGAATAGTCACATGCCCCACACAACTCAAAATCCTACCATCATACCAAGGTCCACTAACATATGCCACAAATGAGTCGTCTATAGGATCTGACATCCACCTCACAAGAGAGAACTCGCAAGCCTATATGGATATCATGTATCATGAGTCTAAGATATCAAGTATGTATAAAGTCATCTGTAATTATTCCAAGTCGAGAACATTACACCTCATACTTATACTGACTGCCACATCAAAAGTCATATCATCCTTGTAACAATGTATCATTCCCTATTATCTCATTACACACAAACTGTCATTTATTGAGTTGCCATCCAAATTACCATGTCCCTACTTACTTTATTTCATGACTATCATCTCTCTAAACATCCTGATAGCACATAATGTTTTAATGCCCGAAGTTACTGATCCCTTTTGTTCGCAACCAATTTTAGATCTCAAAATCAAATGCTATAACACTATCTATATCCAATATAGTATTGGTACCTCATGACCGATAGTATCTCCCCAAATACGTGAAATCCATGATGACATCAATATGAGCTACCAAGTGCCTATAACTAGAAATGAGTATAGGCTCAGGGCACATTAGGGTCCATCCTCAACCCATGGAACAATAGAAAGGAAAAGGGGTTCGCATTATGAACCAACTAGTGTGGTCCTAATGTGAGGGAGAAGAGGGACTGTAATCCAATTGTGACCATGAGGGAAGTCCCTCAAATAGGGGCCACATAGCTCACCCTACAACAAATTATGTCCCAAAAGAGGCCTTCACTCCTCTGTCAGTCCCATGGTTACATTAGTGTGCTCTCATCTAAGCAGGAGGGCTGATGCTAGGGGTGAAACTAAAACATCACAATACATATGAAGAGTAGCTAACACATAACTAACTAACACACATCAAACACATTTCTTTGACATTTCCCTCTTGGGTCAAATATGGTTATACACACACATGAACAAATATCACAAAGGGCATACCCTATATCATGTACTTGAGGTATGACTACAACATTCACTAGCATTTAAACATCACAACATATATCCTCATTGCACATGCATAACACTACAACACCACAACATTGTCTCACATAATTTCTTAGGTGACCATTGACATTCACAACATAGTACAGGAACATAATTCTTTTTCTACTTTGCTACTTAATATTAAAGCCAATTTTTTTTACTTGCAATCTATTATGCAATTGGTACTCATTTCAAGAAATTTTCAATAGGTCATAATGCAATATCATCTAAATAAAAAACTAATTCAAGGCAACAAATTTCCAATTACTATACAACATATAATCAACTTATCTTAAAAGTTCCACCAAAATCATTCACGAGGGCACTCATGTATACATTAATTAACAATTGAATTTTTATAGGCTATCTGAGGCATCACAAAGTCTAATTAAAACCTTTCTATATTCATGAGAACAATTCATTCATAATAACCAATAACTAATAAAATATGATTCCCATTCCTTTATCAATTTTCTAATTTATCACTATAAAATTTGAATGTTAAAAGATTGCCTAATGATTTCATCACATCAACTAGCATTAGCGTTTGTAACCTTTACTAGAGTAAATCCACAGTATAATTTTTTTAAAGGAATTTTCATACAATACTTGAATATATGATATAAATGTGGAACCATACGGTTACCCCCAATATCATGAAGCATTTCAAGATATATAAATAATGATTAGGTTTTCTCTAATTACCATCCTATCTTCGTCACACATAGAGGATGCACAATGTGTAGGCAAGCAATGGACCTCATCCACTCACATGTTAGGGTTCACATGCTACCCACAAACATAATCACCATACAAGAGACAATAGACCTTCATCCTAGTCCATAAGAGGATGATCACATAATACTATATACATGGTCATTTATTATCCACTGTCATACTAATAAAGTCTGCAACTAATAGGTTGGAACTTACAGAAAAACTATTAGTTTTCAAGACTGGTGGACGAGGGGTTAGACTCATTAAGCTCTTTCTAGAGTTCACTTATGCATACGAAAGGTTAGACCCAACATACAACTCCCAGAGTTCCTAGAGTTGTAAAACTACACTATGATACCTAATGTAACACACAAAACGTGAACGAAACACAAAATGATACCCAATGTAACACCCACACCTAAATTCATGCCCACACATGGATGAAACATAAAAAAAAAAATTATTTTCCTTCTACAATCTAATATGACCACATATTAATTAAAAGGAGAAGGTTTGATGGAATCAGTAACTTGATATTCAAATGACTAAGGATGAAGCTTTCCTAGCATGACCCAGTACTTGAATTAACTCCAGTAGGAAGGTTTTATCTTCCTGAATCTCCTTAGGAAAAGTATGTCCTATTCAACTAACAAAAAAAAACAAAAAAAAAAAACAATACATCCTTAAACATGTATCCTTTGTTTTTCTTAAAAGAGGTACACCGTGATAATTATGAAATTTCATATATATTAAAAAATAAAAGGTAAAAAAAAATTTCACCAAGCCATGAAAAGCCATCACAAAGAAAATTCTTTTCCTTTCACTTATCACTATAAACCTACTTACATTATTATGCAAATATATATATTAAAAAAAATGGTTGATAAAGTAGACGACATAACCACATTCATTTTTTTTCCTAAGCAATTGTTTTACTTGTAAATAAATCTCCTTGACTAGATGGGTTCCTAACTCACAACAATATTGACTATCTACTAGGAGAAATTCCTTTATTAATCTATGATGCAAAATCTAAACTTACAAATCTCTTCATTAAAAAAAGAAATAAACAAAACTCTTAGGTGTGAAACAAAAGGGAATATTAGGAGATCAGAATTCTAAGACATGTTTCAAAAACAATAAGAACAATAGAACCCTATACAATTTGTTTAACGGTGTGAGACATCTCCAAGCTTTATAATGCTCCCATACTAAGTCTTATCGGTCAATAAATACTAGCGCTTGCACCCATAAGAGTTTCAAGGAATACACCGACAGGAACAAGGGACGAGTTTAGAAAATTTTCGGTCATGAAATTTTATTTTTTACGGTGTGAGATAATCCTGAGCATTATAATGCTCACATATAAAATCCTATCGGCTAATAAACAAACTTAGCTCACAACCTAACATAAAAGATTTAAAAAAAATTTAAAACAACTTTAAAATAAAACACCTAGGCTTCCTCTAGAAGTTTTCAAGTGCCCTAACCCTATGTGTGCCCTAATATTTTTGTCTTGTTTTCCATCTACCTCTCATTCTAACTCATAATCACCTCATTCTATTGCCATAGGTTGTTGAGGCTTTGAAATTGCAGGTAGTGATGGCCTTGGAGGAAAATGAAATGGTATTAGTGGGAAGGCGAGTTGGGTAGTATGCTAAGCGTGGAATGGAAAGAAGAAAGAAGATTAAGTTTTACCCTCTATACGTTTTGCTATTACTATTCTTATTTTTTTTTTGTTTGCACTTATTGTTCCTTTGTTTGCATTAATCCATATTTTTTTGTTTTTAGATATATACCGGGAGCCTCACATTCTGTGGCAGCACTCAAAAGAATGTTTGCATCAGTGTTTGTATCAAACTTTTCCTTTTTATTATTTCATTTTATTTTCCAATTTATGGAGATTGAGATGAAAGGCCCATGCCTTCGTTTTTGTGAGTATCTTGATAGCCTGTGCAAAGAGGCATATTGGACTTAAATCTAGCCCTCCATTAAACCTATAAGAAGAATTTTAGTGTTGGGTGTTGCAGTTGTAGCTGCATTGGTGGACATGCGCTCAGAAAAAAAGGAACTATAGTCATGCCATGAAATTTGTATGGTTGTTTGGTAGTCTTTACAAGACCAAGAGTGCCTGATTTCACTATTATTATTTTCCTTTTAATACAAGAATGCTAATTGTTTCTTTTCTTTATCCCCGGAATACTTCTTTAGCCTACAATGTGGTGTGATTACTGTAAAATTGTCCTATCCAATGGTGCTGTAAATATTATTACGTAGAAACTAGATTATATATTTTTTGTTTTCTGTAACAGTAAATCTTCATTTAGAAGAAAAACAGTAAAATACTGTAGTCATGTTAAACAACCATAACTTTTTAAAAAACAATGTAAAATTCTTTTCAAGAAATATAAAATATTAAACTAGAGTATTTTTCTTTTCCAAGATTTCTCTTTTCATAGTAAACACATCTTGTTTAAATTCATAACACAAATTTGTGGCCCATACTGAAGTATCTGCTACTACACTATCTTTGAAGCAATTTTCTTTCTTCCACATGCATTCTATTAAACTAAATAGTGTCATTTATCCTTCAATTTCCTACTTGTCAACTACAAAGAACATGGCTTACATGATAAAATTAACAGTATACACTTTTAAAATAGTTCTCTTCCCTGAAATTTTAATTTCTCTTCATATCCAAACATTTAAACATTTGACAATAGATTAGTTCCCAATCTATCTAGATAATTTCTTACTTTGTAACCATGCCTCTGGGTAATTTCATCTTCTAGCCCTTTTTCCATCTTGATAGGAACCTGTAAAACTCTTTTGTGCAACCAGTGGAGGCTCACCTCCCAGCCTAGGGTTGTAACTTCCCACCCCTGAGCTAGGGGAAAACATAGGGAGACCAAGGTAACACATTTATCCAAACAAAAATGCACAACTTGGCACAGTAACAATATTCTTGTTTAAACACTTAGACATCACATAGGCTAAAAACACTCAAGACTTTACAAAGGCTGATACACTATGCCAGGTTTAATTCAATACATTCACACATGTTGAAACACTCAGACTTCACAAGACAGATTCCTCTTAAATCCATCTATCACTAAATTATGTTCACACCTAATTTAGCAAGGCCTAAACATTAGTTGTTTAGAGGGAGTACACAATTTTTTTGCTTATGCAGGATCATCCAGTCAATATATGATGTCTTGAGAGAAGACAAGTGCAAAATCACTTATCAAAATCATGTAATAGCTCAAGTTGAGCTATTACATCATCCTGGTAAGTGAAATCATCTACAGACAAGAAAACAGACATTCAAAGGATGAGGAGAATTGATGGAGTTCATGTTCCAATTGTTGATTATTCATTATGTTTCAGTGCAAGTAAAAGAGGTATTTATAGACTGTCAAATTATATAGCATATTTTATACATATGTTCCAAAGAAAGATCAATTTTTTATGCTATGTATTTGATTCAGAAAGTGAAATATACACAAATCATTGCATAGAATGAGATAGCTGATTATATTCAAAAGAATGTATAAAAGTGTCCCACACAAGCCGTGGGAGTAACTAAAATAGGTAAGATAAAAGTAAATTTTACTTTTGAAAGAAAAGAAATGCATAGGAAAAGAAGAGGGACCCGTCATTTTCTGTGAATGACGAATCCCGTGGTTGAGTTGGTTGCTATCTTCCTCCATCCATTTGAGCTCCAACGTACCTAGAAAATAGTTTTTGTTAATGCTCAGGGTACCAAGTCTTTTCATACACAATCAGAACTTCAAAAGTACCATTCACTTTTATGTAGCCGTAATATCAGTAATTAGATATCATCATAAGAGAGGTCAGAATGAGAAGACATAATTGCTATACTAGAAAGAGATAGATCCATACAAGTAACCCCACATCATGAATCAAAGATATGTTTCATATGCTAACATGTTTGCTTCCTATGTAGGTATATAAGAAATCAGTTTGTTGATTCATCCTTTGTAAAATAGCATGTGGAGAAAATGGGCTCCCATGAGGGTTGATCCCAGTGTGCTCAGAATAAGACAGTCAGGATGCAAGAGTTAAAAGAGTTAAGATACAATAGTTTAAAGAACAGGCAAAATAGAATGCAAGACAATAGACATTTTTCTTCTTCTACATGATCATTAAAGAGGAATTCATATGGTTTTATCATACACAGAAAAGCACAAGAATGAAGTACAACCATAGAAGGTATTTTTCCTTCTTTTTGTTGTGATTGAAGTATGAATTTGTTGTTCAGATATACCCCACAGATAGAATGGTTGAATAATGAAACAAAATATATGCAACATCATGTGTAAAGCCATTTGGAACAACAATATGCTTGAAAAGACATCATAGATTGGAGCAACATTAAAATAGAGTAAGTGTTGCTACAGAATTAAAAGAATAATGTATCATTTCATCTTAAATATATCATGCTCTCTATGCATAAATGAAATCACATCTCAACAAATGAAGATACAATCATGTGCCTGAGAGATGAATAATGGAGTAGCTCATTATGATACAGTCATTAAGATCAAGAGAATATCAAGATCATATCATATATTAGGTGCAGAAGGAATGCCACAGGATAATATCAATATCATAAATGTATCAACTTATTCAAGGACAGGAAAAAGTATACATTATGTCATACTCAGTGACAGATACTAGAAAGAAGGCCTTATACCTTGTCTTAACTTACAAGACTCCAAAATGATACGTCAACAAAAGAAGAGATATTGTTAACAGGATGCAAAGAAGAGGGCAACAGGTTCGTGACCAACTACCAAGACACATACAAAAACACAAGTTACAGGCTTCAATAATAATGGAACAACTTATACAAGGAGCAGTTCAGAATGTTAATGCCATACAGAAGAAGAAGAAGCATAAACATTGGAGTTTAATGCTACATCAAATGTATCAAATGCAAAGAAGAAGAGGATACAATTTTCTAAATCTATGCCATTGCTTTCATACATCAAAAAGAGAAACATTTAAAGAATGAAGAGTTTTGTGTGTTCTTTGCATTCTCAAAAGAGAAAGAATGAGTAACCCTTGATGGAAAGATTTCAGTTAAATGTTTTGCAAACACAAGAATAGTAAGTGTCTTTATTTTTTGCATATGCAAAAGGATGATGCCCCATTTATGATGATTTTGAGGTGGAGATGGAGGTGGATTATGGTGTTCAGGTGATGGGGACCGTAGAGGTGGCACATTGAGGAAATCCTCAACATCAAAGTGAATATCATGATCCATGATATAAAAACTAGATGAACCTGCATATATAGATAAATATACAAACAAGTACAAAAGTAACTTTCAAGAATATATATATAAATTATAAATAAACATATATCTGTTGACCACCCAAAGTATTGAGAGGGGGGGTGAATCAGTACCGTATTAAACCTCTTACTAGTAATCCATTTACCACATGCAATAACAAAGCAAATTAAACATAGAAGAAACAATGACAATCCATCACACATGAACACCAAGATTTTTACGTGGAAAACCCAAAACTGGAAAAAACCATGGTGAGTGTTAGCTCACAATATATTATGTAATAACAATACCGAATTATAAGAAGGCTCACTACCCAAAGAAATGCTCACTGCAAGAAAGGCTCACTACCTAGAGAAATAAAGAAGAAGGAAGAATGGCTCACTGCTAGGTTGAACCGCTCAGATTGCATCTACACATGCATGGTTACAGTTCTGATGAATCTCAAAACACTATCTCAAAACTCTTTATCTTGACTACTCTATTTCACTTCTCTGCTTTTACATTAAGCAAGATCTCTCTTCTTCTACTCTTGTTACCTGCACCGTACTTCACATTCTCATTCGCATCACATCACTTCACTCAAACACTGAATTCAATCTCATATATATCCACAATACAAAAAAAAAAACTTCATATTAGGTTAGCCTAATAAGGTGTAGCATGTAGTCATGCCTTATGTACTCTTTCAGCCAAATTCATTCATCAATCTTCACATCGGACCCAAAAAACTCTTGAATCACTTTCACCTATGTCGGCCTCAACTATTCCACCACTTAGAATCAAGTTCTACACTACAGAACTTACCGCATAACACTTATCATGTCGGCCTCCAATACAAGTTGCCACTAGTTCAGTTCATCTGTTAGACTGGAACTTTTAATGCGGATCATAACACTTGCTCAAAAGCATATCAAGAACTCTTCATATATCTTAGATCCTTCCTTTAAGATCACAAAACAAAATATACTTATGCAATAAAATATAGACCCCAAGAGCACATGCCCTATCACAGTCAAACACTGTCATACAATATAGTGATACTCAACAGCTTGTAACTATCTTTTCAGTGGACTTCAAAACTTGCAAATCTAGATTTAGACTCTTCATACAAGTGTTTACAACACCTCAAAACCACACTGCAAAACATGCAACATCAGAGGAATGTGGACCAATTCAACTGACTGTTTTGCACTAAATATCACTATCTTTTGCTCTGTCAGACTTAGAGTGTTTGAAGATATGCTTCTAGTACTTTTCAAGAGCTAAAATCTTAGATATAATATATCCTAAGGACTGCAAACAACATACCAGAACCGCATTATCTAATCTTCAACTGCGGACCAATGCCATCCATTATATTGCTAGTCTAGTGTTGTCTCATGTATACTACCAACACTTAGTAAAAAATGACTAAGTCTATTTCACCGGATCAAAAACTTTGTCTCGACCTTATTCCTTTTCTTGTTTCCATAAATGACAACATCTTCAAACATCATACACAATCATTCACCATCATACCATTAGTGTCTCTCTCTTTGTGATGTTTTCCAAGTTGCCAACAATCTCCCCCTTTGGCATTGATGGCAACATTTGATGTGAAAAATTGTTATACTATTCTCCCTTACTCTTTACACACTACTCCCCCTAACTTCATGCTTCTCTTCTTACTTTCCAAGTATTTTTCACATGCTTCATTCTTCCTCTTTGACATCAATTGCAAAGGTGTATGATACAAGGATATGTACAAGTTACCAAAACTTCAAAACTATTTTTCTTTACTCTGCATATATACAAATGAAATCAAAACATCTTATTGCTTTTCTAGTAGAATATTTGAATAAACCTTCCTTAGTTGTGCCACATCTTGATCCCAACTAACCTTCACATCACTTAAAACTAATATGTGTCCATTTATCTGAGACACCAGATCTTCTACCTTCTTTATCGTAGCAGGGACCTCAGAAATTTGCTTTGTCTACTCTGCAACTACTACTAATCTGGCCATGGATGCAATTTTGAAGCTCACAATCTCCCTAAGATGACTCATTCTATGCTTTGTGACCTCTCTCTGCATTTGCAACTTATGTATTTTAGTGTAGATAGTCTCCACTTCTTCTCTTTGTTGGCCAACAACATCTTTTACCAGATTATATGTTTTGGAGATGTCCATTATCTTGGCTTCCCATTCATTTATCTTCTTCTTTATGTCCTTTGTTCTCTCAGGCCATGTAAGACAGATCTGTTAGATTTCACTAGCCTCTTTGATGGTTGTTTGTGCAAATTCTATACTCTATTCTAATAAAAATTTATCTTGAGAAGCTTTATCTTTTAGCTCAACTAATCTCTTACTGTCTATTTCAGATCTTACCTTTTTATCAGTAGCTTGCTCAAAGGATTCAAAATGAGAATCCATAGACTCCATAATCTTTTTCATTTGTGCTACGGGAGTGAGTGTTCTATCTCTCTGAACTCCAGGCATGATTTTCTCAAAAATGTTTATTGCTTCACCAAGTAGCTCACTGTCTTCCATGTGAGACTTTATTATTTCTTCCTAGGCAGTTGCTTGGAACATTGTACCCAATTCAATTTCTATAGGGAAGACATGGTTGCCAAGTTTATTTGACCTTCCAAATGTGTCTGCAATTTGTGCTTCCTTTTGTTTCAATGAAATTTCCCTTAATGCATTAGCAGTGTCTCTTTTTATTTCAACTTGAGACATTTTAGTATCTTGACTCTTTGGAGGAGGTTCTTGATTGTGCTCTTGTTCATTTCTTTTTGGTTTTGGAGCAGGAATGTCCATCATTTGTTCATTTTCCTCTTCTCTCTGCTCTTCTTGTTCCTCAGATACCTTTTCATCAGATGTCATCTTTGCTTCTTCAGACTTCTTCTCTTCTTGAGTTTCTTTCATTTCTTCATCCTTTCCTGAACTCTCCGGAGGAGTGATTGTGTCTTGGTCCATGCTCTGCTCAACATTCACTTTTAGAGCATCATTAGAAGTGTCAACATTATTAAATTGCTCTTCCCCATCAGTGTCCAGAATAGTTGTGATTTACAATTCATGCAACATGCTCAGGATTATCTCATTTGTTTCATTTACCAGTATCTTAGTGTCACTAGCCATAAGTGTATTAACTCTTCTCTTTGTTCTAAATATTTCATTGAGTATCTTTGTGATTTTAGCTCTTTCTTCACTTGTTATATCTGGGCAAAGACTTAACACGACATATTCTCTTATCTCAACATCTTTGGCCATAGCCCCTTCCTTCATTGTTGTCATGATGCTAGCTAGGCTATCCGGTAATTGATCTAAGATTTCAATTAAAGCCTTGCTAAACATATTCAAATATCTAACAACTTATGTTTCAATAATTACCTTGTCTACATGTCATATCTTTAATCATACATTTCAGCTATGGGTTTCAAATTTCCATGTTGAGCAAATGCATTGACTAAGGTTTTGAAGGATAGCATTGCTTCACTTTCAGTCTTCTCATCTTCCTTCTTCTTCTTGGTCTTTCTTGAGGGCTTCTCCTTTTTACCGGGAGTAGTTTCCTCTATTCTTGCCCATTTTGTTTCAATCTCCTCATCTTTCTCTGTTTCCTCTTCTTCTTCTCCTTCATGTAGGCTCACATAAACTCTTTTTGTTGCCTTTGTTTTCTTATTCTCTAGTTTATACCTTCATGCTGGATATCAGCACCACACTTCTGGCTGGGGGGATAGGATTTTGCATTTAAGCTCCCCCTGAGCCAGAGCTCCCAATTTACTTCCTGAAGGAAGTACCAGCACCAGAGTCTGGTGCAGACTCATCCTTGACTTCCTGTACTTCCTTCTTAACCCAAATTCAATTCATCTCCTTCTTGATCTCTACTAAATCTACCTTTTGTACTGGTTTCTTCATCTCTTCCTAATTAGCCTTCATATTTTTGCAGAATCTTGCAATATGTCCAGACCTGTTGCAATTGAAGCATACAACATTTCTCTATCCATTGTTTCTTTCATTCATTCTTGATCTACATCGGTTAGCCTTGTGTCTAAATATATTGCATGCAATGTAATTCCCATTGAAAGATTGAGCATTCCTTCCATTGCTATAGTTGTTCCTTATCTGACTTCTACATTCACTAGCTTTATGACCAAACCTCTTGCATATAAAGAAGTTACCTTTGAAGGTTTTAACATTCCTTCTATTGTCATAACCATTCCTTATCTAACTTCTACAATTATTAGCCTTGTGACCTACTTTATTGCAAGTAAAACACTGACCAGAAAATGATGGAACATTTTGATTCATTTTGCTCCTAAATTGAGTAGTCTTATGACCAAACTTATTGCATGTATTACAATAACCATTGAAAGAAGGGTACCTTTGAGCATTTGGTTGCCTGACCGATGGTCTTCTAGGTCTGTTCCTTTGATTCTGGATCTATTTTCCTTTGTCCTTCTTGATTTCAACATTCTTTTCTTGACTAGTTTTAGAGCTTTCACCTTTCTCAAATGCCAAGCCTTCTTTGTCATCAGGACTCTTTTGACTTGCAAGTATTCTATCAAGTTCAGCAACACCCACTCTAAATTTATCTTCCTAAATCCATGTCTATTTCATATCATCTTTCAGATCCACAACTTCTTGTTCAAGCTTTGTGTAGTCTTCAGTTTTGCTTTTCACCAACTGATTTAGGTCTTCTTATGCTTTTGATCTTTTTACAACTTCCACTTTCAGATTACTCAAGGTGTCATTTGGAGATATCAATTGTTCACTAACCTCCTTATATTTTTCTTTGAACTTCTTGACTTGCTCCCTCAAATTTTTTATGCATTCATCTACTTCCTTGACATTATCTTTCAGATCCATGTTTTCTAATTAAACCCTTTCAAGATCTTCAAGTGCAAACTTGAGTTCTTCTTCATTGACAAGCGTGCATTCTTCTTCAGTTTTAGAATTGCATCAATTTCTTCAGGAGGAGTAGGATGTTTTTTAGCTGCCATGTGTTTAGTCTCCAAGATCTTCCTCAAGCTGTTAGGCTTCTTCCAAGGAGCCAGGCTCTGATACCAATTGTTGAACACCCAAAGTACTGAGAGGGGGGTGAATATGTACTCTATTAAACCTCTTACTAGTAATCCATTTACCGCATGCAATAACAAAGAAAATTAAACATAGAAGAAACAACCACAATCAATCACACATGAACACAAGAATTTTTACGTGGAAAACCCGAAACTAGGAAAAACTATGGTCAGTGTTAGCTCACAATATATTTTGTAATAACAATACCAAAATACAAGAAGGATCACTACCTAGGGCTCACTGCCCAAAGAAATGCTCACTACAAGAAAGGCTTACTGCCAAAATAGGCTCACTACCTAGAGAAAGAAAGAAGGAGGAGGAATGACTCAGTGCCAGGCTGAACTACTTAGATTGCATCTATACATGCATGGTTACACTTCCAATGAATCTCAAAACATTGTCTCAAAACTGTTCATCTTGACTTCTTTGTTTCACTGCTTTGCTTTTACATTAAGCAAGATCTCTCTTCTTCTGCTCTTTTTACCTGCACTATACTTCACATTCACATTTGCATCACATCACTTCACTCAAACACTGAATTCAATCCCATATATATATCCACAATACCAAAGAAAACTTCATATTAGGTCAGCCTAATAAGGTGTAGCGTGTAGTTGTGCCTTATGTACTTTGTCAGCCAAATTCATTCATCAAAATTCACAACGGACCTAAACAACACTTGAATCACTTTTACCTATGTTTGTCTCAAGTATTCCACCACTTAGAATCAAGTTCTACACAATAGAACTTACCGCATACAATCTTCACTTATCACATCAGCCTCAAATACAGATTACCACTGGTTCAGTTCATTTGTCAGACTAGAAATTTTACTACAAATCATAACACTTGCTCAAAAGCATATCAAAGACTCTTCATATATCTTATCTATTCTTCCTTTAGGACCGCAAAGAAAAATATACTTATGCGGTAAAATGCAAACCCCAAGAGCACATGCCTTGTCACAGTCAAACATTGTCATACAATGTAGCGATACTTAGCAACTTGTAACTATCTTTCTGATGGACTTCAGAACTTGCAACTCTGGATTTAGTCACTTTATACAAGTGTGTACAACACCTTAAAGCCACAAATCAAAACATACAACACCGAAGGAATGCAGACCAATTCAACTGAGTGTTCTTCTCTTAATATCATTATCTTTTGCTCTTCCAGACTTAGAGTGTTTGAAGATATGCTTCTAGTCATTTTGAAGAGCTAAAATATTGGATATAATATCTCCTAAGGACTGCAAACAACATACCAAATCCACATTATCTAATCTTCAATTGCAGACCAATTCCTTCTATTATACTACTACTCTGTTGCTATCTCCTGTATACTACCAACACTTAGTCAAAAATAACTAAGTCCTTTTCCCTGGACTAAAAACTTTGTCTCAACCTTATTCCTTTCATTGTTGCCATCAATGACAACATCTTCAAACATCATACACAATCATTAACCATCATACTAGTAGTGTCTCTCTCCTAGTGATGTTTGCCAAGTTGCCAATAATATCAAAAACTAGATATTATACATGTTGAGAAATAACAAGAAATATTTAAATTAAACGTACAAGACTACATTTAAAAGAAAAAATAGGATCTACATACACATATGTATACATCATTGAACTTGAGCATACATACAAGTTTCAAAATTTAAGAGATTTTAGTTCTATGTAATTTTAGTACATGTGTACATATACTAAAAATAAACTGAAAACATGTACATAAAAAAGGTAAATTTTGTGGATTTCAATACATACTTTAAAGTGTTTACAAGGAATAGTGAAGTTTCCCCTTAAATCCTAATTTATTAAATTCCCTTAATCCACATGTCATATTTTGTAGGTCCACAAACCATGCTAATGGAATGATTTTGTCCATAGTTGACCAAGTTTAATATATATATCTTAAACAAGTTTGTAAAAAATTCAAGCTCATCTAACATTATACAAATAATTGTTAATGTGATGTGAAATCTAGTAAAATTGTAGGGCCACATTTTGATGATCTATTGTTGTAGGTTAATTATTGGTTGTTTCAACCGCCCTACATATATTTAATTGATAGTACACTTTTCATTTTACATATCATATTTTTTAAAATGTATTTAGGACATAATTAAACACTAAACCCTAAACCCTAAATCATCAAACCTAAACCCTTAACCATTAAATATAAACCCTAAACCCTTAACCCTTAACCTTTAACCCTAAACCCTTAACTCTAAACAATTAACCTTAAACCCTTTTAACCCTAAACCCTAAACCCTTAACCCTTAACCCTTAACCCTTAACCCTTAACCCTTAACCTTTAACCCTTAACCCTTAACCCTAAACCCTTAACCCTTAACTATAAACCCTTAACCCTTAACCCTAAATCCTAAACATTTAACCCTAAACCCTAAACCCTTAACCCTTAACCATAAACCCTAAACATTTAACCCTAAACCCTAAACCCTAAACCCCAAACCCTTAACCTTAAACCCTTTTAACCCTAAACCCTTAACCCTAAACCCGTAACCTTAAACCCTTTTAATCCTAAACCCTAAACCCTTAACCCTATACCCTTAACCCTAAACACTTAACCCGAAACCCTTAACCCATGAAATGTGTATGCAATCTTTGATATCACTCATTACTATTAATCTAACCCACGAAATGTGTAGCGATACTCAGCAGCTTGTAACTATCTTTCTGGTGGACTTTAGAACTTGAAACTCTAGATTTAAATACTTTATACAAGTGTCTACAACACCTCAAAACCACATAGAAAAACATGCAACACCAGAGGAATGCAGACCAATTCAATTGAGTGTTCTTCTCTTAATATCATTGTCTTTTGCTTTGCTAGACTTAGAGTGTTTGAAGATACGCTTCCAGTAATTTTCAAGAGCTAAAATCTTAAATATAATATATCCTAAGGACTACAAACAACATACCAGAACTGCATTATCTAATCTTCAACCATGGACCAATTCCATCCATTATACTGCTACTCTGTCGTTGTCTCCTGTATACTACCAACACTTGGTAAAAAATGACTAAACCTTTTTCACTGAACCAAAACCTTTGTCTCAACCTTATTCCTTTTATTATTGCCATCAATGATGACATCTTCAAACATCATGCACAATCATTCACCATCATACCAGTAGTGTCTCTCTCTTAGTGATGTTTTCCAAGTTGCCAACAATATCAAAAACTAGATATTATACATGTTGAGAAATTACAAAAAATATTCAAATTAAATGTACACGACTACATTTAAAACAAAAATTAGGATCTACATACACATATGTATACATCATTCAACTTGAGCATACATACAAGTTTCAAAATTTAAGAGATTCTAGTTCTATGTAATTTTAATACATGTGTACATATACTAAAAAATAAACTGAAAACATGTACATAAAAAAATGTAAGTTTTGTGGCTTTCAATACATACTTTAAAGTGTTTACAAGGAATAGTGAAGTTTCCCCTTAAATCCTAATTTATTGAATCCCCTTAATCCACATGTCACATTTTCTAGGTCCATAAACCATGCTAATGGAATGATATTGTCCATAGTTGACCAAGTTTAATATATATATCTTAAACAAGTTTGTAAAAAATTTAATCTCATCTAACATTATACAAATAATTGTTAATGTGATGTGAAATCTAGTAAAATTGTAGGGCCACATTTTGATGATCTATTGTTGTAGGTTAATTATTGGTTGTTTCAACCCCCTACCTATATTTAATTGATAGTACACTTTTCATTTTACATATCCTATTTTTTTAAATGTATTTAGGACATAATTAAACCCTAAACCCTAAACCGTCAAACCTAAACCCTTAACTATAAACCCTAAACCCTAAACCCTAAACATTTAACCCTAAACCATAAACCCTTAACCTTTAACCCTAAACCCTTAACCTTAAACCCTTTTAACCCTAAACCCTTAACCCTTAACCCTTAACCCTATACCCTTAACCCTAAACCCTTAACCCTAAACTCTAAAATTTTTAACCCTAAACCCTAAACCCTAAACCCTTAACCCTAAAACCTAAACATTTAACCCGAAACCCTTAACCCTATACCCTTATCCCTAAACCCTTAACCCACGAAATGTGTATGCAATCTTTGATATCACTCATTACTATTAATCTAACCCATGAAATGCGTTTGACCTAAGAGAATCCATTCACCTATTGACTTGACAAACTCCTAAACAATTTCTATAAACACTACCCTAACAAGTTTAGCTATCTAGAAGACAAAGGTGAATATTTTTTAAGGGCATGTTATGTCGAATTAATATTGTGTAGCATATATCAAATTTATGTAGTAAATCAAGCTCACGACACTTGGGATTGAACTTGTAGCATTAGGTAATAAATTGTAGAGTTTTTTGAGGTGACACAAAACCTAAAATAGGAATCATATAGTGCCAATTAATTATCTAGCAATGATATTTATCATTGCATCATAACATCCACATCATTATGACCATCATCAAGTTTAAAGCTAAGTACTTCTATCCTATGTATATAACTTTCATATATTTATTGTAATTATTTATAACTCCTAACATTAATTAATCCAAGTTAATTTATACTTCAATAATTATATTTATTTAACCTAAATATATGTAAAAAAGATTTTATTCTCCTACACCTCTCTACACTTTGTAGGTGTAATTAAGCTATTATAATGACAAAAGGTGTTCTATAGTGATAGTTAAGGCTTGAAACATCATATTGTGACTGCGTAAATATAAATTTCCAAATAAAATCCCCCAAATCTAGATATATATTTTAATGAGAGGAAGTTACAAAATTGTAATTTACACTATCGAGAGATATTGGTGTCATCTAACATCTATCTATACTTTTGGCATTGTACATTTAACCCTAAAACCTAAACCCTTAACCCTTAACCCTAAACCCTTTTAAACCCTAAACCCTTAACCCTATACCCTTAACCCTAAACCCTTAACCCTTAACCATAAACCCTTGACCCTAAACCCTAAAACCTTAATCCTTAACCCTTAACCCTCAAACCTAAACCCTTAACCCTTAACCCTTAACCCTAAACCCTTAACCCTAAGTTCCCTAAACCCTAAACCCTAAACCCTAAATCCTTAACCATCTACATCCTCTTAGGACAAGCCTTAAGCAATTTTCTTAAATCCCCTTAATCCATGTCATAATTGCCAGGTCCATAAACCATGCTAATGGAATGATTTTGTCTTAAGTTGATCAAGTTTAATATATTTATGTTTTTAAACAAGTTTGTCAAAACTTCAAGCATCTAACATTATACAAATTGATCAAATGTGAATGATCAATTTTCAACTATTATTAGTGGCTTAAGGGGATTAATGAGTATATTTCAAGGGGATTAGTGCTATTATTAGTGGCTTAAGGGGATTTTATGATCATCCCTTGACAATGACATGTGGTTTGTCTACCTTTTTTAAACAAATAATTGTTAATGTGATGTGAAATCTAGTTTTGTAGGGCCACATTTTGATGAACTATTGTTGTAGGTTAATTATTGGTTGTAGGGCCACATTTTAAATTCGTACTCAAGTTTCTCAATTATTTCCCTATACTCTAGCATACCTTGCCACATAGAGGTCCTTCGATGCTATTGATTTTATGCTTTATTTCTATTCCCCCCATAATCTACTTATTCATATCTAGAATCATTCCCATATCTAAAACATTCCTTCATCTACCTCCTTAAGCAATTGACCATCATTAAGGGGTTGATTGTCATTAAAATATAAAATTTTGCATTTATCCTATTACTATCAATGAAATACCATTTTATGAATTTATTTGAACCATTGAGACTTTAGGGTTTTGTTTCAATTCAGTTTATGGTTTTCTTTTTATGTGCAGGGTAATTGTTTTTAGGTTTCAATTCAATTTAGAGTTTTTTTTGTTGTGTAGGGTAATTGTTTTTAGGTTTCAATTCAGTTTAGGATTTTTTTGTGTGTAGGATAATTGTTTTTAGTTTTCTTTGATATGAGGGTTTATTCAGTTTTGAGAAAATTCAAACCAAATTTAAATCCTAATATAGAATAATACAGAAAAAAAAATTGAAATAAAAATTACAAATTCAAAAAATGTAAAAAGTGTGGAAAAATCCACTCACTTGGAGTTTGAGGTGGCCGGAAACACTCTTTTGATACTCAAGATCTTGTTCTCTAACTTGTGACTGTCGCTGAGAAATGAGGTCGCAGGTGTTTTCTAAAAAAATTAAAACTTTTCTGAAATGGGATCCCGTTTCTTGGTTCGAGGTTCAGGGTCCCGCTACATAAGGGGAACTTGTTCTAGATTTTAGGCTTGGGATCCCGATCCCTAATGGGATATCATTTTATACAAAGTAGGATCCTGTTTTGCTTTGCCCGATTTTAGGTTTTTGCCTAAGTCCAAAACTTCCATGAGAAGTGGACTCAACTTTGTGCTTTTATCCTTATAAAAATATAGTATACAAAATCCATATGCAAAAGAAATAGACAACATACCATCAAAGGTGACAAAAGATATACCCTAGGAAAATCATCATTGGGGGAAAAATCCAGCCTAAAAAAACCATTTCTCATGTATTATTCAATAATAAAGATTACAATACATATACAGAGTCTCCATGAATACCCCTGAAGCATCAAGCTCTCTACATGCACTCCATGTGAACAAGCACGTAACCACACATCTCATGCCATGCTTCAAACCCTCACATGTGCAACTTGCAAGAGATGCTCAAACAAGCCAAACCTAGCCAACAACTCAAACAACTAACAAGCCAACCTCAACAACTAGCAGTGTTGTAGACATGATATTTCCACAGTCCAGGATTGAATAGAGCTTCTGGAATCACTGTGTATTGCTTTTTTTCTCGTCAACATTTCGGATCACACTTAATGATCCATCATCAGGACAAAAAGAGGAGAATGAAATAGAGATAAAATTGCAGAGAATGTTGCATAAAAAGAGAGAGGGTTGAGGGCACGTAGGACAAGGAGTAGAATTAAGGTATTTAATACCTTGATGTTCTTTTATAGTCACCTTTGTCTATGTATTCTTGGGTTTATGCCTCTTTTCTTTCTATGATCTGTTTACTTTTACGTCCTCTCCTTCTTCCTTCTTGCTTATTTTTCCAATCTTTTACCCTCTTATTTATCACATCCGCCCTTTTCTCCTATTTTTATTTTTATTTTATACCTTAATTCTACTCCTTGTCCTACGTGCCCTCAACCCTCTCTCATTTTATGCAACCTTCTCTGCAATTTTATTTCTATTTCATTCTCCTCTTTTTGTCATGATGATGGACCATTGAATGTGATCCGAAACGTTGACGAGAAAAGAAACAATACACAGTGACTCCAGAAGCTCTATTCAACTACCAGTGTGTTTACTTTTATAGAGATAAGCTCACTCAAATACAAGATGTAGTATGATGAAATCATATTCCTCAAAACCATGAGTACACTAAAACCATTGACCCCCACATTTAATTGTTGTTACTAAGTTTTCCTTTTTCCCCAATAATTAAATAATTACAAATAAATAATTAAGTGTTCTATGTGTCCCACACACATAAAATAATTAACCCAATGTTACATACAACTTTTACAAGCGGAACCAAATAAATATTTAATCTGGTTAAACACATCACAAATAAATATTTATTTTACACAAATAAAAAAATTAATTTTATGCAAGGTGTACAACACACCTATTCCAACAACCACTCTATCTCATCCCTTGTTCAAATCCCTCCAAAAAATGCCTATAAATAAGACATTCTCTAGGTATATTGACTCCATGCTCTCATACTCTAGCCTTATGTTGCCAATATCTTTGCTTCTTGCCTCCATTTTCTACCTTGTTTATGCTAGTTTTTAGAGAGCAATCCACATTTGCAATAATATAGTTGCACTATCCCTTTGAGTAAAGCTAGGGCTATGTTTTTTGGGTGTTTCAGCCCTCCACTCTATCAAGGGGAGTAAAATAGCTCTTGGATTCAAAGGTATAATCACTTATTTTTTTACCTTTTATGTTTGATTCCCTAGGTTATTTTATCATCTCCAATGATTTAGAAGCTACTAATGGAATTATTTATCCTTGTGTTACAAGAATTTATGGACAACATATTTGAAAGGAGAATTTTCATGTTTAAATGAGCCATAGGTTCATTTTTATATTGCATTTAATTTATGCATGTTTGAGAATGAACATACTTAGAAATGCATGATTCATATTTATAGATTTAGATGCACCCCAAAGTTGGGGAATATTTCATGTTGAAATAAGCATCCTCAATACATTTTTCATTTTGGTTTTGTTCCTAATTTAGGGCCATGTAAATTTATCTTGGCATGCCAATGGTCAAAATATGCATTTCATTAATTTATTGGACTCCACTATTGGGAGATTACTAAGGAAAACTATGGGATGGAAAGGTTCCCTTCTTAGCTAAGTGGGCAAGCTACAACTTGTTAAATCAACTTTACAAAATATTCTTGTCTACTTCCTATCTCTTTTTAGGTTTCCCTTTGGTCTTGCAAGGAAATTGGAAAAAACTCATAAGAGGTTTCTATGGATTGGGTCTGAGGAGAAAAGAAGGATTCCACTAGTTAACTAAGATTAGGTATGTCTCCCCCCCCTAAAAAAAAAAATGGGGTGGGTTGGGTATAAAAAATTAAATATGTTTAATTCATCCTTATTGCCAAGGTGGGATGCAGACTTAGAGAAAACAAGGAATGGACAACTATCGTTAACTTCTTAGAGAAAACACAGAATGAACAATGGGTGGGCATGATGGAGGCATTTGCGAGTTCCTTCAATTTAAGGCAAAAAGCTAATACCATTTCTTGTAAATCTCATCGACCTCATCTATATACAAAAATCTGCGTTGTTTATGCTTTATGACCTCATCACATCTCATTAGGGGAATTCGTATGCATTTGTTTGTCCTGTTGTGTCTGTCAATAGATCAACTAAGGGAACAAATTTATTGATGACATTTATGTCAAGTGGTCCAACAATTCTTAGTTATGGGATTTATTGAGCCAATCGCTAAAGTCCATTAGGGGAAAAGACCCAATAGGTGTGCACCCTAACTTTGTGCCTCTCAAAAACATACTTGCCGATGTTGAATACGTTTAAAAACTTTATAGCAACTTCATTGCTTAGTCGAATGCTTATAACTAAGGTTTCAGGGCCACACGATCAATTTGGATGCCAGATCTATACGTAATTGTAAAAAGTGTCAAAAACAACACTTTTTGAACACCTGCCTTATGATGGTCAATTCTCACCTCCCTTCATCGTACACATTTGCGCCAATGAGTGAACAATTTTCCCCCTATATTATAGACATTAGTACTCAAATCCATAATAGAATCCTCTGAAAAATAAATCTAAACTCATCTCTTATGTGCATATTTATATATAAACCTAAACAACATTATACTATTAACTAATTAGAAAATTACCAAAAAATATTCTATAAAACACCCTATACTTCATATAATGTTATGCAATTTTGAATCAAACTTAACCCTAATATAATAATATTATATCCTATTGTTGAATAACCCTAAACCTAAAATGAAGCTCACTTCTCACACTCAACCCTATTTCTCACTCTGCCGCTGCCGCTGCCGCTGCTCCAGCCCACAGCTTCCATGGAGGCCACCGACATGGGAAGCATAAAGATCGCCAGGCGTGGGAAGCAGAGAGGCCATTGATGTGGAGGTGGATGGAGGCAACAGGTTTGGGTTTTCAACAGTAGCCAAAGGACTTCTTAGACTCGTGGAGTTTTTAGTATTTTGCTATTTTTTTTTGGTTTTTCTTCACCCATTTTGATGTTTCTTTGGTGGGTATTCAGGCATAGATGGGTCGGTCGGTATGAAGCTCACCTTTTCTGATCTTGTCATTTCCCAGTTCTCCGCTCCCTCAGGACTCATAGCAATCCACTCCTCAGCCACATTTAGTCACAGAAATTGTGTCTTTTAACACAATAGATTTAAAGGGTTTTTGTAACCAGGGTTTGCAGGAGAACCAATAGGTAAGGTCATTTTTGACCTTACTGGGGCAATGACCTGTTTATTTTTTTCTATTGCAAGTTTCTTTCAAATTTCTTAGGGTTTCTTAGGGTTTGTTTTTAAGACAATTGCAGCAGAACACATGGTTCTACTTTTTTGCAGTGATAGATGTGAACATTGTGCATATTTATTCAAATTGGTCTTATCTTGATTTCTTTCCAGTAAGGGCAAATTTTTCCCTGCATTTGTAGAAAAAAGGTTCTACTTAGATTTTTAACCTTTCTTCATATAAATCATGAGCCAAGTATTTTTTACGATTTTTTGCAACTTACTTATCAATAATTCGCTATTTAATTTCATGAACTACAATTAGTCATGAGTGGAATTTTTGTTCATGATTTTGTGTGGATTTCAGGCAACTTTAATGAGATTTATGGGCAGTTCTAACATTTTTTACACTTTGTCATTTCTCTGTTTTAAACAATTTGTGTGATTTTATGAGGTAGACTGTATAATTTGCAATGGAACTTTCTTTGTTTTAGTTGTGAAAAAGTCACAGTTTTGGCACTATAGAAGTTATGGTGGATACAAGAGCCAATCGATTTTTTGTGCATGCATTTCCTATAAATTTAGTTGTGAAATGTCATGGTTTGTTTTGCTACAAAGAAAACAAATTTTTGAGAACAAAAACCTTTTTCTTTGAAAAGAAAAAACTTTGGGCAATGCTTGTCAAACTAATTAACTAGCCCTCTTAGATGCAGTAGAGTGAAAGTTAGTCCATTGGAAGTTTGGGCATGTCTTGGTGGTGGCATTGAATTCTAGAAAATTGTGTATAAGCTAACCTCTGCTGCAAGTCATGCTTCTGTAGAGGAAAACTGTTGACAATTTAGTGTCTTCCAGCCTTGTTTTATTTATATTTGGGGTTAGAAACTTTTAATCAGCAAATATTCAAGATACTTTATCATTTACCAGATTTTGGAAATTAAGAGTGGGATACATAGAATTATCAAATATTCAAGATTTCCAAAATTCAGGTTCAATTTTTCCATGTATTATCTATTTTGTAAACTCGGTGCAAATTCTCATTTCTCTTCACTCTCTTTATCTCTATGCAATTAGTTATTACAACACATGCTATGATAGATGGCTGAAGCTAAAAGCTCAATATTTCTTGACAACCTAGTTGCTATTTTCTTGGAAGCATTGCATATCTACCTTAAGACTCTTTCCTTGTTTGAAAGGCATGAATCATTAGGAACGTTTAGCAAATTGTCACTAAATATAAAGAAAATAGAACCACACTTATAGACAAAATAGGTCTGAGAAGAGATGATTGACCTATAGTTAAAGATACCAATGTTCACTAGTGGGAAAAACTAGAACACAAACAAGGTAATAAGAAAAAGACAGTGATGAGATTTGTCTTGTGAGATACATAAATTTCACAAAATTGGGCTTTATTAAAACACTTCAAAATCTAAGCAGGGGATTGCTGAAACTTAGTTTGAAAATAAGAATAGCATATTATAAAAGTCATTTCTTTCTTTCTCTACATTTATGCACCAAGCTCTCTAAACTTGTAGTTTAGCCTATGTGAGTGTAAATGCTTCCAAAATGCACAAAAACCTTCTCTCCATGGACTAAGAGTCAATTTGTGGCTTACCATGAGCTAACAATACTTTCCAAGGAATTTTCATCTGGATATGTTGCAGGAGCAACACTACAACTGTATTCCCCATTCTCAAACACAATCCAGGAGCTGTCTGTTTGCATAGAATCATCCAACCTACCTGAATTTCTCAATATATTTTCTTCTGTCAATGAGGTTCTCTCTTGAGCCCTCTCTGTCTCCTCCTCCTCCTTTTCCTCATCTTCATAAATGGTATCCACAACTCCAATCCTATTCAAACTACTAAACCCAATCGCCATGCTTGCTAACTAGAAAACCAGCTAATTTAACAAGAAATCAAAACCATGTCCTTAAGAGACAAAAATGTGGTCTTGTGTGTCCTTCACATTCAGAGAAATGAACCCCATATAAGAATAATATTTCACGCTGTTGCATGTACACTGTTTGAGCGTGAAAAAAAAAGTGGTCAGGGGAACTTTCCATTGTAGAGGTGGACAGAACTGTCTTGCCTTTGTTTTTATAGTGATAGCATGCCCACCAGTTCATTTCTTTTCCTTCTTCGGATTTGGATAGTTAAAGCTCTTAAATGCAGATGAAAAAAAAAGATGAAAGGGACATGAAGATGAGAAGGCAGGAGCAATGTTCGTGAATATATAAATCTAGTGTAGACAAAACACAGAGGGCTAATGTAACTAGTACTAAATAGGCTGCCCCAGATGACAACTACTTCTGTTTTGTATTAATCATTTCAATGTTAACAACAAATGCAAACAGTAACATAAAATGATTGTTGTTTGTACTAAATAGGCTGCCCCAGATGACAACTATTTCTGTTTTGTATTAATCATTTCAATGTTAACAACAAATGCAAACAGTAACGTAAAATGATTGTTGTTTGGCATTCTTCTATATCATTTTCCATGGACCTTTCATTGATGAACATATTTTGTATCCATTACTCCTTTTGATTAGTGGAGCTTTAGAGTTGTGGGTACTCATTTCTTGCCTTATTTTTAGGTTTCACTATTACTGGATTCGGCACTTATGATTTGTCTGCATAATCCTCTAGTTTTTAGGGTCTGTGTAGTGTTTTATGGGATGTATTGGTAGAATCTTTTTGAATAAAAGAGTGCAAGGACCAAAGGAAAAAAAAAGGTCTACCAAATTGGCTTAATCAAATGGGCTTATTCACAATATTTTTGTGGCAAAAATGAGAGATCCCATACATATCTTAGCAAGGTTATTTTTCAAATTATTTTATTGCAAATCTTCTGTAGCATAAAACAAACATGGACTCTTTGGACTGAAAAAATGAATGACATGTTTGTTTTAGGTTATAGTAGATTTGCAATAAAATTGTTAGAAGAAAACCTTGCTAAGATGTGTGTGTATTCTAAGTTTGCCATTTAATTGCTGACTGACTAAGTACACAAATGCCCTCCTGAATCATTCAAACTAGTTGCGGCTAAAACAACAGATCTCCTAAACATTTCTCAAAAAACTTTAGATCGGGAAGAATCTCAATTGCAGCTAACTTATTAGTTTACTAAAAAAAACCTTTTACATATTGCCTGAAGGCTAAAGTGCTACCCTGATCATACTCAAGAAGACCTTTTAAATATTACTTGAAGGCTTTAGTTTTCCAAGACAAACCCAATTGGAATCTCAGATTAGCCAGAAGTATAAAGGAACATAAATTTGGAAAATTTTAGAGCTTAGAAAATTCATAGAAGGTAGGCATCAATTGCAGCTATCTCCATTTCAAAGCATAAATTAGGTACTTGCTTTAAACAAAAACAACAAAACATTATATTGCTAGTTGCATAATATGGTAAGACAGTCTTTGACAAAACATTACAAAATTGTCAGCTTTTACTTACAATGTCCAAAATGCATTGTTGACTAGATGTTTCAAAAAACTTATTGCAATAACTTGACATCAAATCCTGATTTTCTAGTTTACCGATGATACAACTTCGACAAAACATTACAAAATTGTCAACATTTACGTACAATGTCCCAAATGCATTACTGACATATGATTCAAAAAAATTATAGCAATAACTTGACATCAAGTCTTAATTTTCTAGTTTACCATAAATCTAGGGAATGGCTCTAGCTCTGGCTTTAGCTCCTCTATAGGACTATTTGTTGAAGTAGTTTTTGGAGGAGCTGATTCCACATGAGGTGTGATAGGAACAAGATGACCAAACATTGTTTCATCTAAAAGCCCATAAAATTGGAATTGCTTTATAGGGGAATGAGGGGGGCTGTGACTAGTCACTTGGAAGTTGTTAATGGCAGTATAAGCAGGGCTTAATATGCTGTACATATCCCTCAAAATTTGATGATGTTTAGGTAGAGGGGTTGATGGAGTACTCAAACACCTTGAACTACTTCCCTCATGTGTTGAATTTGTATTACTAGTCACTTGTTGGTTTCTAAGGGCAGCATAAGCAGGGCTTAATATGTTGTACATATCCCTTAGAATATGATGTTGTTCAGGTAGAGGGGTTGATGGAGTACTCAAATGCCCTGAATAGCTTGCAACATGTTTTGAATTTGTATCCTTGACCATTTGCCTTTGTTCTTTCTTCAATTCTCTTGCCCTTCATTGCTACAACTTTTCTTCTTCCTTCTTTTGTCTCTTCAATTGTCTTTCAAGCTTCTGCTCTTCCCTTCTTTTCTTTTCTTCAATTAGATGGATTTTCTTTGCCTCTGCCTATTGTTTCTTTCTTGCTTTTAGTTCCTCAAGTTCTATTTTCCTTGCTTCTTGCTGCTCATGCAGGATTAGATAATCATCTGTGGTAAGAATTTGGGACTGCCTACCTAGCCTCAGTGCACTGTCATCCAGGGGATTGGGTCTCTTATGAACCATTTCAATTGGTAGCTTGAGAAAGTTCTTTAATGAGCCTTGACTGCATCTCACTTGTTGGTCTGCTATTTCATTACCTTCAGAGTTCTGCAATGAACCTTCATTGCATTTCACTTGCTGCAATGTTGTATCAGTAGCATCTAAATATGTAGTTTCCCAATTTGTGGTATCTGCATAATAATGAATAACATCGTTTATTGGAAGTGGAGGAGGGGAAGGCATAGATAATGACACTTCTTCATTTTCAAAACTAATATGCATTCCAAGGTTGTTGGCAGCTTCTTTAACCCAATTTGGTGGGTTAACTTGTGTTGGCAAGCTCATGGCATCATCTTCTTCATTTGACTGTTGTGTTTGGCTAACATGAGTAGCTGAACTTATGCTGTCATTCACTTCATTTGTTAGTGTTGATTGCTCCCTTGCCATTTGTGCCAAACAATTTTGCACTTCAACCTCTTCATATCTAGCCAACCTTAATATGCTTGCAATACTTGCAATCTCATTTTCTTCTTCAACAAAGAAGGATTCACTTGGTCTCATGTCATTACAAAGAGCATCACTGTTTAGTGGCCAAATTCCAGTCCTTCGAAAACCTGATATGATATTTTCAAATGTAAGGGCAAGCTTGAAAGCTTTGCTACTTAGTTCAGCCAATTCTACCCTCCTTATTTCAATGTGGGGTTTTTTTGCCATCCACTTGGACCTTTCAGTTTTGAAGTATGACTTGAATGGTGCAAAGACACTAACATCCAAAGGCTGAAGTTTGTGGCTGGTATGTGTAGGCAAAGTAAGAAGATCAATGCCCAAAGATCTAGCTTCTTGAATTGTGCTGTAAGCCACATGGCTTCCATGTCCATAAAAAATGAGTAGATGTCTATTTGTGGTTGAAGCTCCACCAGGGACTGATCTAGCAAAATGGTGTAGCCAATTCAAGAAGAGCTCTTTGGTCATCCAAGCATGTGGTTGGGCTGCCATGCACACCCCTGGTTCACAATTTGCTATATAGTTTTTTAGTTGCCTTTTACCTTTGAAAAGATAAAACCCTGGTATACTATGCCCTGCTGCATTAATACAACATAAAATGGTTATCCACTCTCTGCTTTTTGATAGAATTTGTGGCACACTTCTGCTGCCCAACTTTGCAATAACTCGCATCCCGCAATTTCTGCCTGCTTGAACACCTGTTTCATCACAGTGCCATATCTTTGTTGGGCCATAATGATTAGCATTATAAAGTTTTTCCAAGTTGTCATAAAAATTTGTCACAATGCTCGGATGCAACATCACTACTCTATCCCGGTCAAGACCCTCAGCAATCCTTATTGTCAAATCTGGATGACGTCTACGGAAACCAGCCCACCATGATCTACTTGGCAAACCATTCGTGAAAGGATTTGGCCTTCCTTAACAAATTTGTGCAATGTGTGACTTCAACTAATTAACCTCATACCATGACCAAGTTGAGCCAAATCTTTGCACCATTCGACAACTTCCAGCTCTTCTTCCATTGACAAAATCGTTGGTGGTCCCTTTGTTTTCGTGGTTGTTATTCCTGCCAACCAATTTGTCAAACTAGTGCAAGGGATACCCCACTTTTTTCCAGCTACTCTTATGGAGTACTTATTGTCCTCGACATCCTTGATCGCACCATCCATATCTTGTTCTGTCCATTCCCCTCTCTTCATCTTTTCCTTCAATCCATGTTTTTGAGCAGAACTAGTAGAAACATCAATGTTAATTGCACTGTCATTAACTGGACTACAATCAGTGTTATTTTCAGGTGGGTTGATTGAAGTCTCAGCATCATCTGAGTCAATTGCATTCAATTTGACTCCCCTTGGCAACCTGGTCCTAGGCCTTCGACTTGTTCTTCTGGATCTTCTCTTTCCTGCTGCCATAATGCCTAAATAAAATGATGTCATTTAATAATTGTTAGCAAGAAAATGTAATGAAAATGTAATGGATCTTTTCATAACCTATCTGTTAAATGTTATAGCTCTGTTAAATGTAGGCATATATATATATGTGTGTGTGTATGTCTGTTAAATGTTATAACTCTGTTAAATGTTTGGGTGCATCTGATGCTCAGAATGGCACTTTTGAGGTGTCTTGGCATATCTGATGCTCATAATGGTGTTTCTGGTGGTCAAAATGTAGAGTGACGCTAATGAGGTGTAGAGTGGCACTTATGATATGCAGAATGGAGCTAATGAGGCACATAATGGTGCTTGTGATGTGTAGAAGGAAAAATGACACTTGTAACTAGCTGAATGTAGAATGGTGCTTATGATGTACTGGAAGAGTAGATTGGCACATATGATGTACATAATGGTGCAAATGACTAACAAATTGGCACTTATGATGTTTTGATGGCTCCTATGGTTGGTAGAGGGTAGAATGACAACTATGAGTGGCTAGGTATAGAATGATGCTTGTGATTGATAGGTAGGTGCTAGTAAGGAGAAGATTGGCACATATGATATACAGAATGCTGGTCCTACAAAGCTGATCCTTATCAAGTTTCCACTCTTCATTATCTTTTTCTTAATATCCAACTTTTTCTGTCTACCCATCGGATGTGCCCATTCACAATCTGGTGCAAATTTAAGTTTATATGAGAACACAGAGATTCCGTAAGGAAACATGTACAGGAAAAAATCTATTTTATTTTACATGTACTAAAATGTCAAAATCTGCTAACATTTCTTTGCATAGCTTAAGGTTTTGTATATACAAATTTGCTGAATCTCTTGCTTTACATATGATATACAGAATGATGTAAATGATTGATCTACAATACTCTATCGCAGTTTCAATACTCTACAATTACATGATGTATTTAATGTTATTCTCTTTATTAGCATATCTATTTAAAATTTCACCAGCCCCTTGGACAGATTGTCTGCATGCTACAAAGGGATCTATCTAGGTTAATGTAACTCCGAGACATGGGGATGTACTGATTTAAACAGACATCTTAGCATTACATGGAATATCTATTCTCTTTACAAATGTACCCTTTTACAATTTCACAACCACCCTTATGAAAGCTGTAACATTTAGCAGAGCTAACATATAACATTTAACAGAGCTATAATATTTAATATTTAACATATAACATTTAACATTTAACATTTAACAGACATATAACATTTAATATTTAACAGAGTTATAACATTTAACAGACATATAACATTTAAATATTTTTGTCTACCAAGAAGCTAATATTACTTTGTAACGAATCAATATAAGAACATACTATAGAAATGAATAAAAAACCCTGATTTGAGAAGAAGACAATGTGCTACCTAAGCCTTGTAGCAATTTGCAAGTCTGATATTCTGATACTTGTTGTAGTTCTGATATTCTTTCTGACTCATTAGAATGAAAATGATACATATGAATAATTGGTTCATTTTATAGATAAATTCCCTCTAGTTTTTTGAAATTCAGCATTCCACGCATAGAGAACCAATTTTCAAATTTGATCTATTTATTGTGTGATTTGATTTTCATTTGAAATGGGCATGGATGCATTTTTTAAATTTGGTGTCATTAATTTTGTGATTTGATTTTTTAAATGGTGAGCCTCACATCTGTTTGTTTATTTTACAGGTACTCTGAATCTGGTTGTTGAAGTCTCCAAGTTGGGTATTTATTGCTCAATATTTGTGAGAGATGGACTGATTTATTATAAATAAAATTTTGTAACTATGTCAAGTTGGGTACCTATCATTGTTCATTACAATACCAGATTAATTGGTGGAGGACCAATAGTTGTACATTTAATATTTTATATAGAGTAAAAAGCATGTATTGATGTTGACAAGAATGTGTCTATAGGTGGACAAATTTGAACATATTATTTTAATATAGTTTTGTTATAAGTTCAGATGTGATTTTTATTTGGAATAAATTATATTATCTTTTGTTCCATTTAGAGCTAAAAGTTGAAAAGGGATGTTTGTTCATTTTGTACTATTGAATGGGCAGTTGGAAAAAATTTGGTCTATCAATGATACATGTGTGATAGGTTTAAAAGCAATAGTTATTAATACAAAAAGTTACTTTTATTAATATTTTTATATTCAAGTAATAATGAAAATATGTTCTACTAATGGATCAAACTATGGCAGTTACCTTCCCAACCATTGGAACTATGTCACCTATTGGGTCTTTTCCCCTACATCTCGTTGGAAATTCTTTCCTCTTTCAGTTTTTTTTTTATTGCAGGTCATTGAATCTATCCTCACCAATGGAGAACTAGAAAAAAAATGTTTGAATCTATCTACCACCTCTGAATTTGGAGCCCGGTGTGCGTGGTGCTTTCAATACTATTAAAATTTGGCAAATATTTAATATTGACGCAAAATTATTGAATTTGTAGTTAGGACCATTGTTGGTTTTCAATTGTTTAAAGAGGGTGACAGGGAGCTCAAATGATCAGAGGTGGCTTCAACCTTGATTTCAAACATAATGGCGGGTGACGCTCATATTTCTCCTAGATGCAGAGCGATGGAAGGTGACCTTGGATGGGCATGATTTAATGGCGGGTGACGCTCCTGTCGGTGGGGTGCTTAACATGGAGTCTTTGCATTCGTCACCACAGGTCACATGTTTGTACAATGCCATGCAACAAGGGCTTCGCAGGGGATGCATATTAAACCCTCTTAATTGTGCTCTCAACGCACGTAGATTTTATCTACCTGAGGGATTGACCAACAGAGATAACGAAGTAATTGCTGCTATTCGATTTCTTCGGCTTCATGCTCCTGACCTTGCTTTATACTCCCGGTTTTCCTATCAATCACCTTATTGAGGATTTAATCAAATATTGGATTCCCCATCCAATTTTAAAATTAAGCATATTTACCTCAAGGCAAATTGTTGGGCTAATTATTCTGCCAACTGAGCTGTTAACCATGAGAGACACATGAATTAGAAGGGTGAATTTCTCCTCCCTACGGGGACCATTAATGTAATTTATGATGATTTCCTTTGTCTAGGGTGATATGAGGCATGCCACTCATCCCTTACACTTTAGCATAAGGATAATTATGAAGCATAAAGAAGAAGAGTCCTAGATCAGATCAAGAAGTTTCTATCTTATTCTAGACAAGAGCCTAATACTATAGAGAAATTTGCTTTGGATTGGTCTCTCAACTATGGAGCCTTCGCTTTCAACTCAGAGAAGGCATACTAGGTGCACAAGTTGAATCAAGACTTTGTTATTATGGGTGGTGAAATGAACCATGCAAAGTGCAACTCCTATGAGATGGCTAAGTGGGATGCCAAAATGTGAAGGGTTTTGATAAAAGGTAGGCTGACCAGATAAATGAAGAGAGTGAAAGGGCATGAGTCCACCCTCTCTATTAAATTTGCCAAAAAGTTGGACTCATAGGTGGTGAGAATGAGATGAGTGGAGATTGAGGTTTTAGAGGGCCTCATTGCTCAAGTCACTAGTCTATCAATAGAGAGCATGAAAATGTTTAAGGATAAGTGCAACAAAGAGGTGGCCCTCACTTCCTTCCTAAGGGATAGGAAGCAGCAAAAGAACATTTAGAATGGCTTTGTGAGATCCTCTCTACTGCAGCAACGGGACAAGGTTTCTCTATAAACTCATAAGATATGTTACCCTTGAAGGGTAGTTTCAATCTATCTATTCCTTTAATTTAACACTGTTGTGTTATTTTTTCCATTCATATCTTGTAAGTTTCCCATTCTTCCTTTTGTCCTCTCTTGAGCATTTGGTCCTTGAATTTAAATATGGCACTAGGTCAACCCCCTACACTAGTCTCTAATTTTAGTACTAGTTAATCACACCCTTGCTTCTAAAACCTCTCATACTTTTCCTTTTGCTCACGTTCTACTAACTCCTTCCTCTGTTAAACCTCCACTCAAAAAGCCTAAGAAGGAATTAAGCCTAGAAGTCTTTGCATCTAAAATTTCCCATTCTGAAACTACTCTACCTTCAATAGCTCTACCCATACTTCATTAAATATACATATACATATCAAATATATACAGATTAAATATATAGAAAAAAGTAACCAAATAATTTTTTTTTACGATCCGTCCAAAATCTCCTTTTCCATGTGATACAATCTTCTTAAAATTTCAATTATATTTAAAAAATACCTAAATACAATTACACAGCCATCAAATTTAAACCTTATGAACTGACACCATATTGTAAAATGAATCCAATAGACAATACAAACTCCACTCAAAATATAAATTATTGAATGAAAAAGTTTTAAATCTATCACCAGTCAAAAACAAGCCGAATTGTTATATTTTAGAACATTCAAAAGGAAATCTAATAGAAACATTCAACTTGAGAATACCAGTAGACAGGTCACATAAATGTTGAACGGAATGTTTGTTTCTAATTATCTAATAATTTCTTTTTCTTAGAACTTCCTTTTCAAGCTCTAGAGTCATCTAAGGAGGGCTTAAACTTATATAGGAAAAATGTAATTTATAAGATCATCTCGAACATCTTAATGCACTCTTCAATAAGCCTTCGCAACGCTCCCACCCTAAAAGTCTCTATCTTTTAACATCCATTTGAAATTTCAAGAGTCCATTCTCCTCTTCCTCCGGAGGCAATGGCCATGGGAGATGCCCTGCTTCGCAGTAGAATCTAAACCTCTGAAAAGCTTGTATACCAGCCATTGAGACATCATATTTGCGCAATGCAGATTTCAATCTCCGCCAACTTTGTGACTTCCATATCTTTTCCTCATCCCTCTTTTCTCTCTTGCCGGCCTGCTGGGATTCCACCTGCTCTTTCAGCTGCTTTATTTCTTCCCTGAGAGTATCCACTTGCTCATTCATTTCATCTTTTATTTTTTTCTTTAGGGCATCCACCTGCTCCTTCATTTCCTCTTTTATTTCTTTCTTGAGGGCATCTAGTTCCATTAATAATGCTTTCTCTAACTTATCATTTTTTTCCTTCACAACTGTGATTAAGTTCTCTGTTCCTGCCACTTCACTGATTTCAGAGTATTCTCCACCTTTAGTGTCATCTGTTACTGGCATCGCTTGGTCAATAACACATTCCTTGACACTCATTTGATCCTCTATATTTCTAGATTTTGTATCATCCTTCTCTTTGACGTTTCCTTCTGATTTCTCTATTGGTGGGTCTTTATTTTTGGAACCATTTGAAAGTTTAGCTGTATCTCCTCCATTGCAAGTCTCAGCTATCTTCTCAACCTTATTGTTGTCTATAATCCAGCTCTCGTTTTTTATGCAATGCTCCACAATCGCTCGTAGTGACGGTTCCTTGGGTCCTGTTTCTGATTTTTTTGGTTTTGTTTCTGATTCTGATTTATAGGTTTTAAGAAGACCAATCCTCTTCCATCCCTACAAAAAACATGTTACCGAACTTAATTAATTGCTTAAGCGCGCACTGTATACATATATATAAATTTTCTCTTTAAACTAATGCATACCTTTACAAGAATATTTATATTATCCTCAAACTCCCAGCATATAAATATCCATGTAATCAACTGAACCTGCCATCCATCCAAATCCTTGGCTTCATTGTTTATAAGGAAGATATACCAGACTAGTCTGTGGTTGTTGAGAAAACGCTTCCACTCTCGAGGCAATTTTCGGAAATCTGTAGCCATTTCTTGAAAGTGGCAAAATGCGTCCCGCTCTCCTTCGCTGTATCTTACGAATAACAGCTCCCTTATGGGAATAAATTCACTGAAGCTTTGGTTACCTGTATGAAGATTAAATTTTATTGGTAGATAGAAAATATTAAATTTTATTCAACTAATTATGGAATTTGTATGTATTATTAGTTGATTATTTTATTTATACTCCAGACGCACATAAATTACCTTCTGCTGCATCTGATTGTGGCAGAGCTTTTATTTTGCGGTTGATGCAAAAAAGCTTACGGAGTCGACTCCAAAAACACCCTATATTACTAACATCTATCAATAAATACCAAACCATATATTAGTGCTGGATGCCAAAAGGAAAGTTAACAACATTACCAACCATATTTCTACGGATGACATTTTGAACAGTGAAGACCAGCATAGTTATAACGTAGAGCAGTTTCGGTACTAATGTAGAGTTATAATATTTCTCCTGTATTCCAAGCATTTGGATGAATTGCAGATAGTTTGGTTTAAGAAAAAGAAAAGAAACCCCGGTTTTAATGTATATTTATAAATTTATAATGCTTCTTTAATAATTACTTTGCATTTAGTGCTTGCCAATTTTCCTTTATTATAAAGAAAATAATGTATGAATTGCAGAGATTTAGTAAGTAGTTTTATGGAGGGGTTTTTAGGATCTATTTCAAGGAGTAGGACGTTTTGTAAGAAGAAAAAATTTGCAACAGAATAAGATGAAGTCCATAATTTTTAGTTCTTAAATTTTCACAATTACTTAAGGGTGGGAAATTTTTCCACCACCAGTTTTTGCCCCCGCGGGCCCCACCTGACATCATTAAAAAACTATTTGGGACTTTTTAATATTAACTGCCACCAAAAAAATCCATAGGACCGCCAGCTTCTTATAAATTAAAAATTATAAGAACAGCAGGTCCCTTATGGGAATTAACCCACTGTCACCTCAATAAAGATTATTGTTTTACTGATTGCTCATTCATTGGTGGATATAAAATACAAAATTTTTATTCAACTAATCATGAAATTTGTATGCATTTTCAGTTAATTATTATATTTATAATATATTAGAGGCACTTAAATTACCTTGTGCTGCATCTGGTTGTGGCGGAGCTTCTGTTTTGTTTGTTGTTTGTAGTGAGCTACTATCATCTATCAATCAATACCAAGCCATATATTAGTGCTGGATGCCAAAAGAAATTCAACATTAACAATATTTTCACGGATGGCATTTTCAACAATGAAGCCAAGCATATTTATAATGTACAAAAGGTTCAGTACTAAAGTATAGGTATAACATTTCTCCTGTGCCCCAAGCATTGGGATGAATGACAGATGGTTTGATGAAGAAAAATAACCATTTTTAATGTATATTTTAAAATTTATATTGTTTCTTCTTTTATAATCACTTCTTATTAAAATTTGTTCTAAATAACTGCCGCTTTTCCATTATTATAAAGTGAGTCTAATTTGCAGAGACTAAAATTAAAACTGTAAAGCAGCTTTGATACCAAAATATTGTAAAAATGTATCGAGATATTTACTTGTTCCATCTGCGCCGTTGATATTTATCGCAATTGTTTCTTCTGTTTGTTTTTGTGCTGGAGCTTTTGTTGTTTCTGCAGAGCTACTAGTTTCTATTAACAACAAATAGCGTCTATCAGATGGTCCAGTTATAACATTTACAAAATACAAGGTAGACATAAATCGTCCTTAAAATTTTTCTTTTGTTTCATCTCTTACCTGAGACAGGAGTCGCCGAGGAAAGTATCTTTGTAAAATCGGGATAATAACCCTTTGACCGATCCAATGGAGAAAAGAGGGCATCGTAAGCTTGATCGATTTCTGGTACACAATCATCCTCTTCATCTGCTTCTAATTCCATGTGGTGTTCCTTGCTTTGTTTTTCAAACACTCGTAACTGTCCTTTCGGAAACTTCTTTGATTGGACTACACTGGGGTCAGGCAGATCTAATGGCAGTTGTATTATCTTTTGTAAATACTTATCTGCTAACTTACTATTTTTCAAAGATTTATCTCCATGCTTTTTTATTATTGCCCGTTGGATCAACTCTTTATCCATTCCTAGAACGACGCTGATTTCGCAGACAGCTAATACAAGATTAATAGCCGATAAAACCTGTGTAGCATACGAAATTATTTTACCAAAATGCCAATGGCAAAGGCAGTTAAATTTTTTGATTGAAAATAAATTACTTCTAAATTTACCTGAAGAATGACAGATTCCTGACATCGGTCAAGATCATCAACAAATACAATTGTTCTAAGATTAGCACTTGGTATTGAACTGGTCAAGTTCACTGAATGGTATTTAGAAGATAGCAATGAAATAGTGCAAGACCCTGTTATGAAATGCCATATGAAGGAAGCAGCAATGCATAGGAAATACGGTTTTTTTCTAATTTCCTTTTTCAGGAAAGTGATATCAGATATCACCCGTTCTTGATAACCAAGCTTTTCAGTGTGATCTGGAAGTTTTATATAATTCATTAATTGAACACTCACTGGATTTACAGTGTTCATCACTTTCTTTACCAGAGTCCATACCATAATGACTACAGTTAGAGGAAAAGATGCATATTTTAGCTCCAATGATTCTTTGATCTTGTATCTATCCAGCACCAGCCATAGGATCCAAGTAAACGAGGTGGCCAATAGAACTGCGAGGAGGCATGGAAATATAATTTCAATTCAGATAACCTGTTTCTGCTTTCTCCAAGTATTTCTCAGACATGTGCTCAACCATTGGGCATCTGTCATTATTCCTTCCATTCCTTTTGTGATTTCCACTGCCATGCCCGCCAATGCTTCTGACTCGTTCCTGTATTTCCATGCGTTATATTGGACGGTTAATATAGCAGGCACACTTCCCTCTGTTGGTGAATAAATTTCTGACTCTGATTGTTGAGCTTTTCTTTTCAACGGAGAACATGCAACCACACTTTCCTTTGTTGGAGAGTCAATTTCTGACTGTGATTGTTCACCCTTTACTTGGAACTGAGAACGAAGATTAGGAAACAATTAGACAAAAGAATTTCCCAAATTAGAACAAAAGGCAATACTGAAGCTTTCTCAAGCTAAGAGATTTACCATGCCACTGCTATCCATTGCGGCTAGTGATTTGAATATATGGTGATATTTAGCATCATACTTTTTTAAAAAGTCATGAAGTGAGTCTCCTTCCTAGTAAACAATCACATTTAACATTTAACATTGAGTTGGCGGAAAACGTACAAGGGAAAGAATTATATTATTTTTTAAATTTAAGTCTTACCTTTGTCGTTTTCCCCAATATAATATTTTTTATCTTCATCCAGCATTCGACTGTCTTATTCTTCATAATCTGAAATAAGTTATTTTTTACTTTTTGTTTGCCCTTTTCTATATTTTCTAAAATTTGAAGACCTATGCTTGTCTCAATTTGGTGGTATTTCTTTTTGCCCTTTTCTGTATGTTCTAAAATTTGGAAACCAGGAAAACTCGAGCTTGTCTTTTCGGATGGCAATAACGCGAGTTGTGCAACTGTCTCCAACAAAATGCCCTTTGTCTGTATTGAACGAAAGCGAACTAGACTTTAGGCCAAACATATTAAAATCTTGAGCAAGTAGAAGATTTTATTTTTTAAAGTTTACCTGTATCATCAGACTCGATTTTCCCATACCCCAACTACCCGAAATACCCACTGTAATAGGAGGTTTTAAATAAGGGTTCAAAAGCAATGCAGCAAGACCACGTGCAAAGTCACTTCTTCCTGTAAAATTAAGAGTAACAACTTTGGATATGGTCAAAAACTATTTGAAAACGTTTTGTTCTTTAGAAAAGAGGACATATTATATTTTACCCAGATTGTCAAATGTCGTTGGTTGATCGTTTCCCTGTTCTGTAAGGCTTTTAATTTGCTGGCAAACTGGAGACAACCAAGCACACAATAATAACAAACTATCGGGTGTCTGATATCATATATAAAGAATTAAAATAAAGCAAAACATTGCAAAGTCTATTGAATACCTGTGAGGACATTAACTTTCTCTTTTGGTTCTAAATTTTCTCTCCACTCATGGTCTTTAATGTCCGCGACTTGGGCACCCCTAGTAAGCAATTCTTTGGTCATCTCAATATCACCCAGACATGCAGCTGTCCTTAACAAATTGTTTTTCTTCCCTACTTTTTCAGTGAAATGCTTCTTTTGTTGTAAAAGAAAGGTTTTGAGCGGAGAATCACTAAGATGTTGGTCTGCAGTGCCTAACCCTGCAGCGGAGGCCCACAACAAAAGTAATTTCTTTTCATCGGATCCACACTTCTTTAACAACAATTCGGCAACTTCTACTCCATCTTTTCCAGTTAATAGTGTTTGAGTGAAATAGTGGAGTACCGTTCGCCCATCACAATCTCTTTCGAGAAGTGGGTGAGCTCCCCAGTGCAACAAAACTTTTATGATATCTGTGTGTCCCCCTTTAGCGGCTTTATGAAGCGCTGTCTGTCCAAGGACATCTGCTGTCCTCACATATACTTTAGGCTTTCTTGATTTTCTGAGAAGGTAATCTGCTATATATGTTCTGCCTTCTAAAACGGCCACATGTAGTGGTGTCAGCCCACTGCGATCAATAATGGAATCATAATCGATATCTATTCTACCCCTGAATAAACAATGTATCAAAGCCTCACTGGCATCATCATGGCCTCCGCTAACTGCTTCATAGAGAGGAATTCGCCCATCCGTATCTCTGATTTGTTTGATGTCTTCATTTATATTAAAAAGTTTGAAACAGAGGCTTCCGTGTCCTTTCATAGCTGCAACATGCAAAGCTGTTTTACCCATAACATCTTGTTTGATTACCCATTTTTTCTTCTCTGTGTCGCTAGTAAATTTCTTGAGCATTATATCAATTAACATTCCTGCATTATAGCGATTTTCACACATACAAGCGTGGTGCAAAGCTGTTTGACCCTGCTCATTGCAAGCAAGTGGATCTGCTCCCCTCTCCAAGAGTTTTTCCACAACTTCTGCATTGCCTTCAGAGGCAAACTCATGTAGAAGCTTGGCAGAATCCACCTTACCAAAATATGTTTCTAGCGCTTGTTCAGAAACCGACAATAGCTTCACCATTAGCTTTATGTTATTATCCTTGACGGCCATATCCAGAGGGCTCACCCCATCTTTGTCTTTCCAAGTAACCATCTCCGCCCTCCTTTTATAGATAGATTGACTCTGCACTGTATCGCTATTGCCTTCCCCAATCAGCACATCGATAACATCTGTCTTCTCTCGCTCAACTGCATAGTGGAGGGGGAGGCGGCCTCTATTGTCTGCAACATTCTGCCTTCCCCCATATTCAAAAACCATTTCACAAATGCTTACATTAACATTATAATATTCACACGCGCAATGAAGAGCAGTCATTCCTTCTTCATCTGCTGCATTAGCTAACTCTTCTTTTGAAGGGCATTTGTCGAAAAGACTTCTTATTATTTCTTTGTTTTCAAAAATTATAGCATAATATAAAGCCATATTCCATCGTTCTGGGCCAAGGTTCGCTTGTGGTTGGGCACCCCACTCTAATACCTTGTTCGCCAAAATATTATTTTTATTCCGCACTGCAGAGATCAATATCTTGTTGAGAAGATGGTAATTTCCAGTTTTGTCGTAGTAGGCAGAGGATGGATTTTTCAACGTATCGTTGAAACGTTGCCGATCATCACCTGTTGCATCCTTGTATGCCTGTGGAACAATCCTACGCAACTCAAAACTTAGTACTTCGGAGAGATGATAGAGTATGGTGGTGAACATAATGAAATCCCTTTGGCTTCTCATCTGACACTCTTTATTGTCCAATTCTTTGATCAATACAGCAAGACTTCTCTGTATGATATCTTCTACAAAATAGGAGGAGAACTCGTACCACAAAAGATTCCAGATGTCATCTAATGTGTCTTCTTGAGAGGCAAATTCTTGAAACCAATTCACTTTTGATAATTCCTCATCCTCACTTAAATATGCGCCAAGACCATCTATGAGTTTTCGACAGGTTTGCCCCATGATCTTCTGATGCTCCTGACTGAACTTATCCCAACAAGACTTTCCCGTAGTAACCATCACTTCTTTAACTGAATCTCGAGAAAGTTTCCTCCTCGCCGCTTTCTTACTGGCAAGTCCCTCTTCGCCAAGTATTCTGGCCTAATGACATATCATTCTATTCATCTCTACAAACGTTGTTCTATTGCAGAAAGGTATGTTGCCCTCTCTGACATCTGGTGAGTTAAATGTCTCTCTATTTTCCCAAGAGTTGAGCAGCCAGTACACAACTTCGTAATTCCAGTCATACAAACACAGAAATAATGCAACTTCTCTTCCTTTGTGGGTAGGTGTAACATCTGCGTATATGCTCCTTGCAGGACCTGAATTACCTGAAGAATAGTTTATAACACAAGTTGAGTGCATGAGGCTCGCAATATGCTCACTAATTGTTTGAATGTGAGTTAAAATTAAAGTGAGATTTCTTAGAAAAGAACATACCTGAGCTATAGTTTACGGATGGCTGGATTTGTATAACAAGCATGTATCCCAAAATTTTTTTGAAGTCATCTCCAATTTGGAAGTTATGACATGGGCCGCTTATCCAGCCGTCAAGAAGACGTGCCCTTTCCCATCCCCATTCCCATTCTTGTTGCTTTATCATTTCACTTCATTTTACAAGGCACGGCCTCTATTTCCGAAGTCATCGCGAGTGTAGGCTTATAATGTTGAGCTTTCACTGTTTTACCACACAAACCATTTCATCAACAAATTAAAAATATTACACAAACAAATGTGTAAGAAAAACAAACATTTATACGCTTCACCGTGTTCCCGTCAAGATATATAACATTTAAAGCATTATTAGGTACCTACTATATTTTTTTAAAAATATATATTTTCTTTTCTGAAAAGCGTTGCTGGCTTTGGTATATTAAATATTTTAAGATAAAAGTAGGAAAAACAAAAATTAATTAAAATGTTGATGAATTGATCTTAGAAAATATGGTGCCTAATACAATTAATCATATGAAAATATAATATAAGAAATTTTAAACTAATACAATCAAACAATAGTTTTAATTATATTAAATTATATTTGAAATAAATAAATATATTATTACATTTTGTTATTTTTTTTTTTAGGAATTGAACTTTTCAAAAAATTTAGAGAATAAATTTTAAAATTAAAATTAAATGATAATATTTTTTAACAAATGTAATATTTAGTTGTAATTTATAAATTATTAGTACTAATTTTTATAATAAAAATTTGAAATTTGAAAGCATTGACACATAATATTTAAATCTCTAATTGTAATATATTTTATTTTATTATATTAGGACTGTTTACTACAATATTGTCATAAGATTTTGAAATATTGTATTGTTGAAAGGAAATAGAATGACTTTTTACTATATCTAACGCTAATAAATGTATAAAATCAATTAAATGTAAGTGCACTCTAAATATATGAGATGAATTTGATATTGGAACTAAGATACACTAATCGAGCCTATAATTAAACATGTGTTTAAATAGAAACTGACATAGAGACCTTGCAAACTAAAATCTACAAATAGATTATTGATCAAAATGTTGAGATGACTAGAATTTAAGAAGCTATTATTTTGGGATTGAATTGAAGCAACAATCTTATCTTATTTTTTGTGATCCTATCCATGACAGATTTATGACTTTGGGACCGACAACACCTTCTCATTTTCTAATGTCTAAAGTAAGGAAAAATGGATAGTGATAAGGATTATCGTGGGACTTGTTATACAAGGTTGAAGTTCATGGATTCCTTGCACCTTAGTCAAACCCTAATAATAACTTAATAATGAAAGCAATTTAATGATAGTGTAGAGTTTAAATACTGATGCAATGTAGATAGATAAATCATTGTGAATCTATAAAATATAGGAGATATATGTGTGATTGAGTTGTTCTCTCAATATGATGTGTTGTTAGTTAAATGACCTAGGGATAATTCTCTTAAATACATTCCCTACACACCAAATTTAAACTATTTGGCACTCATGCCAAAAGGAAACCATTGTGCTTAGTTAGGTCTAGGATTATCATTCATAAAATTTAAAATTTTGATTATTGGAAATGGTGGATAAGATTAGAGCCGCAATTCTATCGAAGGGATAAAACCACAACTACAAATCTATCTAGTCTAGAAAATGTTCCAACTAATGTATGAAATATGTTCTGAGGAGGGTACTTCTTGAAATAACATAGTAATAGTGTGCATCTTATGTTAATGTTTATGTATAAAGATGAACTAAAGACTTTAATAGGAAATGGTATAAAAAAGAGAAGAAAAGTGCAAGGGGCTACATTATCTCCTTGACAATTGTAAACATGCTCTAAAAAAAATTGAGATTTAATTACTATAGAAGTATTAAAAATATTAAAATCTTTAATAATATTTTTTATTTGAAAGATTTTAAATTTTTTAAAAAACATTATGCGTTTAACATAAATTTTGTCTTTTTCTTGTTTTATTTAAAATAATAAATGATTGTTTTACTTTCATCATAAATACATGGTCATATACATATATACATATACATATATACATATACATACATGCATATATCTGTATACATACATGCATGCATATGGATAAATGTTTGTATGTATATATCTATGCAACCTATACTTTTAACTATTCTTTTTATGCCACTTTGGGTGGATGTTTGAGATGCACAGTCTCAGCACTAAACTTGCCTTATTTGGCATATTAACCAACTCTAACCTAGATCTTTTCACCTAGATCTAATCTATCCTTCACCTTAGAACATGATTAGTCTATTTCATTAGGGTTTATCCCCTAGACTAGGCCACATTTGCAATTCTATCCCTTATAATAGATTACATCCACGTCCTATTACTCCCAATTTATATTTTAGATATCTTGCTTCCTAGGGAAACATTCTAAAAATGTGAACATTATCCCATCAAATTTCATGCCAAATCTCTCAAGTTGTGTGTATAGGAATTGTATTTAAGTACATTATCCAAGGTCATTTAGGACGATCAATTCATCATGAATAATTCTTATCTTGTGCATATACATCTCATTCATAGTTATGAATGAGTCTCGATCTTTGCTACATAAGGTGTATCAACATTTGCATCTCTATTTGGTGAGTTTTCAATCTTTTACTTTATTCATCGGTCTTGACATCTTTTAAGTAAGTCAAAGTGCTTTTCTTTGTCTATAGTAGGCCCCTAAATGTGGTTTTCAACACCACCAAGATTAACATTTAGGTATAGATACAAGAAGATGATATATAAGTCACATCTATAGGCAAAAAATCTACATAAGGATGAAATGTCCAAAGACAAACCCATGTGTGTAGCATCATCCTACACATCAAAAATATCACAACATCATTATCATTCTCTCATGTTATTTTTGTTAGACTTTCTTCTATTAGATACACTTGTGTTGAGTGATGATATTGCTTGAAACAAAGTTGTAGGTTAGTTGTTAGGTTGTGGAGATATTATTAGGTACCAAAGGATAGAGCAATAGCATGACACTTGGTAGTTTGTATTATGTTGGAGATTGTTTGAATTTCAATATTTAACTAAAAAGGCATCAATGGCATGGCAATGTGAATGTTGATTCATTAGAAAAAGTAAAGGTGATTGATTGAGAATTAAAGAGACAACTAGAAAATGAGTAAGTTGTGTAGAAAGTATGAAAGTGTCAGTTCTCTTGTCATAATGGTGGAAGGGTTTCTTTTTTCCCATGTGTGGGACTATTCCCTTTTTCTAGGTACGATCTATTAAACTATAGGATTGATGGTTTGTAATCATGATGGTATGGGTATTTTATTATCAATTTCTTAGAATAAATTTCATTTTCTAGCATACGATGGTATTTTACTTTGGTGATGACCTATATATGACTCATGTCAATGCTCCTCCTCATAATTTCAACTTGCAAACCAAATTTTCATTCCCCTTTTTAACAAAACCATTAAGTTGTAGCATATAAATCTCCTCCTCAATATCCCCATATAAGAAAACAATATTAAAATCTATTTTCTCAATCTCAAAATCACACGTTGTAGGAATAGATAATAGGAATTTACTATAAGATAACTTAGCAATAGGAGAGAAAATTTCACCAAATTCAACTCCCTCTCTCTAAGAGTATCCCTTGGCCAGTAGTCTAGCCTTGTACTACTCTAACTATCCATCTTCTTTGATCTTATCCTTATAAACCCACTTACAACCAATGGGATTTCTTCTATTAGACAAACAAACAAGATCAGGTAGATGTCACATCTCTTTAAGGCCATCATCTCCTCTTGAATGGACTACATCTAAGAATGAATATCTTTCAAAGAGAGAGCCTCCATAAAATATATTATCTCATCATCAATACATAACAAAATAAATATACAATGAAACTCCAATGGGATAAATATGTCAATTAGATTCCATTATCTCGTGGATTGTCTCAAAGTAGGAGTAAGGGGCTCTAATTATTCTTTTACCTATTCATCCTATTTAGTTTACTCTCATCTTAACCCTCTTCTTCCTCTCCATCCTCTAGACCATCATCTAGTACTTTAACATGTGCATCTTCGTACTTTTTTACTTTGGTCTCAAAATGTAATATTTTCCTTCCTTTTCCCTTTGGTCATATAGGATTTAAAAATGCTCTAAACTCCAAAAAAATCACATATCTAGAATAGATCATTATCTAGGTTAGTGGATTCTAAATCTTATAACCTTTTACATTCTCACTTTAACCAACAAAGATGTGTTTCAACACTTTTAGATCCAATTTACCTTGCTCTTCATTATGCACATGAACATAAGCCTCACAACCAAATACTCTTAAATGTGAAATAGAAGTTTTCTTACCTATCCACACTTCATAAGGACTTTTATCAATAAGAGCCAAACTAAGAGACGACCCCATTTTGTTGAGGTGTGTATGGAGTAGTCTTCTATCAAACAATAACCTACATGCTTACAAAAGTCATCAAATTCCTTAGAACAATATTCACCACCATTGTCACAAATCAACACCTTTATTTTATTATCTAATTGTTTCTACACTAAAGCATTAAATTCCTTAATCTTGGAGAAAATTTTAGATTTAAAATGCATAAAATAAATCTAGGTGGATATTGAGGCATCATCAATTAATGTATCATAATAATGATATTTTCCCATAGAACCCACATCCACTAGACCAAACACATCCAAAAGAATGATTTCCAAAACACTCTTTACCTTATAACTTCCAAAAAGAAAAGATGTACTATTATGTTTACCAAACACACAATGTTCACATAAATCAAAATTCTTATTAGAGTATGAAAAATTGTCAACCAATTTTTTCTTAGTCATAGTCCTAAGCCCTTTTTCACTAATGTGGCCTAAAAATTAGTGGCACAACATACATGCTTTTTTAGATTTACCAAATATATTTGTAGAATGAAAAAACATGTAGGAATTCATCCTAAACAAATTTCCAACATGAGATCCTTTAGTAACCACCCAATTTCCTTTCACTAACATACAACCAAACTTATCAACTATCACATGCAACCCAAAATCATTCAACTTGGATACACAAATCAGATTTCTCACAAGTCTAGGAATATGCAAAACACAAGTTAGATTTTTTGACCTCCCATCTTTGAAACACAGCTATACCTTCCTACAACCAACAATCTATTGTAAAATGTTGTCACCTAGATACTCATCTCCTCCATCATAAAAATGGTAGGAAAAGAACCATTACTTGTGAGGAAGGTCATATGATATGAACAATCCAAGTTAATCAACCATGATTCATCAAAAATAAAATTAGCATAAATAAATAGGGCTTGATCACCTTCATCAAAGGATTTTCAATGGAAGAGTCCTAGTCCCCATGTTTTATTTTTTTTTTAATATAATTTTCTTTTCAAATACAATTTATTTATTGGAATCTTTTCTTGGTAGATCTCACCAATTCCTTTCTAAAGAAGATATGTAGTGGCCTCCTTAGAAACATTTAGAGGGATAAAATATAAAAGACACAACTAAATGGTTCCTCATGCCTTTTTTAATCTAGATTCTTCTAATCATTATCAGATATATCATCTAGTTTCTTTTCATTTGAAACAACTCACCATTGATCTATTTTATCAAGAAGACCCTTCATATTTAGCTTCTATATCTCATACCCAGTGCCTAATGAAGAGTTTATGATTTATTGATTCAGTGATGAAATGCAGATACATCCATGTATATAAACTATGAGGGGAGTCTGGTTATATGTAACCAGACATAACTACTCATAACCGGTGGTAGGAACTACTCATAACCGGTGGTAGTTAACAAACTAGTACCAAACAATAACAATGTAATACCATTGTTATTATGCCAGCATTCCCCCCTTATTACATTGTTCCTGCAATAGTACCAAGGGACCCCCCCTTAATGCTAAAATACTCAACAAAGTTGATTACATAGTATGAATACATATTTTATAGAAGATCTTCTCCCAAAGAACAAATCCTGAACCAAGTAGGGCTCCATCATGCTATCTCATCTACCCTCAAAAAGGTGTAGCTTCGAGCTATGTTCTTGAGCTCTTTAGTCCCAAGCTCTCAAATCACAGAGTCTTGAATTATTCGACAAGGAACCCTACGAGATACAAGAGATCTCTGCCATTGTCTAGTGACCGCAAAAGGGTATAATTCAAGATCATATACTCTTTGAAGCTCACTTGACAATAATCCATATTGAGCTCAAAACCAAATCCAAAACCTATCTCCAAAACAAAATCTTCACAAAACATACATTCTTCAAATCTATCAGCTCTATTAGCATCAACAAAGAAAAATAAAACAACCAAAACAAAAAATGCTTCTCATGCAAAGCATCATCTCAAAGCAAGAAGCTAACTTGAGATGATGGAAAATCCTCCATCCTCTGATGCCGCTTGCCTCCAATATGACCCTATTACACTTTAACCAACTGATGTCTCAGATGAGTCTTTGGAGGCCTCATCAGATGTAGTATAAATGGCCTTGAGAGCACAAGCAATGTTTGATGTAGCCATGATAAAATAAAATGAACAAGGTGTCAGATTCCACCAAAAGTGCACCTTTTACAATATACTGTAAACACAAATATATCCTTATAACTCCAATGTTTTCCACCTTATTACTTGAAAAGAAAAAACATACCCTTATCTCTCCTACAAATAAAATCATAGCATTCCAAATAGTTCTTAGCACAAAATAATGCTCTTACATCATTGTGAGTTTTGAACCAAGAACCTTATAACTTTCCTCTTTAATAATGAACTTTTAAACCAACTATGCTAGTTATAAACATTAATGTTTATGTAAGTAATAGCAATGCTTAAAGATCAACATCCTAAAATGCATACCTCCCTTAAACCCTAATTAATTTCACCGTATTGATCAGCCACCTCCTCTAAGATACCTTCTGCTTTGCTCTTTTCCAATCAATGGAGGCATGAAGATTGCATTTAGAGAAATATGCTTATGGCTTATGTATGCTGTAACGATAATATTCTATGAGATGTCTCATAGATAATGCAAATCTTCTCTCTACACAAACTTATTCTCCTATCATATTTAACATTTACTCCTCAACGATTCCATTCCTTGTTCATATGGACTTCATAGCCATAACAAGTCCATGGTTCGCATCTAATATACTCGTGCCAACAACAAAAGAGTTCTACGCACAGTAAAAGAATTCACATGCCTATTCACAAACTTGAGCAAAATTTAAGTTTTATTTACAAACCTCTTTCTGCACACAACAAGATTAAGGCTACTTCCACAAATGAAAATTCCTCCAGCATTCAGTGCCCACATCAAAATGAAACATATTTTTGTACTATTCTTTCAAATAGCAATTACACGGACTTCTTCAGACTAACATACAAGTGAGAAATTGTTCTTCCAATTTGTCTCCACACAAACTTTCACCAGAAATTCTTGACTGCGCCTCCAATGTAATTGTGTTGAGTGACTTTTCATATATTCATGGCATGTGTAGAGTCTTCTCTATTATTATCTAAAACACCTCTCTGTAAATCTACAAGCGTGGAAATGGAATTCGGAAAGACTCCAGACAGAATCAACTTCCACTATTGTGGTGCTTGACTAGTGTAAATGCCTAGTGTAAATGCCCATATGTTTTGGATACCAACTGTCCACTTTATCGCTTCAAATAGACGCAGTAAACTGATGCCTTCCTCACATTGCACAAGGCTCTGATACCAAATAATGAAGAGTTTATGATTTATTGATTCGGTGATGAAATGTAGATACATCCATGTATATAAACTATGAGGGGAGTCCGGTTATATATAACCGAACACAACTAATCATAACCAGTGGTAAGAACTACTCGTAACCAGTGGTAGTTAACAAACTAATACCAAATAATAACAATGTAATACCATTGTTATTATGCCAACAGTGCCATTGATTTTTTGCATCTCTAAATGAGAGGTAGAGGCCATGGTTCCAACCACAAATCTATAAAAACCACTCAAACAAAGAACCCCACTATAGAGAAAAAACCTTCATCACCTCAAGAAAGGTGTCCCCTTCTAGATTAAACCAATGCTCTAATACCAAATGTTGTTTAAACAAGATAAACTAATACAAACATTATCTCTTCAAAGGTTATTTAAACACATGACACATGGAGAAACCCTTGCAGGAAAAGTTATACCATCAAAGGTAGGCACAAGTATGTATTAATCATCAACATAAGAGTACTTATTCAAAACAATTTCTCCCTTCAATCTAATAGATTTCTAGTAGCTCCATGTGTACCTATAAAATATCTTTAAAACTCACTACTCCAATCCCTCAAGCATGTGTGTCTATTAATAGGAACATAAAAAAGTGATTTTACAATACCATTTGTGAAGAAAATAATGTGAAAATATCCAAAAATGATAGAAAAAGTGCAAAAAAAGATCATTGCCCCTAATCCCTCACTTGGGGGGATGGGGAGGCTCCTACCTGCTAGACCCCCCATCGAGGGGGGAGGTGAGGGTATATCCTTTGACTATGATTTATTAAGAGTCTTTGACTCTAATTAAAGAGGTGAGGGGCAATCTTCTGGCCCACCTGTCACATATAACATAATAGACATAGGATTATAATTAAATATCACACTATCCAAACAAATTCATATATGATAAAACATAATATGTATTTCTATATGCATCCTACACATTTACCTCTTCATTTTATGTCACTTTGGGTGGATTTTGTAGTTGCATTGTCTTATCAGTTAACTTTCCTAATTTGGTATATTAACTAACCCTAACCTAGAACTTATCACCCAATCTAATCTATCCATCACCTTAGAACATGATTAGTCTATTTTGTTAAGGTTTATCTCCTACACTAGGCCACATATGCAATCCTATCCCATAGAATAGATTGCATTTGCATCCTATTACTCCCAATTTAAATTTTAAATGTCTTTCTTTCTATGCTAATATTCAATCAGTTGCACCCTATGGCGAAATCAATTTAAGTGTGGAGCATACATGATCACTAAACATTCCCATTTATAGATTTAATTTATCTTATGCGTAACAAGTTTCTCATAGAATCATTTATCCTTGTCTTGTAGGAATTCCTAGAGAACATATTCAAAAGGAGAATGTTCATTCTTTAATGGATCATAGGTTTATTTGTATGCTGCATTTAATTTAGTGTGTTTGAGAATGAAAATAATTAGAAATAAATGATTCATATTTAGAGATTTACATGCACCTCAAAGTGGGAAAAGCCTAATGTTGAAAATGCATCCTCCATGTATTTCCCATTTAGTTTTGTGCCTAATTTGGGGCCATGTTTGAATACATTTATTTAGCTACAAAAGACACATTTTTGTGTAAGGTTGGGCCTATGTAGCTATCCTTTCTTACATCTATCCCTATGCTTATTTTTTATCCCAATACTTATAAGCATTATTCAATCCCATTCCAATTGGCTTACATGTCTAATTTTGATTATTAGTCCAACTTTTTATCCATAATTCAATCCTAGTGAACATAGATCCACCTTGGCTATTTAAACCAAGATGTGTTTGTGGGTTCAAGATCATCCTCATAGTTCAATCTTGACACACTTAAATGCAAAAATCAAAATCAAACAATTAGCCAATTTGCCACATCATAGTTGGTCTAAGATTGACTTTGCATAGACATTCATGTTTTGGTGTTATATTTATGTATAAAAAGTCCTTCATTTCAAACATCCAATGTCAATGGAGTATCATTTATTATCACAAGAACAATCATTTTAATATATGCTTAAATTTTAGAAACAGGCAAGGAATCTAGCATATTTGGTCACACTCATTCCAACACATGTGAAACACCTATCAATCATTCTAGAATACATGTGTATGAGTTTGCTTGTTGATAGTCAAGGTATTTTTAAATACCACCATCTTGACCAAAAATCTCTAAGAGTATGATAAAGAATATCATTATCTAGCAGTTTTCTTTATAGAGAACTCATAGGGTAGAATCTAAAGAGCATCATAGGTTGACTTTGTAGGCATAGATCAAGTTCATAGCTCCAAACTAATATAAAACTACAAAAGAAACCCAATATAAAACAATGAAGAATATTCTAATTTTCATCTATATATAGTACTAATAGTACATTCCTAGATTCTATGGCATGTCAACCTCACTATATTCATCAATCAACAATCAATATTGGGTAATAAAGCTAAATATTCTCTCCTCATTTGTTGTTATTTATGACATGATCATGCTTACTGCTTGATATTGTTTGATCTAATCCATTCTATTCCACTCCATCTACACTCCATATTCAATTTTTAATTTATACTTAATTATGTTCATTCATCTAATTAATCTAAAAAAATCCTTTTTTCCATTTCAAAAATACAATTATCTATAATACATTATAATGTACAAATTAATTTAAATTATATATAATACATTATAATGTTCAAATTAATATAAATTATAAACTACATTATAATATACAATTTAATTTAATTTGATCTTAATAAACTTTAAAGTAATAACTTCATCATTATCTATCAACCTATTATATTTCAATACAAAAAGAACGCTTTCTACTGTTTGGAAAATAATATTTCAATACAGAAAGAACTAAACTCCGTGAATTCCGTGTTATAAAGAATTAGATCTATCAACCTATGGAAGTTAATAGAATTTCCCTTTGATGCTTCTACTCAAGGTTTCAACATAGATGTATTAATTCTGTTCAAAGGGTATTTGCTTCTAATCCTGCATCCACTGTGTGGCATTCTGGCTCTGCACAAAGTTTGGCAAGCTGTAAAGAGGGGTAATTATGCCTTTACACGATTTACGCACTTGATAATAGTTGTGTGGAATTGTGCAGCTACAAACATTTATTTTGATGGCATTTTATATAAATCGATTTTTTTTCAAACATGTGAATTACTTGGAGAGAGATGCTTTTCAGATGCTGTAAAGGTAGAAATGAAGGAGGATGTCTTCCAAATCTCGTAGAATTTGAATTAGAGTACAGGGAACTAAATTCAATGGGATATTTTCTGGGGCAGGGGGGCATGCAATGATGCTAGGAAACCGACTGCCCTATCTATCCATCTCTATCTGTATTTGGACAGCCGATTCATCAACATCAACATTCTTACACACAATTCATAAACTCATATAATGGTCAAGAGCATAAATGCTATCTCTCCAAGTCCATGTCTTGAATGAAATAGAAAGCCTAAGAGAACAACATGGGCCCGCCACAACAGTTTATTGAATGTCTTGATTGTTTTCCAAAAAAAATCAATGGGGAAAGAAAGACTTTTTGGGGAAAACAATTTATACAACCATAGAATTATTTCACTCACACGTACCACAATAATCATATTAACTTAAATTAAAAATATATCTGCATCATTCTCCATGAATTCTAATATATAACAATTCAACTAAACTCTAATAAAATTAAAAAAAAAAAATTATCAGAAATTTGACCCCAAAATATCAAATGAAATTAACCCTACAAACTCTTCTCAATCAATCGAGAGGAGTATCAATATTGGCAGACTATATCGGATGCAGGCAAATAAAAGTGAAGATGAAATAAACTCGCTTTCTATCATCCTTGGCGGGCCATACCCAAAGGGTTTTCAACATTAAACAAACCCAAGGTCATGCAAGCAAGATTAAGACCAACAACGAGAAAGTTGAGAGAATATAGGAAGATAGAACTGCTGGGAAAAGGCAGCAATGGGTGAGACACCTACAAACTCTTCTCAAGGTAGGACAGCTCTTACCATCTGTAGGTCACTTTCTCAGGTAAGTCTTGTTGAGGTGAGATAAACACACTCAAATATCATTTATTTTAATGGTCAAACAGTCAATAACAATTTTACATATCATCTTTAATAAAAATAAAAATGATAAATATTTGTCTTATTCTATTGATCAAAATTGACCTTTTAACTTTTTAAAAATAACCAACGTTAGCAAATATTAATGAAATTTCTGAAACTACCATCTAATTTCTAAGCCAATTACAACGGGCAGAGTAAATCTTAAATGCCATTTAAAAAAAAAGAGACAAGTAGAATGATATCACTAATCTTATGCAAAATGTAGTTATGAATGTGTACCCGGATGACTGCTGAGCTGAAAACTTGAGACGTTAAGCGCCACTACCAAATGTTTGCTGAGATGGTTGAAGAAGAATACTCTGAAAACTGCAAAGGCGACTTGGGTATAATGATACAATGCATCGCTTACCTGAGCTTGCATTGAGTTGGGTTGCATTTATATGCGGTGAAAGAATCTTATGATGAGCACCATCTCAGATTAAAGTTGGGGCGGGGCCAGCTAAAGCAATTTAGACGTTATTCCTTCTGAGAGCTTTTATTTTCTTTTGAACCTCACCAAATTATTTCATGGGACAAGAGTTGAATTGGTAGGACATCATCTATTTCTTTTGTGTGGAAGATGCCTTTTCCGTCCATGTATTTTACTTTTGGTTAATACCAAACAAGTCTTTTTAAACTGCCCTCTGTAAAAATGGGCAAAGTGAATGGGGTATAATGATAGAATGCACTAAGGTGGGATACATTCACATACGGGATAAAAATCTTCTGACGACAACGATCTGAGATTAAAGTAGAGCGGGGGCCGCTAAAACAATTTTGACGTTGATGTACTTGACTAAAGCTCCATCATTGATGCTACTCCGATTCTTCAAACTACTTTAATATTTGTTTCTCACCTCTTTAAAATTTAACTTCTCTAACCGAGTAAATAATGCATTTTGATGAAGGTGCTAATAAAAGTTCATTTTGATCGAGCTTAATTAAACTAAAGTGTGATAGAATAATAAAATTTATAATACATAATAAAGAAGTAAAATTTGTCTCCTTTCTAGAGAAGTTGGATTTAAAAAATAAAATTAGAAATATTTAAATGTTTCCTGAGTTTTATTTTATATTAAATTTAAAGAGATTATTGTGAAGAATAAAATTTAAAATTTAATATAATCAAATAATAATGTGATATAGATAATGAGGTGGATATAAGTTAGGTTGATATAGATAATGAAGTGGATATAAGTTAGGTTTACAAAATTATGTAAAAGAATATGACTTCCTATTATTTAATTAAAATGATTAAATAATAAATAATGAATCATATTTAAATTAAAGAGAGTCAAATAATTATAGACGGATAAGATTGTTTAGCTATGTTCGATGATATGGTGATTTTGAATTTTTTTGAGGTTGATTTTCCTAATGTGTTATAGCAAGAATCATAAATAAAATCAAAATGTGATTTAATCATTAAATGACTATAACAAACCATTCCTGAAAATTGTGTTATTATTATTTGATAATGCCTTGTATGTCATGCTTCCCTTACTTGTCTTTCACACTTATCTTTATCTCTTTTATACTTAGGCCACTTTCCATATGCCCACATCATATTGTTTGGATTCCCCACTTAATGGCATCCATATACATTATCTTCAAAGCTAAGCATTCCCCATGGGAATATGAGTAAAATTTGTCTCTTTTCCAATAAAAGTTAGATTTTTTAAAAAATATATAAATATTTTAATGTTTAGTATGAGTTTAATTTACATTAAAATTAAATAGATTATTGTGAAGAATTTTTAAAAAAATTATATGATGAGATAATAATGTGATATATAGATAATGAGGTCTATATAAGTTAGTTTTACCAAATTATGTAAGAGAAATAATGGCTTCCTATTACAATATATGATTAAGATTTAATTTAAATAATTAAATAATAAATAAAGAGTTGTATTTAAATTAAAAAGAGTTTGAAATTAAATAATTATAAAGGGATAAGACCGTTTAGTTCTTTCTATGATATGATGAATTTAATTTTTTGAGGTTGATTTTTCAAATGCATTATAGAAAGACTCAAATATAAAATCAAAATATAGTTTTAATGGGTAAATGACTATAACAACCTTTCTTGAAAATCGTGTTATTAGGCTTTGATGACACCTTGTATGTTATACTATCCCTATTTGTCTTTCACACTTCTCTTTATCTCTTTTATACTTACACCACTTTCCATATGCACACCATATTGTTTGGATTCCCCACTCAATGGCATCCATATAAATTATATTTAAATCTAAGCAATTCCTTATTTTTCCCCATGGGAATGTAAACTTATATCTCATGATTAGACCATATCCTTACATGGTTACATCATACATGGTATCCTTTGAGAATGCTCTAAATGTTGACATTACTTTTCATTGAACTTTTCTTATAATGCTTTCTTGATCAATTTTTATGTCATTATGTTTACACCATCTTACATGCTTACATTTCACATGACATACTTATTGCACTTACATGATCACATTTGCCATGATGTCATTTTGTAAATCTTTTATTCACTCAAGTCATCACATAGTTTGTTGAATTAGGTTTAAATATCTTATCCCTATCACATGAACATTCATGATTTATTATTTCATTTATATACTAGGGCCAAAACATTTTCACATGTGGCGATTACACTCTTGTCTATTGAAGTCAATTCTATCATGATGTGTGCACATAGTTTAAATAAGACACATAATATCATTTGCATCATCATAGGTTAGACTTGAGTTCATGCATCCATAGATTTAGGAGGGAACATTTGTTCCAACTCCTTGATAATCATATGCATTATGATCTCATGTTGAGTCTTACACCATATTTGCATAGATTTAAAGGGCTAGAACTATTTTAACTCATTTCCAACCCTACACATCCTGTCTTCATTTTTCAACTCACGTTGTGTAGATTAAAGTGGCCACAGTTCCAAATATTTGACAATCATACACATCATGATCTCTTTTCTGAGATAGTGCTTGTATAGATTGAGTAGGACACATTGGTTTCAATTCTTATAGAACATGACACCCATTTCAATCTCTTGGCCTTTTTAAGTGGTTTCATGGGGGAATTTAGTTGCATCCCTACAAAACCATTTTTCTAAATTCACATTTTATACTATTTTTTTTACAATGGATAGATGGAATGCTTAAAAAAAAATGAAAAGTAGTTATGATTTTTACACTAGATTAATATTTTTTAGGTGCTACTAGTGTTCTATGTGTGTGTAGATTAAGAGGCATGAATCTAAAAAGAACACAAATGAAATCATGAGTCATCACCCAATTACATATCCATTAATCTATCTATTTATTTAAATAATTATCTTCTTTATTTTAGCACGTGTTATGGAAATTCTCCCCCAAAATGAAAAAGAAAGCTATTTTATGAATAACCCTTTATAATTAAAAGGAGATGGAGAAAACATCTAGGATATTATGATCCTTTGGTTTAAATGGAGATAAATAAAGACTATTTATAAAAAACCATTTTAAAAGGGAGGAATTCTACTATGTTTATTAAATAATTATTAATGGTAGCCTTTCTAAAAGAGTATGATGGTTTAGAAACCACCTTTAAAAGGTTATATAAGGCATTTATATGAGACTTAGAAAGGACATGAAGAACATTCAAGGAAGAAGAAGGTGGTTTAGGTGGGCTATGGGCATTAGAGAATGGGAACATAGTGTATGTCCAACTCAGCATATGGTGTACACTCAAGATTGTCCTATCTAGGGTTTGTGTGAACTTGTGTTGATTCTGTTGAACAAGGATCTAGAGCACTTGTGTTAAGCTTGGATCTGGAGCAAGTGTGTTGAGCATGATAAGTTGTGTTTTGAATAAGAATTGTTCTTCCTAGAGTGTGCCATATACATAATGAAATCCAAGACCACTGAAATCTTCCTATGGTGAGAGTGGTCAATCAAAGTACTCGAATTCTGATAAGTACTAATCTTATTGCTAATAAAAGAAATATTAGAAATATTTATTATATATGTGGGTTTTGATGTTAATATGATTATATGATTATGTTATCCAATTTACTTTGTTAATAATTTACTTTAGAGTTCTTATTAAATTATTATATGTTGCAATATACACTTTATTTGATAACCTTGCATACTTAAATTTATTTAACTCTAGTAATAATTATACTTAAATCCATTGCAATTAATTAAATAAACATATAGAAAAGTAGCATTACATTTTGGTATCAGAGCTAAATTCTAGGACAAAGCTAGTGTAAATTCATCAATTTTTATATTGATTCATACATGTTATCTACATATTGTGCATATATAGTTACAATCACAATTCTCCCTTGGTTTGTGCTCTACATGACATTCTTGGTAGGATGCACTAGCTTAATTGCATGGGTTCACATCTTGAATGTTTGAAAAAATCTTGTTATATTTAAAATATTCTTGGACTTTAAGGAGAATCATCTCTTTCCAATTTTCTTATGGTACTATCACGAGGTGAAAGTCTAAAATCATAATTCAAAAGGGAATTTATAAGAGGTTTTGTAGCCACTAAATATTAGTATAGGGTATATAAGTAAATGACTAAGAAAGATGATCTTGAGGCAATGGTGAACTCCTTATAGGAGGTGTTATTTCCATAGAAGGCGTGTCTCCTAAAACTTCACAATGAGGAATACTTGGTATAACTTTATTGTCCAAAGGTAAAAATGGGTCTTTTGATTTAATTTTTTATATGGTGTTACACATAGTGATAATCCTTTACTTTTAGAGTATCTTGAGATGGGTTTTCTTGTCTTTTACTTAGTCCTAATTTCAAAAAATAAAATTATTACAATTTTCATAGAAGCTCACTTGAAAGACATACAACCATAATAGAGTTATCCCTCCATCACTTTATAAAACATATCTCACAAGACTTTTAGAAACATTAATTGGATCAGTTTAGTTTATACAATTTTATGTGCTTTACAACTTTTCAAAACACAAACTAAAAATTAACATTTATCTTCAAATGGACATATAAATCAGGCCTATAGTCCTTAATCATATCAATAACTTCCCATCATTCAAGAAAAAAAGAGTATAGCATGACAATTCCCTATAAGTTCTTCACCAAATATTAGGCTTTTAGACATTATAGGAACTTTACAATTTTTACAAATTGTACCTCATCTTGATTTCTCCACATGCTAAATATTGTCTACTTTTCTCAGTCCCACACAATTTTGCAACACTTAAAAATACATCACCTCAAGTCTAACCTCCATTGTCAATTTTCAATGTAGACTTTTGAGATGCATATGCACTTTTCTTATCGATCCCCACCCTTTTCCTTTATCTTCAAAGTTTCTCCCCCACCATATAATTTATAACTTATGTTTAGTGGGAAATTTGCTACTAGTGTTTAATCTTCTCTCACAGACTTTGGGATTATCCATCATATTCCAAACCCTTGATCTTCAACCCTATTTGCCTCCACCATTGATCAAACCTGGCCTACTTCATGTTTAACCTAATGCTTTCCTTGCACAAAAGTCTCGTGACTATGCAATTACACATTTGTGCTGCACTTTGACTCTAGGTCCCCACATTATTATTCTTATATAATTTTCTAGTTTGAGTGTATGTTGCAAGATTGATTTGTGATGAACTACTCTTAATTTTTGACCTCTTCCATGCATGACCTCATTACCATAAAAGTTTGAACATCAAATATAAGTATTCTTTCAAAACCTAATCTAGGTATTTATTTTATTGATAAACTAAAGGAAAAGTGACCCTTGTTTTTGGTGTATGTGTAGGTCATTCGTGCTCATTAGAATTCTCTACTCTCTATGCAATTGAAGTATACTTTCTGACTTCTACTACTTTTCTTTACAAAATTATAGACCTCTCATATATCTTATTAAACTTTGAAATTTCCTTTCCTTCTTCTAACCTTTACCGCCCCACTAATGGACATACACTATGGATTTCTACACCTCTCAAACATAGTTTCTAATTGCATAAGGAATTTCATATCTTTCCCCACATGTACACCGTAGGATTTTAAGTCATCTATACAATTTATAAATGTTAATTACATGAGCATCTCCACCTTGAATCTTTGCCATTAAAAAAAAGAGCTCCACCTACCTCTAGGGATGTGTAACAATGCTACTAATATTCCCAAATAGATGCAATTTAACTTGAGAAGATACCTCCATGCTTGTATATACTTGTGGATCCCTCCAACGCATGGTTTTATGTACAAGACACATGGTTGATAATGTCAATCTTGGTGTAAATAGGGTTATTCCCTAACTAGTTCCCTTCTAGGGCCTATTCACACCTAGGTTGTTAAGCTTACTTAGGGAACATTTAGGGCACATTTAGGATAGTTATCTCTTTATGTCTCATGTCATATGATTGGCCTATATAACCAAGGTTTCTATTTTACATTGTTAATCTTTGGTCTTGCATCATCTTATATGCTTGTATCATTATTTGGCAATATAGCATTCTTTGTTGCATCTCTCTTTTGTGTGGAAGGATATTTGGTGTCGTAGAAGATTGTTTCTCCTATGAGTCCTTGTAGTGACTTCAACATGGTTTCAAATATTTGATTCTTGCAAGACCCTTCTTGATTTAGAGAGATTCTTCTATCATTTTTTTGTCAATGCATCTTGGTCTAGATCTAATGCCATCGTTGAGTCCAAAAGGGTAAAATCTATTAGGATCGACTATAAAATTTATTTACTTTGGTTATAATCAAATCTAGTGTTTTTCTATCCCCCTACCCTGATCGTATAGAGTCTATACCATCTGCGTAGGCACTAGTGTCATTAGAACATTTTATATTAGTGTTCTCTATAGGCTAGTGTAATTTTGGTTCAATAAATTAAGGTATTTTTTAATTCTAAAGGTTTTTTTATACAAAAATCTTTACGGTACAATGTTTGTAGACACCTGTGCCATCAGATCAAATGTTACATACAAGGTTGTTAGAGTATCTATTTTTTACAAGGGTTATTAACCCACCCAGCCTATCTATGCCTAATATACAAAGGCCCTTATCACTTTTTCTACTTGTACTTAGTGCCTAGAGCTTAAGCCTTAACACTTATCAATAGCCCTCACTACAATATTCGTGTATGCAATGGTCTCTCTACTGCACCACCCAAATTAGGCCACCACTACCTGGCCAACCACCATTGTGCTATCTAGGTCATGCCACCTGCATGTTCCATCTCCACTTGTGCACCATCTTGTGAGGCCATAGGGGCCATTTTCTAGCTCTAGGAGGACTTTTTTTTACATGGCATATAACTTTCACCCACATAGGCCATTTGTAGACTTCTTATAGGTGATGGAAAGCTCTTTCCATGTACTTTGTAGTAGCACAAATGATTTTCTAGTATTCTACTTTAGATGCCTAATTTTAAAATATTGAAGGTACATTTGCATTTATTTTTGGCAATAGGCATAACTTTTACACATGGAGTCAAATTTTGGTATTTTTTAAAAATTGATTCAAAAATTGTAAAGAATCTAGAATTGTAACCTCTATTTTTTCCTTTGACAATTTTTTTTTTCTAAAAATTGTAACAGTCACATGTTATATATAAATGATTGATTTAATCTTGTCATTTGTTCAAATTACAAAATTAATTATTGCAATTTGCTAGGCGGTTACGATTACATACTAAATACATTTTGGGGGGCATAAGGCACAATTTAAGTTCCCATAAATATCTTTTCTCTCATAGTGATGTTTCTATTCATGGAAAAAATTGGGCTATTCAACACCTCACTCCATACAACTATCACACATGGAAATTAAAACTGAGACAACTAAGTCCCAATTTAAGGGACTTTGGAAAAATTTGAATAATAATCCACCTAGATTCACTAATAAATTTGAAATATTTTATTATAGAAACAAATTAGATGAAACCATGGGGATATGAGGGTTACATGCATTTGACAATTTATTGTTTCATATTATAGAGTGTACAACACCTAAGAAAGTATGGGAAAAACTTGAAGGATTGTATGGTACCATTAATGAGTTTTGAATCTTGCAACTAGATGTAGAGTTGACATCTCTCTAGACAATTTTCCTTCCATTCAATATTTTATTGCACAATTCAAATTGTTTTTTTCACAATTGAAGGGATGTGGACATGATAAAATTTATAAGGAATGTATCTTCTTGATTCTGTCAAATTTGAAGGGTCCATTTTAGGTGTTTTCATCTAATTTCTATTCTACTATGGATGCCTTGGGGAATGATTTCAAGATGCCTAACTTTGAGTTGTCTTCTAAGAATCTTACTAGGGAGTAGACCAAGTTAATTTAGATGGATGCACTTTTGAGTTATGAGAGTCAAGCCTTGACAGATTCATCTTCCAAGGGTAAATGACAGAATAAAAATAAGCCTAAGGGTTAAGTGCATGGAAATGGGGTACAAAAAAGGGGTCAAAAGTGGCCACTTTTTTTCTAAGATTAGTTAAAGCTAAACTTGGATGAGTAATTCAAGTTGTGTACACTCAAAATTTGAAGATAAGATAAGAACAAGAATTATATTACTCTAAATCTAGTTTCTAAACTACTAAAGATTTTAGAAAAGTGTTAAAGTTAAGGGGCTGAAATGTTGAGTGCACACAAAAGTGTTTCTGTTTTATCACTAAAATATAAGATAGTGTTTGGTGTGCGCCCCCATCTTATTTTTGCTGCATTAGGTATTTTTAAAAACTATTTGGTGGAAATATAGCTAAGAGTGAGTATTACAAGTATATTTTTTTATTGAATATTTTTTTATATATTTTTTGAAGTGGATGCATCCTGAAAATTACATCACTAAGTGTGTGCATCCCATAACTTGCACAAAACTAATTAAAAATATAAATTTATTTTATTTAATGCACATATAATGAAGTGTAGAAGAATCTTATTTTTTTTCAAATTTGGATAAGTGAGTCAAAAGTTATTAAAAAAAGTCAATACATCAAGTATTGAAGGAATATAGGTACACTCTTCAAAGAAAATAAAAATGAATACCTTAACTTACTCAAAATATTAAAAAATTGTATGGATACAAAGCTAAGAACTAATTATTTATTTTGGTGGTGGTTTTGTAAAGTTTTATTGCAAAACATGTAAACTTGATGAGGTTAAGCACTGATGAAAGAAGTTGGGTCCACAAAAAGCTCAAAAAGTGGAAGTGTTTTTGCTGTTTTTCAGAATTTGTCACACTTGGACTGAAAATTTGAAGCACTTACACAATGAACCTTGAAAAAAGTCACGAATATGAAATTTAGTATTTTGAATCTAGTTTCCAAATATGTAATTTATTCAAATACTTAGATGACAAAAGTTAAATTTTGATAGGCATGTATAAAAACCACTTTTTAAAAGTCATTTTTTTTACCATACCATGCACGTGTACAGACACCACTTTTTGACCTAAATAAAAATATTTTTCTAATTCCTTTTGGGAAAAGATATCTAACAACATGAAGATTGATAAGGATGTTTTTTGTAATTTTTTTCTGAATGTTTTCTTTTCTTGAATTTTTATTGGCTCTAATTGTTGTTTTTAAAAATCAATGTGTATGGACAACATAATTGGACCTAAACTAACATTTTCTAAAAAAATTTTTTCATTGTGTAGAGAATTATCTGAAGATTGATGTCATATAATTTTTTTTACAAAAAAATTAACCAAAAAAAATTATTAAAAAATAAAAAATGCCTGATATTTCAAGTTTATGAACCAGTTTATTTAGAAATTAATTAAAAAATAGAAAACATAATCCAATCTTAAACAAAAATTATATATTTGGAAACTAGAAATCATGCTCTATAATGGCTTTTAATTTCATAGATTAATTCAGAAAAAAAGTCCATCTATATTGCCAAAGTTGGACATTTCTCTTGAACCTGCCTTAGTTTTTTAGTTATGGGTCAAAGGCTAACGGTCGAGTTACTAAGCCTTTCCTGAGCCTCAAAATTTGGAAAATATGTACATGTTATAAAACACATACGTGTTCTTAAAACTAAACATGTGTGCGTTATATAACACGTACGCGTTATGTATTTTCCCATTTGAATACCTTTAAGAAACACATATGCATTATAAAATGCGTACACGTTATGTATTTTCCCATTTGAATACCTTTAAGAAACACATATGTGTTATAAAATGCATACTCATTATAACGCGTATGCATTTTATAACTCATATGTGTTTTATAACACATATGTGTTTTAAGCTTCGGTACTTGTAGCTAAGCACGTACTCATTTTTTCAATAATGCAAATGCGTTTCTTGGAAGATTTTTTTGGCTGAAACTTCCCCTCTTCGTGGACCCAACTTCTTGCTTTTACCCTTGAAGTTTGAATTCAAGCTTTTTTATGTTAAACACAAATTTAGGAGCCACAATAGATTCCCAACCCTTAGGATTCTAGATGCAAGACTAAATGGGAAAGGATCATATATATTTTGAATTCAAGGCACTAAAAATGCATACATGTTAAAACATGTACAATTTATGCCTTTCATAATGCAAACCTCTTTTTCTGAAAAATCTCAAGGCTAGCCACTAATTTGTATCCCATTTCCATGAACTTACCCTAAGATTGAATCTTCTTTTGGTAGTGAGTCTCCCTCTAAAACAAAGCAAAATAATTATCACAAATCCACTCCTTCCACTTCTTCCAAGTTTGGTGAGTCTACCTCCAAGATGAAGAAGAAGAAAGGTGAACCTTGCAACTTTTGTGGCAAACCTAGTCATGATGATCCTCATTTATTTTAGAGGTTAGAGGCATTATAATAAGACATGTAGTGGCACAATATTTCTATCTCCAAGCCCTCTTCTATAGGAAAAGGGAAAACTCTTTCTACATGAGGTTTATCTTGATCTACAGATGGTTGGATACTTGATTTAGGTACGTTTCATCACATGACAAATCATATGATCTATCTGAGTCTCTTTTTGATCTAGATATACTTCTCAAATTGTATTTGGTAACTCAAGTTGTAGATTCTAGTTTTGGGGACAAGTACCATTTAGTTGCAAGCACTGAGGATGTTCTTTTTGTTCATGACATTTTTGCTAATCTTCTCTCCATATACTAGATTCACATTTTGTGGAAGCGAATACAATTTTTACTCCCCATGATGTGGTTATTTAACAACTATAGGACCCTAAGAGAGTTGTTGCTTCGGGGAGAGTTGATCATGTGTCTTATTTGTACATTTTTTATGGATTTGAGTCTTCATCAGGATTATCCCCTATATAACATGTTGATTCATTTAGTAGGCCTTGGTAGTTTGGTCATTTAAACTATAGGTATCTTTAGTAGTTGAGCACATAAGATCTGGTAGTTGGTATTGCTCTAGGATTTCATGCAAAGAGGAAGTTTGTCAAGATTTTTTTCATGGAAAAAACCATCAAGATCCCTTTCCTAATGTTAGGGCCACTCATGCAAAGGCACCCATAGAGTTGGTCCATAGTGTTCTTATGTCATTTCTAACTCCATTTTTAGGGACAAAGTATGCGCTTAATTTTATTGATGACTTATCATGATGCACATGGGTGTACTTTTTTAAGTACAAGAATGTGGCTTTCACCACTTTCAATACTTTCAAGGTGTTTGTGGAGAATCAATTAGGTCTTTATTTTTGATGGATACACATAGATAATGGGGGAGAATATGTGAACCAAGATTTTCAAAAATTTTGTAGTGACCATGGCATTCAACATCAACACATAGTTCCTTACACTCCTCAATAAAATGTTGTGGTTGAGAAAAAGAATAAGACTCTATAGGAAATGGCCAATTGTATTATTTAGTCTAGGTTTGTGGTTCCAACATTTCAGGCTAAAGCAGTCAATTGTGTCAACTACATTTAGAACCATATGCCTCACAAGGAAGTACAAAATATGACTCTTGAGGATGCTTGGTCCCACATCAAGCCTACTGTTTCCTTCTTCAGAGTATTAGGTAGTGATGTTTGGACATTAGTTTTGGATGGTCGATGTAATTCAATGGAGAAGAAGATTTAACCCTTGATTTTTTTTGCTATTGTGAGGATGTGAATGCTTACATGTTGTTTGATCATGTCACTAGAGATGTCTACTTTCACATAGATGTCTAGTTTGATTAGTTCTTCGCATAAATGGATTCCTCATCTCCTTCTTCTTCTTCATCACTACCTACTCCATATTATTCATCACTTTAGGAAAATTTTCTCCTTGAGGATGATACAAATGATGATCCCAGTCCACAACCTCTAGGTGCATAGTCTTTGCCCCATTTATCCCACAGTACTCTTGAGGAGGCTAGAGCTATAGTTGGTAATCTTATAGATCTTCATCGTACTTTCTCACAAATAATAGGTGTTAATCTCTTGAGTCATGCACTTTCAATAGATCTTTAAGGTTTTCAGATGCTTAGGTATTCTAGAATGGGATAGTGCTATGGTTGAGGAGTATTCTTCCTTGATTAAGAATCATACATGGGATCTTATATACCTCTTCTTGAGGAAATAGAATTGGTTTAGTGCAAGTGGGTGTACCCCACTAAATATGCAAAAATTATTCTATTGACAAGTACAAGACATGTCTTGTGGCTAAGGGGATTTCTTAGGTTGAGGATATTGACTATTATCAAACCTTTGCTCTTATCACTAAGATGGATTCCATTCATCTTGTACTTTCTCTAGCTGCATCTCCACTTTAAATCTCTACCATTTGAATATAAATCTCCAATACCTCCATGGATATGTAAGGATTCCATTTTATGGTCCCAAATAGATGCAATTTAACTTAGGGAGATGGCCATATGCCTATATGTATTTGTGTCCACTCCTTCAAGGTATGGTTTTGTGTATAAGAAACATGGTTTCTAATGTAAAATAGATTTATTCAAGATCAAATATGATGTCAACATGATGCAACAAGCATGGGTGAATTGAAAACTTGCAAAGCATTCCTTCAACTATGCCTAAGTTGCAAGAAAGGAATGCAATGTTATTTGGGCATACCCAAAAATTGGGAATGCATGTAGAAGAGATGTAGCTTTTAGGAGTAGAGGCTTTTATAACTTTACTTATGTAACTTAGGCTAGAAGTTTTAAGTAAATCCTTGTTGTTTCAAAGGTTTCTCCTATGCCATGAAGGTGTAACAAACTAATTTTCAATGACTACAAATTAAAATATTTTAAATATTTGTCAATTGCTAGTATTTGGGCACAATCCTACACATGAATAGGGTGGATGTGTGTTAGGGATATCTATGATTGGTCTATTCCCTTGAAGATAACACTTTCTTTTGTTTTACTTTTGTAATAATAGATTACTTAGGAGATTGGATAATTATAGTTTCTTCATCTTGTAGCACAAGTTCATTCTTTATACATCACATGCTTATCTCTTCTAACCCTCACTCTTTTGTGTTTTCCTTTTAAGAAAATTAGAATGGGATCTACTTTTTTGCATTTAATTTCAAAACTTTTAAATATAATCTAGCATTGGTTCATAGGTTTGAATGAAATTGAGATAAGACTAAAATCTATACATGGTTCATTTTCATAAAGGGGGAATTTCATAGTAAGATGGCACCTGAATATGAATATTTGTTTTCTCTTACTAAACCAACAAATTGAATGGGTTAAATCTTGGAAGCACCATCTCTTTCTCCACTTGAAATCCCTAAATATGATCTTAATTCAATTTCTAAAAATATTTGTGAGGAATTCTAAAAATGCCCATTTTGTTGAAACAACATACATTACACCTCTAAGTTATCCTGTCATACCAAGCAATAATACCCCAAAAACCTTATAGAGATTATCAAATCTCCTTTCAAGAGAGGAGTCAGTCTCCTAATTCCTAAGTGTTTGTCTTAAATGCACTTTTGAGACTAACACAAAGAACTATCAAGAGCATTAAGTTCATCTTTGCATCAAGATACTACACATGACATTTTGGATATTATGGCTTGTCTATCTTCAATAATCATGAAAATAGCAAAAAGGTTTGATTGATGATCAATAAATTTTCACACTTCCTCTATTTACAACAAATCCAAAAGGTAAGTTTCTTTATACCCTATTTGTCTCAGAAGTAGGTGTGAGTGGAGATGAAATATTCTAAAGTGTATTTCAATAGAGGACATAACCACAACAAGAAAAATAATCTATAAACTAATTCTTGGACATGACCCAATCTCGAGTAACAAATGTGTCGATCTAATAAGTACAATTTCAAATTACGAAATATAATCATCAATTCCATTTTAGAATCACATCTTCATCATTAACATTTACAAATCATCAAAAAAACCAAATGATATTCCAATTATCTTTATGTTTAGTAATTTCAACTCATATTAATTTAGATCTAACTATTACTATTAATTTATTAACCTAAATTAATTGTAAAGTATGATTGTTTTCTATACAATATTATTACGCCGAGGCGTAACCTACACTGATAGCAAGGGGTAGAATGTGATCCCTGTAAATAAAAAAATGTTAACTTTTTCAATTAAATGGCCGACAAATAAAACAATAAATAAGGATTAATTAAAAAAGTGCCCACAAATAAAACAATAAAAATAGAGATTAATATAAATGTAAAAGACATTTGCAAATTATAAAGTAGAAATAAATTGAGAGCCAAAAACAAATAAGAAAGTAGAGCAAACAAAAAAATCCAAGTAAATCATTTCAATAATAATAATTTTTTTTCCAAAACAATTATACATGATAGTAATAAATTATTTTCGAAAGTGCACCAAATAAATTAAAATTGAAAATATCCAAGTTACTATATTGTTATTTAATAATTGTAATTATATATTTTTGAAATATTTCATTGTTTTTGGGATTTCACTTTTCATATATTTACTTTGCAAAAACATAGTTTGTTTTAATATTTACTTTTTCAAATAGCAAAAACATAAATATTTGTTTTGCATAGAAAAATTTTATTTTCTTTTAAATAGTAATAACTTGATTGTTTTTGGGATTTCACTTTTCATATATTTACTTTGAAAAACATGGTTTGTTTTAATATTTGTTTTACTTTCATAAAAAACATATTTACTTTCCAAGCAATAAATATTTGTTTTGGATAGAAAAAATTTAGAATAATAAATATTTAAGAAATGGTGGTTAAAATAGTATACTTGTGAAATGGAAATACTAATAATAGTCAAACTCAAATATGTATTATCTATGAGGATTTAGGGGCACATTTGACCTTATTTATTAGTAATTTAATAAATTATCTTAAATAAAATATATGAATATTATATTTATATATTATAGATATATTAACATTTATATGAGGTTTTAAGAGCACATTTGACCTCGCCTCGAGACTGATATCTCTCGGCGTCTTTTAAATAGATGTATTTAAGATATTTATACTAGTAAAAATAGTTGATAATAATTATTGAATAATTATTAATTAAAAAAATATTAGAAAAGAATCTTAAAAAAAAAAACATTCTAAAACTATAACTAAGAACATGATGATTAAGTATAACATTTTCTTTGCTTTATCTCTCTTGTTAAATCAAGCGTCAAGTCAATTTGGTAAAATGATATAGCTTAAGTAAAAAGGAATAAACTCAAGAAGGTTAAAATCATGTCTCCATGTTACTTTTCCTTTGTTAATTTATCATCACGAAGCTCTGCTTTTTCTATTAAAAAAAACATTCTAAAACTATAACTAAGAACATGATGATTAAGTATAACATTTTCTTTGATTTATCTCTATTGTTAAATCAAGCGGTCAAGTCAATTTGGTAAAACGATATAGCTTGCTACTTTTCCTTTGTTAATTTATCATCACGAAGTTCTGCTTTTTCTTTATGTGTTAAGATGGTTAGTTAAATGAAAATGCGCTTTTACTTTTTCTTTATGCGTTTTTCAAGACAAGATAAATAAGTGTTTACAGAATCGAAGGGGATGAAAAATTTAAAGAGAGCATGTGTATTATTTGCGTCGATTTTATTCCTTTCTTTCACTCAAATGGAATAAGCACGCGTATTATTTCACTTACTTTAAGAACAAAACAATAAAAAGAACAAAAGAATAAACTAATAATAATAATAACTGGTGTTTTTTCTTCTGCTTTATCATCATTTTACTTTTTATTTATGCTTTTTCTCAAGGTAATTAAGTTTCTAGAGATTCTACGTGGAAGGAATTTTTTTTTATGAAAATGCATTTATATCTATATTAATATAGTTTTAAAAAAAAGGGTTGGATGGTATAAAGGTACACCCCGATAGAGCCTAGAAATAAACTACAAAACTTTATGCACAAAATAGAGACCACCGCCTTCGACAAAGTCAGGGTTAGGGTTTCTCCCCCCATGAAGAGCACCGCCTTTGGCAAAGTTAGGGTTAGGGTTTCTCTCCCATGGAAAATTTAAAGAGAGCATAGTATATTAATGAACTATTCTTTACATTATAGAAAGGGAAATTTTGTCTACATAGTAAACAATGTTTAGAACAATAAACATATTCTATATTAAATATTTAGGGTTATAAATTAATAATTCTTATTAGTTTCATAAATAATTTGGATAAAATAATTAACTTTAAATATTTATCAAAATAAATGTTAAAATTGATTAAAAATATGTTTTTTAATTTTTATGTGATGAATATTTTGTTGTGATATATATATTTTGTGATTTATGGTAGGAATATGTTATCAATTAAATACAACTATTTAAAAAATGAAAGGAATTGCTTTGTTTACTTAAAGAATTATTTTATTTGCTTAAAAGCTATTTTATTTACATTGTTTAATTTATTATTATTTACTTAGAAGTTATTTTATTTTGTTTACTCAAGAGTTATTTTATAGTTATCTTATTTAATTTTACTTTTGAAAAAGCCACAGATCATTATTTGAGTAATTTTTTGTTTTGTTTTTACTTTCAAATGTGTTTGGTTTGCTAGTGAATTTGGAAGGTTTTGAATGAGACATCTAGGTATAAAGTCTTGTTGAGTGCAAGGCCCCCGAACCATAAGGGATGAGGTTGGTATCATGCTTCCGACGAATTTGATGAATTGATGGATATAGAGGTTTTTATAGTTTTAGTTTTTTTTTAAATATTTATTTGAAGAGTTATTTTATTTTACTTTAGAACTATTTAAGAATTATTTTATTTATTTATACATTGTTTACTAAACAATCTTTTTTCTTAAGAGGTTTTCTTAAGTTGTATTTTTTAACATAAATTTTCTTGCTCATGACATGAGGCTGTTGTAACTATGGAATGCCTCTCAACATAATTATGAGATTCAATACTCAAGTGTAGGGGAGGAAGATAATGATATTCATGTAAACCAACAAGTTTAATTTCAAACCTAAGGAATAAGTACCATCTTTGTGCACTCAATTCATACTTCACTTCAACCTAATTCTTCACTCTGCAACAACATAGGACATTTTTTAAATTCAATTTGCATGCAACTTGAAATATGTTAAAAAGAACATTGTTGTAGGTGCTAAAAATATGAAAAATCATCCTTGAAAGAATGAGAACAAGATCATATGCCGCATCCTTATGATACTCAATAATCTTCCTTGTTCAAGCCATGAAACTTGTTGTAATAGTAGCTCTTTTACATAAAATTAAATTGTAGTATCTGAATAGGCAAATCAACAACATATAACTTTCCAAAAATGTTAAATACATACATCCAAGGAAGAAAAGGGTGAGGTCCTAGATCAAAATTTTTCAAGCACCATTTTTCCTACAAAATTCACACATGGCTCCATGACACTCTAGAAGATCTACACACAAGTATCTAGTCACTTGCAATGACTATTATAGCCCTATATGTCATTGTCAACCATAAACATGCCACCATGATTTAATAAAATGTATCTAAACTTATATTTCTTATCATTACCTGATGTAAGGAAGTAGGAGTAGTGAAATCAACTTCCTAGACTAAACCTTAAGAGGAAAATTGTACAAAAACTTTTAAAACTTAATCAAAATATTATAGAAATTATGCAAAAACACAAAAAAATATAAACAATTCAACACATAACACGATAATTACATTGGGAAAACCCTTTTGGGAGAAAAACCCACACTCTGAAGCTTGCTCAATGTATTATCAAATTAATAACAAGATTGCAACACACTTGTAGAGCAAGCTTTTCTAAGAGTTTCACCAACATATAAAGCTAGAGTGATTTTGAAAACATTATGGAAATACCTGCAAATTCTCAATGCAATACTACAACTCCAACACTCAATCTATAGGAAATATGAAACCTAGAAACCATAAATGATTTTACAAAATAATGTGCAAGAAACCTCTAGTGGTATGACACCCAACTAGGACCCCAAATCCCAATGCCATGCATGAAGATTCCTCACTTTGGATAAAATAGTAAATTGATAATTCATTCTTATAGTTATCATAACCACACAACTTGGGCACCTAGATTCACATAATTCCACCTACCAAGTTTAAATGTTACATGACAAGTGTAACTACCTATCATAAAGTTGGTCAAGATTCAAAACTAACTCTCTCTATTTCTAGCTCTTACTTGTCAAAAGCATCTGTAATAAATTTGTCATATAGGATCCCACAAAAGTAGGGCATCCCATTTGTGCTATGAATATCCAAATTAAATATTTCTTAAAATCACTTGAAAAGCATTAACACATGGCCAAATATGCAACCACATATTCTAATGCCCCATTTTGGCTAGAGCACAAGTTAAATAATATAAATATAATGAAATGTAGGAAAAATACCAAATAATCAAAATAGTAAATCCAAGTGTTTTACAAGGTTGAGACACCTTAATTTTGGGCAACATTCTCCCACTTGTTGAATACCTTGCAAGAGCCAAAGGGAAACATACCAATATTCAAAAAAATTAGAATGATAGGAATTTGAAAACTATGAACAAACTGCATATATCTCCTTAAAGTCCTCATCATCCTGGTACATATTCTTGAGAGAATCCACTCCCACACTTTGCAATTGGATTTCCTGTATAGTGCACACTCTTCTGCTCAAAGCATCCGCCACCTTGTTGGCTTGTCCCTTCTTATGTTTGATGGAAAAAGTATACACCTGGAGTTGTTCAACCCACTTCATATGCCTGTGATTTAGTTTCTCTTGCGAATTCAGAAAACTCAAAGCATGTTTGTCATTATAAACAATGAATTCCTTGGGCAAGAGATAATGTCTCCATTTTTTTAATGCTTGCACCATTACATACAATTCTAGATCATATGTGGAATACTTCCTTTTAGCGTCATTCAGCTTCTCACTAAAGAAAGCAACAGGTCTGCCTTCCTAACTCAAGACAGAACCAATGGCAAGGTTACTGGCATCACATTCTACAATGAACAACTTATTAAAATCAGGCAAAACCAAAATGGGTTTCTCTGCTATTTTCTATTTAAGAATCTCAAAAGATTCATTTGCTGCGCTATTCCAAACAAACTTACATTTATGTCCTCCTTTTATGGTATCCAGAATGGGTGTACAAACATGGCTGAATCCTCTTATGAATTTCCTATAAAAAGTTGCCAACCCATCAAAAATTCTCACATCACTAACAATTCTAGGTGTTGGCCAAGACAAAATAGCATTTACCTTTTTCGGATCCATTTTCAAATTACCCTGGGATATCACAAATCCCAGATATGTGAGTTCTTCCTTCATGAAGACACCCTTCTCCATATTGATCATCAATTTCTCCTCATGCAGCTTCTTCAACACCTGTTCCAAATGCTACAAATGTTCTTCCTTTGTCCTACTAAAAATTAGAATATCGTCAAGATAGACAACAACAAATTTGCTAATAAAATCTTACAATACCTCATTCATTAGACGCATGAAAGTGCTTGGAGCATTGGATAGTCCAAATGGCATCACCACCCACTCATAAAGACCCTCATTAGTCTTAAAGGTTGTCTTCCATTCATCCCCTTGTCTAATCCTGATCTGATGGTATCCACTTTTGAGATCAATTTTAGAAAAGTATCGAGCTCCTCCCAAACAATCCATGAGGTCCTCTATTCTGGGCATAGGAAACCTATATCTGATGGTGATCTTATTTATGGCTCTCGAATCAGTACATAACCTCCATTTGCCATCCTTCTTGGGAGCTAAAACTATGGGTACAACACACTAACTAAGACTTTTCTTCACCAAGCCCTTATCCAATAGTTCTTGCACTTGTTTAGCAATTTCCTCATTTTGATTAGGTGTCATTTTATAAGCTGGTTTATTTGGCAATGTGGATCCTGGGATGAAGTCAATCTGATGACTTATGTCTCTCACAGGGGGTAGTGTATTGGGCATATCCTCCACCATGATACTCTTATACTTGTCTAACAATTCCTGCACTTCCTTAGGGACTTTTTCCTTGTTGTTTTTAGACAAATCAGAATTGTCTTTAGGTTTCAAAATCAGAGCATACCCTTGGGTTCCCTCTTCTTTCAGAGTATGGAGAAACTCTTTCCCACTCACTAACATGATACTTGATCCTACATTCTTGTCTACACCCTCTTCTGGTAAAGGATCCATCTTCTACTATCTACCATTCTTGGTGATAACAAAGGAATTGAATTTACCATCATGCTGGGCTTGTACATCATACTGCCAAGGTCTACCTAATAGTAAATGGCATGCATACATGGGAATTATATCGCACAATAGTTTGTCCCTATATTCCCCTATCTGAAATTCTACCCAAGCTTGTTCATCAACCAAGACTTGTTGCCCTTTGTTCATCCAAGACACTTTGTATGGACTAACATGTGGCAATCTTTTCAAATTTAATTTCTCTACCATTTCTACTGAAACTAAATTTTCAGTTGAGCCAGAATCAACAATTACCTTACACCTTTTGCCAAAAACTTTACACAGAGTTCTGAATAGTGTCTTCCTCTACGGTGATTCTTTGTTCTGTGGTACCTTCAGCATCATCCTTCTCATCATGAGATTCTCTCCATCTTGTGCTGGAGCTGTGCTTCCCGTAGATGAGTTTGCACTCTGACAATCTTCTTCTTGAATCAGCTGGCTCCTTCTATCTCCTCCATAAGAGCTTGAGGCTTTCTTCGAACACTTGCCTGCTATGTGCCCAATTTGGTTACAATTATAACATCTTCCCGTGAAGACATTAGGACCTCTACCTGGTCCACCAAATCTGCCTCTTCCATTGGGTCTCCTTCCTCTGAAACGCCCTCTGGAACTAGAGTCTCCATTGTGTTCTTGTTGACTGGACTCCCCTTGATTCTTCTGGAACTGATTTCTGCCACTGAAACTATTTCTGCCTCTGAAGTTCCTTCCACCTCTGCCTCTGCTCTTCTATTCTCCTTTTCTTTTCTTCTTCTCTTCTACTCTCAGTGCCACTTGGAAACACTTGTCCACGGTTTCTGGTGTCAAGATGGTAATCTCATTTTGTATGCTATATTTCAGGCCATTAATATGCTTGGCAGTTCTTCCCTTTTCATCCTCAGCAAGCCCACAGCTTAGAGACAATTTGTGAAATTCCTCTGTGTAGGTGGATACATCCATATCCTTCTGTCTGAGGTTCTACATTTTCCTGTATATCTACACTTTATAATTCACTGGTAGGAACTAAGCCTTGATCCTCTCTACCATCTGACTCCAGGATGAGATCATGCTCTTGCCACTCTTCACCCTTTCTCTCTGGGTGTAGTTCCACCACGTGAGTGCAGCAGCCTTCAATTTTGTCTTTGCAAACTTGACTCTTCTATTCTCCGGTACCTCCTTGTACTCGAAGTAATTGTTCAAAGCCTCAGCCCATTCGATGACTTCTTCTGTGTCCATCTTTCCGCTGAACATTGGAATCTCCATTTTTGATTCAGACGACTCCTTACTGAGTGTCCTTATGGCCTCCAGAAATTGTTTCTGGTCTGCAGATATATCTGCCTATTCTGGGGTTGTTTCCTCTTCCCCATCTTCTTCTTCTTCATCAGTTTCACCATCTAATTTCTTTCCTATCTTTAGTGCCTTCAACTCAGCCTGGAGTGTTTCCTTGATTCCAACCTTGACTCCAACCTTGATCATTTCTTCCATCTCTTGGAACTTCTTAAGCACTTATGTTGTCATCCCCTTTGGAGGCATGGTATTGGCCTCTCCTTCGCTCTCTCTATCTAACATAAACATTCATAGACAATGCCAAGACTTCTGCAAACCTTTTGCTGGCTCTAATACCAAAATGATGCAGAGCGTTCAATAAAAGCATGGTTTTAATCTAGGGTAAATGCAAGAAGTTGTGTCCACTTAAGGTGGAAGTTTCGGAGTTAGAAAAAAATCCGAAATCGGGTTAACCAAAACGGGATCCCGCTTTTTATGAAACGGGATCTCGTTTTGCTTCGGAATCCCGAGCCAAAAGCGGGATCCCGTTTTCAAAAAACGGGATCCTGTTTTGAGTTTCATAAAAGGTTGATATTTTAAGCTTTATGAAACGGGATCCCATTTCATAAAGCTTAAAATATCAACCTTTTATGAAACGGGGTCCCGTTTTAAAACGGGATCCCGTTATTTAAAATTTGAATTTTAAGCTCGGGTTTTGCTTTGTAACCCGGTTCGGGAAATGCTTTGGGGACCCGAACCTGACCTCTGAACCAGGTTTGACCTACAACTTGAAGGTCCTGTCAATGTCACAACAAAATAGTGACTTTGGGCATATATCTGAAGGTCTATTTTGTAGAATATTTTGATGAAATTAAAATCCATTATAGATGAGATAGTGTAGATTCCAAATATGTAAATTTTTTCACAATTGGATTAATTTTTCTATTTTTTAATCAATTTCTAATGAAATAGGTCCATAAACTTGAATTATTAGGGTTTTTTAGTATTTTAATAACTTTTTATTAACATATTTTTTTGTAAAAAAAATTGTAGGAAAACGTACTTTAGACAATTCTTTTCAATTTAAAGAAAAAAAATTCAAACAATGTTAAGTTTAGGTCATCTTATGCGTGACGTACATGATGATTTTTTAAAAGACCAAAAATGGCCAATAAAAAATTAATAAAAAAAAACATATTCAATAAAAAATTACAAAAAAATATGGAAAACATGCTTTAGTGAGTTACAAATCTTTTTCCAAAAGGATTTTTAAAAATGTGATTATTTAAGTCAAAATATGGATGACGTACACGTACATGGTATAGTTAAAAAAAAGTGACTTTTAAATAGTGGTTTTTAGAAACACCTATTCAAAATCACTTTCTATCATCTGGGTATTGAAAAAAATTACATATTTGGAAACTAGACTCCGAGTACTACATTTCATATTTAATGACTTTTTCCAAGATTCCATCGTTAAGTGCTTCAAATTTTTAGGTCAAATGTGACAAATTCTAAAAATCAGGGAAAACACTTCCACTTTTTGGCCAATAAGTGGACACAACTTCTTGCACACACCCTCTAACATTTCCCTTTATGACCCTTCGGTGAGACTAACTCATCAGTGGGATCTTGCACTTGTGTCCCGATACTACCACACACGTTGATATGGCAAACTATTGTATATGCATAACATGACTTGCTACTACCGGTCGACCAAGGTATCTTTACCTTATTCTCACCGCTGTTACTGGTCACCCTTTATATCCAAGGAAATGTATATTCTCACATACATTCTCAATATACATTTGCAATGTGCATTTGGTGGGACCTCCTTTCTTTGGCACGACTTCAACCGTTGGTGAAATAAAACTTCTATCGGACGATAGGCCGATGCTACGACAATGTACTCGTCACTTCACTCTTCAACTTTCAGTAAGACAATTATCATCAGCCTATTAAGAACTTATCTCCCTGACGCTCAAGTCTCTCCGACACAGGACTTAGCACTTCTTACTTTCCGGCCAGACAACCATTGCCTGGTCTCTCTCCAATGGTTATTGTCCTGCCAATAACAAACCCTGCAACGCAGGCACTTTCTCTCTTCTCAGAACCTAGCACATAGAGATGCTAGGCACAACTAGTGCATCCCACACTCAATCCCAACACTGAACATAAACAAAAACAAAAAGAACACAAACTGTACAGATAGACCCATTCCACCGATTTCAAAGAAATCTCGTCGCTGGAATGGCTCAGTAATCCATCTAAATGACAAAATGGAAACTAATTACAGTGACACGGTGAAGAACACAAAACACAACAAGATCTTTTATTTATTTTGGGAACCTCTGCACTGAAAACAACTCTTCTATCTTCTCACTGTTGTTCTACCACAAAACCACACAATTACTATACTACTCTCCCCTCTCTACCCCTTTCCTTCTATTCACTGAACTATTTATACATGTTCTTGTTCGTGATAGTTTGCATCGGTGGGAATGCCAACCGTTCTGCAACTATCAACCTATTCAGTTACAATGCATTTTCTCTTCCACTACCAGACACTACGACTTGTCCTATTCCACTCAGACTCACACATGGCACTAGGCCTTACAATTGGTCACGCAGACCTTATACAACACCAAAACATCAAAAAGAACGTGAAATTAATTAAGGTATCTAGGTGCCCCTGCACTAGCTATGGACATTAGAGAATGGGCACATAGTGTATGTCCAACTCAGCATATGGTGTACACTCGAGATTGTCCTATCTAGGGTTTGTGTGAACTTGTGTTGGATCTACAGAACTTGTGTTGAGCTTGGATCTAGAGCACGTGTGTTGAGCATGATAAGTTATTTTTTGAATA